>JAXDDW010000129.1:1042500-1070000 GCA_034670385.1 Hoplostethus mediterraneus | reverse complement strand
CTCTGAGACACGATGGCTTACCTGCCTTTGACAGCTTCTGAACTTCACAAAAATATTTACCCCGAGTAAAAAAAGTTAACTTTTTCAGCTATAACCCATTTTCCGCAGGTCACCGGGAACTATCGGGTGCCTAGACCTTGTTTAAATCAGCAGGAATGCACATTCGTCTTCCCGGGGGTTGCATCTGGGTGTGAATTTTCCTCCCATATCCCCTTTGGGTTCTTTCCAGACAAGGTGATCATTTTGTTTCTTGCCATAGGTCTAAAATGATTTAGCTCCATTACGATCGGCAGCCTAAATCCCTCCCCCCGAGCCGGCTGACACGAACCGGTTCAATACAGAGGGAGTATTAGACTTTAATATGAGGTGTATTCCGCCACGAAGGGACGTTTAGATTTGTCATTACGCTCACTGCCACTGGCTGTCCCACCCCCCCCCCCCCCCCACCCCCCTCCCCTGTCCGGCCATGACAAGTTAATAGCCTGCTTTCCACTGGAGGGCTAAACAAGACTTGCCCAGGCTCATTCCTTATTAATCTCCATCCGTTTAATTTCCCCCGAATCGCCATGATTTTTTTTGGGGGGCGGGGGGACCTCGTTGCCATAAGACACGATTTGTCAACAGCATTACAGTTTGAAATGAAACTGTACTGCCATGACGAGGTAATCACGGTTTGGTAATTATTACCGTAATCCTGCTGCGACAAGCTAATAATCGCCTGTCTGCAGTTTTTGTAAGTTACACTAATCAATGGCCCCTTCATTGTGGTGCAAACACAGAGGGGCTACGTTAGCGGTTTTTATCATAGCCTGGGACTAAAGATGACCATTCATTATTTTGACTACAGTGGCAACTTTGCATTAATGTTCATTAATGTGCAGTTTCCTGAAACTAAATTCAACTGAACTGAATATACTGAAGCAAAATATGGTAACATGCTCATTTCCCATACTGACTATGACTACATACAAGGGCTTAGCCAATGCACAATGTGTTACTTTTGAGAGGGTCGAATTTGCAGAATCTGCAGATTGCTAAGCTTTCACCCAGTACTGCCAAATAGACCAAATACAAGAGTAAATATTGTAATTACAAAAACTTATCTTGACTTTTTTTACTTTGATTTATTTCATGCTGAAACCCATTTAACCACATTCGAAGCATGTTTGTGTCATTTGAAATAGAAAAATGTAATTGAAAAGTAAATTTCTAAAAACGTTGTTCTATTTTTCTGTATGTGTTTGGGTCCTGTGCATCTCAAATTGGTCTTACAGGTCTATAGGTTGTGCTGAAAAAAATTATACCAGGCATTGGTTGGGAGGAGGTGGGGTAATGAAAAGTATAGCAAAACTGGTGAAAATGGCCTTAGACCCAGAGGGGTTCACTAAAAGGGCGGCCCACACCTTTCTCTTAAAATGTATGGTAATAAAAAAGGGGGGTGTCACATTGTTTTCACTCCCTGTCCCACTCATCCCCCAATTCAGTCATCTGGTGTAACCGTTGTTCCCCTGATAGCATTTATTTTGTCATTTTCCAGCAGCAGCAAGCTGGCTATCACGTACCCCGACCTGGCTATCAATTACCCCGACTGCGGAAGTGACACTGAAATGACAGGCTAATAATCGTCAGTTTAGCCGCCGTCTAGTCCTGCCTGTCACCTCCCGGCCCTCTGCCTCCGCTCACAGACAGGAACTGGGGCCAACGTCACATTCAAAGGAGAGGGATGATTTGCAGTGCTTCCTGGCAAATGAGGAAGGCGGGCCAGTCCAGTCCAGTCCAGTCCAGTCTAGTCTAGCTCAGTCCACTACAGTCTAGTTCATTTCATTTCAGTTCATTTAATTTAATTTCAGTTCAGTTCACTTTATTCTAGTCTGGTCTAGTCCAGTTCATTTTTTATCATTTCAGTCTAGTCTAGTCTACTCTAGTCAGTTCAGTTCAGCTCCATTCAATTCAGTTCAGTTCAGTTTAATGTAGTCTAGTCTAGTCTAGTTCAGTTCAGTTCAGTTTAATGTAGTCTAGTCTTGTTCAGTTCAGTTCACTTTATTCTATTCTGGTCTAGTCCAGTCTAATTCACTCTGGTCCAGTCCAGTATAATCTACTTTAGTCTAGTCCGATGTTTTTCAGGCCAGTTCAGTTAATTTCAGTTTATTCTAAACCAGTCCAGTCTAGTCCAGTTCAATTCAGTCTATTCTTGTCCAGTTCAGTTCAAGTCCATTCCATTCCAGTTCAGTTTAATCTAGTCTAGTCTAGTTCAGCTCAGTTCAGTTCCAGTCTAGTCCACTCCATACCATTGCAGTCCTTTCCAGTTCAGTCTATTCCATTCTGGTCTAGTCCAGTCTAGTCCAGTTCAGTTCAGTTCAGTTTAACCTAGTCTAGTCTAGTTCAGTTCATTTCAGTTCCAGTCTAGTCCACTCCATACCATTGCAGTCCTTTCCAGTTCAGTCTATTCCATTCTGGTCTAGTCCAGTCTAGTCCGATGTTTTTCAGGCCAGTTCAGTTAATTTCAGTTTATTCTAAACCAGTCCAGTCTAGTCCAGTTCAATTCAGTCTATTCTTGTCCAGTTCAGTTCAAGTCCATTCCATTCCAGTTCAGTTTAATCTAGTCTAGTCTAGTTCAGCTCAGTTCAGTTCCAGTCTAGTCCACTCCATACCATTGCAGTCCTTTCCAGTTCAGTCTATTCCATTCTGGTCTAGTCCAGTCTAGTTCAGTTCAGTTCAGTTTAACCTAGTCTAGTCTACTTCAGTTCAGTTCAGTTCCAGTCTAGTCCACTCCATACCATTGCAGTCCTTTCCAGTTCAGTCTATTCCATTCTGGTCTAGTCCAGTCTAGTCCTGTTCAGTTCAGCGTTATATCTATTCCAGTCCAGTCCATTCCACTTCATTTGATACTGTACAATGGGTAGTTTCAGGCAAGTGGATTGGTCAAAGACGCCTTCCATGGTGCTGATAATTCCCACCGTGCACAGCTAGCCATGCTCTACTGGTACACTAGACAGTGATCTTGTTCAGGACGTTCTGTACTTCAGCGGCTGTGCATCGCATCATCAAGAACAACAATCAAGAACAACATCGCATCATCAGGTCTGAAACCACTGATGAAGAACAGTGGTTTCAGACCTGACATGCCTGTTGCCGTACCCCCCTTTCTCTAGTGTTGCAAGCACATGACTGCGCCTCGAGGATCCTCCATGCGGTATATATTTATATATATATTTACATATATATTGATATATATATATGTCCCAATAGTATAGCATAGCATCTTTGCATTACAGCAGCAGTAGCAGCACATTCCATTTATCTGTTAGTTGTTATCTGTTTGCCTGTCCCTCAGTCCCCTGACAAGTAAATCATCTCTTCTCTGGCCGTGACAGCGCGATCCTGATGAGTGTCACTTCTACAGGCCGGCGCGGGCCACACACACACACACACACACACACACACACACACACACACACACACACAAACAGGCACGCAGTGGGACAGACATGCAGGAAATCACGTTCACACACACACACAGGCAGCCAGACGCACATTTTATGTCGGAGAGCATGCCCGCCCACTCAAGGACAGAGCGGTGACACCTCATCATGAGCCAAATGAAGCGGGAGCGGTAAGGAGAGGAGGAGGAGGAGGAGGAGGAGGAGGAGGAGGAAGAGAGGAGCGATGGAGGGAGGGATGGGGCGGAACGACAGAGCGGTACGGAGGTGGATGAGTGGAGCGATACGCCGATGAGGCGACCGCCGCCGGGGCTCCAGGCTTCAGGGGCATGAAATAAGCTCTGGGAACGGGGGAGAGAGAGAGAGAGAGAGAGAGAGAGAGAGCAGAACCTCCTACTGCACTGTGGCAATGCTGAAGAAATTAAAGAAACCTACGCTCCTAAATGAAAACTAATATGTTGTATTTTGAAAAGCTTTCCTCAAATTGAAAATTGAAAGATATTCCAGGAGGAAGAAAAAAGAAAAAAAAATACTCGCCTGTCAACTCAACCTCAACCAAGACACAAAGCATTTGAGGGACGGCAACACGCAGAAGTTCGACTTCAACTCAAACGAGCACCAGATTACCACAACATGACAGTATAGCGTGTTCCGAATTTCACATTAAAACAGCTCTGGGATTCTTTCAGATTTAGGTCCCCGCGGGTGAGACGGCACCCGCGGGTGAGTCGTCTCGGCTTTCAATTCGGCGCTGTAAATAGATTATTAAAGTCACATTGTCGTTGAAATCTGGTTGTAATCTGTTATTTGTTACGTGCCGATAAAAGCGCCTTTGAATTGAAATTGAATCGAGAGAGAGAAGAAGGGATAGACTCGGAGAGAGCGAGAGATGTTAATACCCGTCAACATGCTTTTCATATGGTGCTGCTCCTGTAATGTCGCTGGATTACATTTACACCTGACAGCTCTTTCTCGTCGCCACGCACGTCGCCTCCTCTCATCATATCTACGTCCTATGAAGTCCAGTGCATCTTGGGTACATTTCTACCTGGATTCGATGTGGGTTTTTTTTTTTCTTCTTGGGCATCATGGCATCCCATGGCCCATGTTTATGCCAGGTGGAAACGGAGGCGTGAAAGTGAAAATAGGAATTATCGACGGAAAGAGAGAGGTGGGAGGAAGAGCGAAGAAAAAAGATGGACGGGGAGAGAGAGAGAGAGAGAGAGAGAGAGAGAGAGAGAGAGAGGATGAAGCGGTGCGGGACGCGGGTCCCTGCCGCCTCCTGTCCTCCGTCGTTTGGCAGCGAGAGAGAGAGAGAGAGAGAGAGAGTTAAAGGATAGATGGAGACGGGGGGGTGATGGAGAGGAGGACAGAGGGCTGCGTTGCGCCTCAGAGAGCCACAGATGGAGAGTGATGATAATGCAGCATTAGACAGAGGACAGAGGGAGGGAGGTGGAAAGGAAAGAGGGAGAGAGAGAGAGAGAGAGACGAAGGGAGAGGGAAAGGTGGGTTTTGGGAAGTACCTGTCCTGGGTGATTTTATTGTGACGGGAAAAGCAAAAAGGTATCAAACCCCGCCCCCAAAAATAGAACCAGTGTTGATCCTTCTCGACCCTAAGCGGAAGTGTCCTCATTGGCTGCTCTGTCGTTGACCTCCCTGCAGGGGGACAAGGAGGGGCGGGACCAACCGATAAATCCGATAAGCTGAGTATTGCCAAAATGTTTCGTTTTGATTTTATTGTGACGGGAAAAGCAAAAACGCATCAAACCCCGCCCCCAAAAACAGAACCAACGTCGATCCTTCTCGACCCTAAGCGGAAGTGTCCTCATTGGCTGCTCTGTCGTCGAAGGAAGGGGGGCGTGAACCAACCGGTACACCGTCCTCTCGGGGATCAATAGAGTATCCCCGAAAAAAAAAAAAAAAAAAATGAAACGGAACAAGGGGAAGTGTGGCCGAACCGCCAAAGACGCTCAGACCTGATCCGCTATCCGCTATTACTCCTGCACTTGTTTGCACCAGAAATAGCCTTACATATTGTTGGAGCCACAGTAGAAAGACGGACAGCTCGCGCCGCCCTTTCATGTTTCTAAATCCCACGGTGCACGCTAGGAGAATAACTCATTCCCTTTCTATCCTGACATGAAACAGACTTATTTTGACGTTTGTATTGTTGATGTTATTTCTTTCTTCATGCGGATATTCTCTTGATCCCGTCCTTACACCAGCTTTTGAAGCTTTGTGTGTGTGTGTGTGTGTGTGTGTGTGTGTGTGTGTGGATCGGAGTGCATATACCTGCGTGTCTGTCTAGTTTGATGTTTGTTTGCTCTGTTTTGTACGGGGTTTAGCTTTTTCCATTCCCAGCGCACCGCAAAACAAACGGCGGGGCTTTGTAAAGACCGCGGGGTGTTCGCGAAAAATCGGAAAAAATCGGAGAAATCCCGAAGTCGCCGTGACTTTTTTTTGACCCCCACCTCCCCCCAAAAAAAAGCCACCTTGAAAAAAGGTGATTTCGATGTCAGCGGACAAAGACGGCTTATGGATTTCAGGCTATTTGGTTTCCATACAGCATGTTAGTTGTGTAGCACCGGTAAGCAGAGCGCTGCTGTTCTGGGGTCAGCCTACCCAAGGCCAATCAAAGGTTAAAAAAGGAGCGTACAACGAGGCTTACTTGTGCCTTGCTCAAGGGCACCTCTTCTCCTCCTCTTCCACCTCCTCTCCTTCTCTTCCACCTCTTCTCCTCTCCTCTTCTGCCATCTCCTCCTCTGCTCCTCTTCCACCTCTTTTCCTCTTCTACCTCATCTCCTTCTCTTCCACCTTCCTTCCTCCTGTGCTCTTCTACCTCTCTTCATTTTCATCCATAGCATCTTTCTGCCACTCCCTCCCTCCACACACACACACACACACACACACACACACACACACACACGTAAGCCACAACGCACTAGAGACACAGTCCATCATGCAACTGTGACTCTATTCTCCACCACATTTTTCCCGCTTATTCCTTTCATTGCCGGTTACAAGCCAATCCGCTTTATTGGAGGAAAACCGAGCGAAGAGAGAAGAGAGAGAGGAGCAGCTTTGATGTGTAATAGATACTCCGCGGCCGCGGCAGAACAGAAACCAATGCTTTTCTTTCTTTCTTTCTTTCCTCTCTCATACTTTTTATTTGTATTGATTTTTTCCTCGCACATGAAAGAGTGAGCGGGGAGCGTCGGTGTATTGGATGGGTTTGATGTGTGTGTGTGTGTGTGTGTGTGTGTGTGTGTGTCTTCCAGCCGTACAGTTTTTCCTGCAGATTCCTTTCAAGGGCATCACGCATTAAAAAACCTTTGTAATTTCACAGAGAAAAGGCCGTCTTTATCCTCTTCCTCCCGTTTGAAAAGCGATGACAGAAGAAAAGAAGCGGCCGCTTTGAACCGGCCCTGAAGATGTTGCTTTCTTCCCAGTCACGAAGGTGCATTGATCACAACGGGCGCTTTAACTCCCCTATCAGACTGTAAGGTCTGGGAACAAAACTTGTTGCTGATGACTTTAGATGTCTGGGAGAATGGGGGCGGGGTTTGTGGTGGGGGTGTGGAGCCGGAGGGGGGGAGGGGGCGGGGCTTGAATGCTTGTATCGGTATAAAAAGGAACTCGTGATTTCTGTCTGTGCCTGTCAGTCGGAGTCACACACACACACACACACACTCACTCACACACAGGGGCGGTCTTACCAGCAGGCAACAGTACCTGATTGCTTCAGGCCCCCGGCAGCTAGAGGACCCCACAAAACACAAGAATATCAAGTACTAGATGCACTACTCGCACGGTTGGTGCGAGAGAAGCGAACAAAAACCCAGGTGATGCAGACAAACAGAAAAGAAGCGAGCAAAATAGCAACTTTGTTGACCACTTTTTTTTTTTTTTCATCAAAGAATCAGCTGCTGCGAGTGTTTGTTGCTAGCAATATTACCGCTGCCCCCGAGTTCAAGCTCTCGAGCGCTAGCCTCACACGGAGACTCAAATAGGTGTACAGGTAGAGGAAGGATGGATTGAAAAGGGTGAAGGTTGGGGCCAAAGCATTAAGTAAGGATGGACCGATGGAACGAAAGAATGAAAGAAAGAAAGAAAGAATGAAAGCGAGACAGACAAAGAGAGAGAGCAACGTGGAAAGAAATATACCTGTGTGTGTGTGTGTGTGTGTGTGTGTGGAGGTGGTCAGGCAGTCAGGAGCAGTGTCATCCTGTTGCTATGAGACAGCTGGTCTCACCATGGGGGGCAAGGGAAAGAGAGAGAGAGAGGGAGAAGGTGGGAGCGGAGGAGAGGGGGTGAGAGAGAGGGAAAAGGGAGGAAGGGATGAGCGAGGGAAAACTGGGCGGGAAAGGAGAGGAATGAGATGCAACGAGTATATATTGCACTGTATATTTATATATTAAATATATGTATATATTACTGTATATATTGTGTTGTTTTTATATAAGAGCTCTAACTAATTATTGTAATTTACCGTATTTTTTCATACTGTAAATATTGTGTTGTTTTTTTTTACTGTAAATACTGTGTATATTGCCCTTTTTGCACATTCCCGTGAGCATTGCCACTTTTCATTTCACTACACACCCCGTGTGTGTATGTGACAAATAAAGTTCTTGACTTGACTTGACTTGAGGATGGCGGGAAGAAGAAAACACTCAATTAGGACAATTACAACTGCAACCCCGTTGTCGTCTCCCCCCCCCCCCCCCCCCTCCGTGAAGTCTGACGCAGGTCTTGCCGATATCGCAGGGCAGGAAGTTGCATGAATTATTGCGATGGCCCAATCTCCGAATCCCCCCGGAGGGCCCTGGGAGAGAGGTAACTCTGTTGTGCTGGTCCCCTCTCCCTCTGCTCCGCCTCTCACTGAAGGCAATAACATGATGATTGGGAGATGATTTATATATGTTTGGCCTTGAGTGGGGATTGCTGTCTGGTGGGACCACGCACACACACACACACACACACACACACACACACAAGGGTTGGGCTCGCTACACGATTTCACCTTGCATTCGATTGCACGTGCACGTGGGCGCACAACACACACACACACACGTGCAGACAGGAAGTTCCACGGTTGGTTTAACTTAGCATGCATTTAGATGAGACAGGCGCTTTTGCCTCAGATTGTAAATATGTCAGCCAGCACTCCTCTCCCTCTTTCTCTCACTTTTCTGTCTGCTCTCCTCCTCTTCTTTTCCTCCTCTTCCACCTACTCCTCATCTCATCTTCATCCACCACCTTTCCTCCTCTCCTCTCCTCTCTTACCTCCTCTCTTCATTTTCATCAATAGCATCATTCTACCTCCCTCCATCTCTGTTGCTTTCTTTCCTCCACCTTTCATCTATCTTTCTACCCCCCTCCCTCTCCACACACACACACACACACTGACTTCATCAGCTTATGTGTGTGTGTGTGTGTGTGTGTGTGTGTGTGTCTGCCAAGATCCCGTCACAGCTTGAGTGGTCTGACTTTTCTAGCTCTGGATCAATGAACACAAAGAATGGTGTCCCACTCTGCCCCTAGGAATCTGTGTGTGTGTGTGTGTGTGTGTGTGTGTGTGTGTTTGGACAAGCATACACACCACGTTTCCTGTCAACACTACAGTGGTGCCAATGACTGCTGCGGTTTTTGAGTGTGTGTGTAAGTCATGTGACCAGTGACCTATGTGGTTTGAAGCCTGGAGCGCAAATACATGCTAGGGGCGAGAGAGAGTGTGTGTGTGTGTGTGTGTGTGTGTGTGTGTGTGGCGGTCCACTATGAGGATCAATATGTCAGCAGTACACTGTTCTCTTTTCTCTCTCTCTCTCCGTCTGCCTCTCTCTTTTCATTTTCCAGGCCTAGACTCCCCCCTTTCTTTCCCTCCCTCCTTCCCCCCTCCTGTGCTTCCCTTCCTTCTTCTTCTGTCACTCATCATTCCCTCAGTCCATCTTTCTTGTCCCTCTCCTCCCTCTCTGCATACCTTCCTGTTTCCGTTTATTTTCTCTCTCTCTATTCCTGTGCTTTTCCACTCTGTGAAATAAAGTCACTTTCTATCTTCCCCTATATTATACTGAGAAAATGACTATGGTACAAATATATACACACAACATACACATCCATTAAATACATGATTAAATACATATAATACTTTTCTAATATATTTATAATGTATTTTAGATTCTAAACTACTATAGAATTTCGATTAGAATTAAACTCCCTCTCACTATAATAGTCCTACAGTCGCCCCATAGGGACCATAGTGGATTTATAGTGGTCTTATCGTACTTAATGGTATTTTTATCTCCTATGGTATCACTATAATACTCCTGTAATATTTTTCTAGCATGTCTGTAGTAAGTACTGTGAGTTTATAGTGAGCTAGTCATACCCGATGGTATTTTTTTTATCTCCCATCTCTATAATATTTCAGTTATTACAGTTTACAATTTATTAGCTCAGTCTGTCTTCCAATTTTTCCATATTTTCTTCCTTTTCTCTCTTTCTCGCTTTTTCTTTAAACCCCTCTTAGATTCAAGAAATCCATAAATGGCCTCTTATTACACCTCCCTTCTTTTCTTCTTCTCCTTCTCTCTCTCTGTCCTTCAGTCCCTCTCTCTTGCATTTAAATCTCTTTTGAGGAAACTGGGGGAAAAACACATCTTTGATCAAAAGCATTGTTTGGATAAGGCATGACAGACAATCTAAATCACCGATGACTGGTGCGCACATGCACACACATGCGCGCACACACACACATTCACGTCTCTCCTTTTTTTTCCGTCTCTGTAGAAGGAAGATTCAAAGATTAGCCGGAGGCGCTTTCCCTCCTTCGCACCTCTCTCTCTCTCTTTGAGTGTGTGTCTCTCTCGCCCGATGACAGTGACGATGTAACTCTGTACGCTGAGGATTTGACACCAAACTCTCTGACTGACACACACGCTTCAACACTGTGTGTGTGTGTGTGTGTGTGTCTACGAGACGATGATCTTTCAGTCTGAAATCTGGCATCTCTTGGGCTAGACGCTCATCTGTTTTGACTTTCATCTCTCCCTCTTTTTTTCTTCTCTCTCCTCCTGTTCCTCTGGGACAAGCCTTCTACCTCTCATTTCTTTAATTATGCTTTTTAATTCCAATAAGCCCTGAGCAATGTTTTCTGAATGTATTAGTCTTTCTGACATGTAGTGTGAAGAAAACTGTCCCTTAAAGATGTTGCTCTGTTTTATTTTTGTACTTTTTTGAATTTTTTAATCAAAATCTTCAATTCTCCTAGGTGACATTCCTGTGTGGCAGAGCTTTAATCAATGCTCAACTATCAATATTGCACATATACAAACATATATGTCTCGCAATATCTAGGATCATACTTCTTGTGGAATAACACATTTTAAAATACTTTTTTGTTAAAAGGTGTACGACTTTTTAAAAGTTTTTAAATTCCATTCAATTCAGTCTGCTGTATTTGTCTGGACATTAGCTTGCCAAAGCATCTACTGTATATACATTTGAATAAAAAGAATAATAAAATATGGAACTGTTACATAAACGTACAAATGTATTTCACTTGTATGACTGTACTGCGATACCATGTTGAAGGATCTGGGTTTCTGTGCGTTGATTACACAGTGAGTATTTCTATGTGTGTGTGTGGGGGGCTATAGTATTTCTTAGCAAAGAAAGTAATGAATCCGAGTCTCACTGTCAGCTTGGTCTCCCATCTGATTAACATTCTGCTCAGCTTCAGCTAAAAAAACCTCACTGACCTCCGCTCACAGCACAGGCACTCAAAATAGCACCAGCAGCAGCTAGCTAGCAAACGCAGACACATGCAACACACTCTATAGAGTGCTGCAGGGATGACGTATTTTTGTACACCAACCCGGAAGTTAGCATTGGCCTGGTTCCCTCAACAAAAAAGCCAATGGGATTTTTCTGTTGGATTTTGGATTATTGCAGAAAATAAACTCTGTGGCAAACAGAAGTTTATGATACTTACACATTTTGTTCAGCAAGATAATCTTAACAAATTAACACCACTTTTATGATTTTTGAAGCTTAAATGCAATCTCCAGAAGTAAAAATCTAATGTTAGGCTATAAACGAACTTCACCACGGTCGCATGACTTCAACGTCACCACCACAAATCTACAACTTGGAAAGTTTAGAATAGTTTGGAGGAGCGCGAGTATAAACACAACTAGAGGCTGTAAAGGCAGACTAGTGAGTAGATGAGTTACCGTGTTCGGCGTGGGGCATTTACTGACGTATTTTATGTCGTAGAACAAAAAGTGAAAAGCTCTTAAACTTGTGTTAACCACAGACCATATTTCAGGCATCTAACCAAAAACCCATTCAAAAAACCCAGACTTTGAGAAGAGGGAACTGGAAGTGCAAAAATGCAAATTCATTTCCTGGTTTTAGGACTCATTCCTGCAGTACTCTGGACTGGACTGTAGACGGACTGTAAAACATGGGCTCTAGCTCAACAAGTCAAAATTTCAGTTTTAATTTTCATTTCATTTTCTAATTCCTATTAAATATTAACATTAGCAGCCTTTATGTTTAGTAGTAGTATGCTAACATGCTTCATATTCTCAGTGGGGCTTCTTTGATAGTCTAATTGTTTAGACTAGTTGTCGGCTACAACGTAAACAACCTGGTTGGGGTGAAGATAAATCTAACAACATGGAGTAGCTGACTGCTAACAGCCAACATGGACGTTTACCTCAATTCAGTTGCTGAAGCCTTTGACTTGGACTGTCTCCAGCTCTGCTCAACTCAGTATCAAAGGATCATTTTGGTGTGTATTTTCAATAGCGAGCGTTAATTGGAGGCATCAAACGCATTCTACTTTGAGAATTTGTTATGTGGTTCATTAGCAACAGTTTTGGGTGTTTTCATTGATAAATGTGTGAACTTTCATTTTTTGGGATGTGACAGGAAAGGTCTTCAGCCACCGCTGTGTAGGTAAGCAAATAACATGAACTTCACCAGAGCTCATTCTGTTGTTCAATAAGTAACAGCATACCCCCTCATCTTTGTGCTATCAGCTAACGATGTGATTAGCAAAAACCAAGGCGGGCAGACGTGCATCAACAAGCTACGACAAAGCTTGTTGACCGAGTCCGAGTTTCCCATCGGGTCGCTCAGCTCTGTAGGAAATGAATAGATTTCCGGTGACGTGTTGATTGTGTTGCTCGCATGGTTAGTTTGTCTCCAATTACTGCTCCCGTGCGCGGCTGTGGATCCGACTTGATAGATTCTTTGATTTCAGGTAGCTAGCTCGTCAAACACAACACAGGAAACGACAGCCAGACGGCGGTTCCATCGGTCGTTCCACATTGTCGAATAGATTTCAAGCGTATGACGGCAAAGGGATGGATGTATTCTTGAAAATAGGCTCAGTGCTGTCGGTCGGGTGCTTTTGCAGGATGTTAATGAAAAAGGATATGCGCTCAAATGATGACGCAAAGTCTCTTGTTAGTCACTTTCTAGCATTCTCACCTCAAGTCGAGGGGCAGGATAAATGCTAAACCACATTGTACCAGTTTTCCAATCCGCCTTGGCTAAATTAAAATAAATCACCATTTCAGCCTGCTGCTTCTGCCCTCTCCTACTTCTATCGCTCTCTCGGTCTCTCCATTCCTATCGCCATCCTCCGTCTCTCCATCCCTCCCACTCTAGGCCTCTTGGTTTGCAGTTTGTCCCCCCTCTCCATCTATCTCCCTCTGAAAATAGTACCAAGAGCCCTCCTCCCACACACACACACACACACACACACATATGCTCTTCTGGAGAAAGAGGAGGAGGAGGAAGAGAGAGAGAAATGAAGATGGAGACAGGAGAGAAATGAGTGGAGACAGAGCGAGAGAGAGAGAGAGAGTTCCAGGATTATGATGGTCTTGTGATTTGCATTAGTTTTTATTTTATTTTCAAATTGGATTTCAGTTATAGCTTTGTTACAGTTGGTTTTAATACGCTGTTTGCTAGTTTTAGTTGATGTTCTATTTCCCAGAAATGTAATTTTTTTCACTTTTTATTTTATTGGGCTTCAATTTAATAACATAGTTGGAGAATTACCTCAGCAGTTACATATTCTATCAATGTAATAGATATGGCTTTTAGGTATATATACAGATATATACTGTAGGACTATCCTCTCCCATAAGCCACGCTTAATTTGGCCTTGACCGATGGAATTTTTCATTTTAGTCACCTTTGAAAGTAGTGATTATAGTTTTAGTTTAGTCTCGTTTTTCCTCAAACACTCAATTTGATAGCCAGAAGGTCACTGGCTCCGTGGTCCCCCGAACCGAGCGGGAATATCTGGGTGGGGAAGTGAGCTACGTTTAATATTCCCTCGAGCAAGGCACCTGAAGGCTAGTCTGAGCCACTGGGAGACGGTGGTTGTACTGGGAAGCTCCCAGTAAGTGTGTATGACCCTCCCTAACCCCTGAAACCCCTGGGCTAGGGAGGGTGTTGCTTTGTGTGCGTAGTTAAAGTGGCAATCCTCATTTTACACACTTCCCACAGATCACCTGTCAATCAAACAGTGTGTCCAGTACTGTGACTGTCCTCTTCCTTGCATTTTTTCTGTTGTTGAAGTCTGAGTTTCTGCAGGTGGCGCTCTTTTCTTTGTCTGTTCAGTCACGGTGGCTATCGCTGCTCATGCTAACCACCCAGTTCTTCTTCTGCTTCTTCTATTTGTTCCAAACTAACTAGAAACGTAAAACGCATCACTTCCTGTGCGGCAGAGGATCTTCTTTCCCAGGGAAGACCTACCAGACACCGGGTGATTGAAAAGCATTCATGAACTGGCTAGAGGTTGAATCACTATTGTGTTACATCAATTTGCCATAGAAAGTAGCAACATTTATTTTGCACATTTATTTCTGGGGAAATGAGGTTGAATTGTACTTGCCGGGTTAAATATGAGCTCTCTTCCTCAATCTCTCTCTCTAGAAAAATACTTACAGTAGATGAAGTGAAAGTAGAAGGAGTCTATCTATTCCCTCTCTACCCCCCTCTCTCTTTCTGTCTCTTTCCTGTGGTGTGACTTTACGTGAGTGGTTTTGTCTGAGCAGATGAAAGACATTGAAGCTGGGCATTGATCTGCTCTGTAGGGGGTCCACAGAGTGGCGAGCCCCCCCCCCCCCCCCCCCCAACCCCCACCCCTGAGCACACACCCCACTGCATGAGTGCGCAAGTGTGTGTACTGTACAGGTGGTGCACATTCGAGTGTGTTTCTGAAATTGTGTGTGTGTTTGTTGGGTTGACCATTGAGTGCACATTTGAGTGTGTTGAGCGTGTGTGTGTGTGTGTTTGCGGCTGTATGCACATGCATGTTTGTAGTTCCACATGTGTGTGTGTGTGTGTGTGTGTGTGTGCATGTGTGCAAATTTGAGTGTGTTTCTTGTCCATCTGTGTATGAGTTTATGCATATGCTAGCATTTGGTGCCTGTGTTTGTGTGTGTGTGTGTGTGTGTGTGTGTGTGTGTGTGTGTAGCAGATTACACTCTTTCACCCATCGCTGAGCACACAGCACCCCCGAGGACAGTTGCTCATCCTGTGTAGGTTCCCTCCACAGTTTAGCTGGTAACAACATGCCACTGTGGCCTGTTCTGTCAGCGCCAGGGTTAGGACAACAAAACCGAGCAGATTTCCCAGACCGTGTAGCGAGTCACATGCAGTAATCATTTTTTTTTTTTTTTGCTCCGCGAGGACCATCTGCTCGCGATGACATGCCGTACAGGACTGTGCAAGTCTCTCTCCAGGCTCATGATCACGACCGTGCCGATTCAGAAAGTGCGTTTCCGAATTCGATTACTGACTTCTTACTGCACTTAAACCCCAAATGCTCCAAAGGGCCAACAGTAGGTGTGTGAATGTGAAAGCAGGGTGTTGCAGTGTCAACCTTCCCTGGATAAACTTCATCTAGATGTTAGACTTTAACAAGCGGTTATTCAGTTTGTTTTCAGTTCAGTTTCACTATTCGGGCCATTGAAATTGTGGTTTTCCAACTCTGTTAGTATGAACATGCATACTAACAGCATACTAACAACATAAGACTGAGTCTAGACTGAAGACCAAAGGTGATCCGGCTTTTGCCATCAGGGCTCCCACCTGAAAATGTTCAGTATCATTCTTTAAATCCCTTCTCAAAATGCACTTTTCTTCTTTTTCTTCTCATTTTCTTGTTTTCTTGTTGTCACGTGCATCTTTAACCTCAGATGTTATTTGTATTGTCTTAAACTTTAATGTTCTTTTTCTGTGTTACTACTGTGCTCTATTTATTCCTAAAATTGTATTGCTTTACCTTTTAGTCTTTACTTTTACTTTTTTCCTGTTTGCAACTGTGTTTTAAAAGTGCTATACAAATAAAGTGTATTATTATAATTATTAATATTATTAATATTCATAAACTGTATTTGTATATGTGACTATGTGACTTACGTTGTATTTGTATTTATTTGTATATTCATAATAATAATAGTAATAATAATAATAATAATGCAAATGCTGTTTTTCACATAATCGGTTCACACTAACAAAGTAACACAAAAACTAGATTAATCTTCTGAAAGAGGAGTTGGATGTTATTCATATCACACCAGATTATTCATACATCAATACAGACTCTGAAGGACTACACCAACTTTTTGAACTTGGCTTGTTGGCTCGTTGGGATAGGATAGGTGTAGCACCAAAATCATCTCTTGTGTCTCTGGTAGACATATCTGTCCTGTCCACATGCTGTACAATAGGTTAGGTGCCTTTAGTCAACTCCTATTATCTAACGTAAGAAGATAAACCTTTTAGTAGTCCAGAGTTGGGGTTGTTTTTTTGTGCTTCTGGTCACAAAAAGTTGACCAACGGGCCAATTTCCCCCAAAACATCTGTGTAGTCCAAATGTCTGCAGGTTTTTGGCGGCGCTATAAATAGATTTACATTATGAATGGATTGAATTGACCCCCAGACCTGGCTGACCTGACTGTGTAAGTGGAGTCTTAAGTGGCGATCGGTCAGCGTCTATCTCAATCACACCACATCCTGCCCGTACGCTGACTCCAGGAACTTCTGGTTTCAACTTATCTCTTTCGCTTCCCCTTGTCTGCCTGCCAGACTGGAAGAAAGAGCAGTGGACTGGGGAAAAGCCTCGGCCTCTGCACACACACGCACACGCACACGCACACACACACACACACACACGGACAAGCACAAACACACAGAAACCCTGCACAAACGATTTTGTCTACAGCTTATTATTTACAGTCTACTGGTGACAGATCGCTACTCTGCATACAGATCTGGTGTGTGTGTGTGTGTGTGTGTGTGAGTGATGTGGTCCTCAGCACCTTGATCCTGAGCAGTGATATAGCCCTGGGGGAAAGTATACTTTGTTGATTCAACTTTCCCTTACTCACTTCATTTCTGTGTGTGTGTGTGTGTGTGTGTGTGTTTTGTAAACCGTGTTAAACCTCTGCAGTTTATGAAAATAGATTATGACTTTTTGTGCCAGTAGCAGCTCTGGAGGCACTGGAGGATCTTCAGGTGTATTGGAGACAAGTGTATTGCTCGGAGGCAACTTAACGGTCATTAAAGGACTAGTAGTCACGATCTACTCACCCCCATGTCAGTAGAAACTCCACTGGAGTTCATTGGACCACCAAGTTAATCTGTTTACCGCTACCAAAAATTGCTGCTTTTGCAGCCCAGTGTTCTGCAGCCAAACGATTGCACTGTGCGCTCCGAAGGTCCGACATTTACCTCATTATCTTGTGGACTTTCCTCACCGACGACGCTTTTCGTTGTAGCTCGTCTCCGGAGAGCCCGTGCCCCGAGCATCGCCACAGAGAGGAAACTATAGACGCTAATGACATAAACATCGGACCTTTTTTGCACCCACAGTTGCGATCGTTTTGAAAGCTGCACTGTCCCTTTAAGGTTTGCTTTTTCTGGACGCCGGCCTGCTGGGCTCGGCGCTATAGGGAGAACTGAAATGATGGAATTATCAATCTAGTTAATTGGGATTATATAAGAGTTCAATCTATGTGATTTCTACGTGGCGGGGCTATTTGGCTGTCGTCCTCATGCACCGTCTCCATTAGTCCAGATTCGAAAGACCAGATAAGGAGCACGCTATTGGTTAGTAGCAACGTCCAGCCCTGGATGTCGTGCGACGATACTGTTATCCATTTCCTGTTATCCGTCTAGTTCACGAAACATACCTGAGGCAAACCGTTGGACTTGTAGCCTTCTTTCATTTCTCTCACTCCGTCTCCCTCTCCTCCAGTGATCATTGTCTGTATCGACGTGTAGAGTGAGTCTCGGCACGTCAATAAGATCTCCAGTAAGAACTCTGCTATCGATTAGCCGTGCCTGGACGAGAGGAAGCCTCGTGGATGAAAGAAAGAATGGAGGGAAGAGGGAGAGTGAGAGAGAGAGAGAGAGAGGTGGAGAAAGAGATGACTTGGCTGGTGGCTTGACTCGACTGAACTACTGTCCTCCCCTCCCTCCCTCCCTCCCTCCCTCCCTCTGTCTCTCCATCCCTACTTTGAGGAGAGTAGGAGGTCAGACCTGACGAGTACATCAAAGGGCATCCAGGATTTCACTCTCCTATCAAAGTAAATGAGGAGAGATGGGGGGGGGGGGGACGAGTGATGAGGGGAGAATGGAAGAGGAGACGGGAGGAGGAGATGAGACTAGGAAGACAGGAAATGGAAGGAGAGGAGATGAGGAGCCGAGGGTGGGAGGGAATGGGAGGAAGGGAGAGGAAGGAGGAGGAGATGAGAGTAAAAGAGAGGATAGGATTGCAGAGAGGGGGAGTAAAGGAGAGGAGATGAGAGGAGCAAAAAGGGGATTTTATTTTGTATCCAGACAAACTTAACTACTTTCTGCACGGGCAGATAATTTTTAATTTCAATGAATGTAAAAAAAAAAACATTCAGTAAGATGGAAATGTTGTTTTTCCTTGAAACAAGGCAAAATGTCTTAAAGCAATTTTTTGTTTGTTTGAAGATTTCATTCCTTTTTATGCTTTGATTATGTGTTGAAAGACGTCATGTTGGCATGAATCAAGTCAAATTGATTGAAATGAGTGAAATTATCTCCCGGCGCAGAAAGCAGATTGGACTAAAAATATCCTGAAGTCAGCTTGATTAATCTGGAGACAAAATAAAATCCCTTGCCAAGCTTGTCACTAATTGCAATGAAGGAGAGGAGAGGAGATGAAAGGAGATGAGAGGAGAAGGAATGGGAGGAGAGACGATGAGGATGGAAGAGGAGAGGAGAAGGAATGAGGAGAGAGGAGAGGAGAAGGAATGGGAGGAGAGAGGATGAGGATGGTAGAGGAGAGAAGGAATGAGGAGAGAGGAGAGGAGAAGGAATGGGAGGAGAGAGGTTGAGGATGGAAGAGGAGAGGAGAAGGAATGGGAGAAGAGAGGATGAGGATGGAAGAGGAGAGGAGAAGGAATGGGAGAAGAGAGGATGAGGATGGGAGAGGAGAAAGAATGAGGAGAGAGGAGAGGAGAAGGAATGGGAGGATGAGGATGGAAGAGGAGAGGAGGCAAACTATGAAAAGAAGCCAAGCTAGAGCAACTGCAGCAGCAACGTTAATCAAAAGGAGGACAGGATTGAGAGGAGAGGAGGAAGGGTGGAGGAGAGAGGAGGCAGTGAAAGACTTGAATTAGGGGGGGAATGAGCATCTCCTCATTCACTTTTTACTCCATGCTGTTATCCTGCTCCTCCTCTTCCTCCTCCTATCCTCCCATCTCCTCAGTTCTCTTCTCAACTTTCCTCTCATCTGCTGTCACTTATCAAACAGGCGAGTCTGTATTAATAACACACACTGGGCGCATTCAGGCACATTTGCTATAAACATTCTCCCAGTTAAGCATGTTTGTGTGTGTGTGTGTGTGTGTGTGTGTGTGTGTGTGTGTGTGCGCGTGTGTGTGTGCCCGTTTGATTGCATTTATGCTTTGCAGTGACAGTTATCCCTCCCACAGCCTTTTTATTCTTTGGTTTATATTGATCGGCATCGGATTGGCATTCATACTAGCGCTCCAGTGGATCATTTGTATTCACCGCTAAGCTAACATCTTCCTATCTAAGGATTTCTTGTTAATGGCTGTGTGAGGAGGAAGCGTGTACGTGTGTGTGTATGTATGTACGAGGAAAGAGGTGTGTGTACTCGTGCACCGCCAAAACATACGTCTTAACAGTCAATTAGTGCAGCACGGAGTCCAACGTTGAGTGAGATAACTTCACTTGTTCTCGACGCAAATCAACAAATGCATTTTCACTTTTAAGGGAAACATTTTAAAACTTTATTAGACTGAATTATGTGTGTGGGGGAAAAAGGTGTTTATTCTCTGTACGGAAGTTGGGACTACACTCCGGTGGTACACTGAGCTCCTCGTGGCCTTTTCATAGCCTCGAGTGCAGCGCTGCAAATCTGAGCAATAACAGTTCAATAGTTGAGCCACTTAGCACAAACATTAGCTTCCAACTCATCCTCGTATCGCCACCGTCGCTGTAAATGACATGCACGTTCCCCCTCAGCGAAACGGCTAATATCGCCGGTTTGTGTCGGTAATGATGCCAGCGGGATGGCGTTCAGTCTCAGTTCCCGCCCCCCCCCCCCCCCCCCCAACACTCCCCGTGTGATGAGCAGTAGATGAGCGCTGGAAGGACCAGAGGAATGCTTGTTGATTGCCGCTTCTCTTCTGTTTTCTCTACCCCACTTGACGTTACACCACTCTCTCTCTCTCTCTCTTGTTTCTGTTCCTCCTTCTATCGTTCTTTCTGCTTTTGATTTCTGCCTCCTTCCTCCCACTTCACCCCCACCCCCCCTCCTCCCCCCTCCCTCCTCTCTCCGAGGTCTTTATGCTGAAGTGGCCGATGGTGTCGTTGCTGAATAAAGTGCGCCTTCAAAGAGGGCTGAGAGAAATCGTAGCGCTGCCAACGCTTCCGCCCCTATTTGCAGTGGTTTATGTGTGTGTGTGTGTGTGTGTGTGTGTGTGTGTGTGCGCGTGCGCGTGTACATTCAGTACATCTCAGCTATTCAGCAGCCCTTCTCAGGCTAAAAGGCTTTCATTTCCTTTCTCACACTCACTGGTGGCTGTGCTGGATAAATGGATGTGTAGTCAGATATCATAAATAAGTACACGGCGTAGTCAGAATGCCTCAGCTGGTACATTGTTGCTGTCCTGCAGGAAATTTGGGGTTTTTTGTTCTCTATTTTTGTTGTTGTAATTTTTGTAATGTAATGGACCAATGGCATCATCTCCACGCAAGTCAAATCACCGTTCAAGCATTGTGTCTTTGGACTGTGGGAGGAAACCCAGTCCCAACGCGACGAGAACGTGCACAACTTCACATGGGAATCTGAAAATGAATGTCATACTGATGTATTGATGTCGAAATGCGACATATAAGACCTTTAAATGTTGGCTCACTGGGAGATACGAGGCTTCTGCGGGTCACGGAGAACACCTCGCAACTCAGTTCCAATAGAAAGTCGATTTGCTTGTTTGCTTGTTCACGGATTTCAAATTCTGTCACGGTTCAAACGTGTTCTCATACAACGTTCTGCAGTCATGAGTCAGACTATACCAACTAGAGCTATTTGGTTGAGGTTAAGGTTTGGCTCATGGTTAAACAAGATAGAAGAAAACGTTTCGTATTGGGAACGGGAATGGCATTGAACCCGGGTCGTCGTGTGATTTCCGCCTCCTGTTTCACTTGAGACATTCATCGTAATGAAAAGCCGCCGCCGCTACTTCCGTTCCGTCTTGGGCTTTTGTGACAGACCCATAGAATTGACTCGCATTTAATCGTGAACTCGACTTCAGATCGTCTCGGAAAATGACTCGCTCCTCTCGCAGATGGGCACCCATCGGCGTAGGAGTGAGCGCTGGGTAGAGCCGGGCAATGTTTCGCATCAAGGATTCCTGCCCGCGTGCGATTCTAATAAAATTGAATGGAAGCATGTTTTTTGAGATTGTCTCCCAAGGGCAGGTGTTCAGGCCTTCTGGGGCGAACAAAGAAATGTCCTTTATCCCGTCCCCTTTCAGTCGAATGAATCGCTAGCCACACTTAGCTTAGCATCGCGGCATTTGTCCCTTCGTGAGGGTAACGCAAAATCCGCACCACGGTCGAAACAAATAGCATCTGAAAAGCTCCGAAGACGACTTTAAATAATTGTCGGGCATTCGAGTGCGAGCCTGTCAGTGAGCAGATGAATAAATAAACACATGACTAAATAAACAAACAACGTAAAGACAATCCGTGGAGCAAAACAGTGGAGCGAAAACAGTCATCTCGTCAACTTGCGCGTGGAGAAAATGTCTTTTCAACACCGGAGCAAATTAGATCTTACTCAAGCGCAAACGCGTTTGTAATTCTCTGGCTCAGCAGCGCCAGCGGCCGCCCATATGTCCTCTCTGTTTGTTTCACAAAAGCCACCACCATTCATCACCGTGACCGTATCTTAAATAGAAAATCCCAACACGTTAAACACCGGCGGCTAATTAGGACGGACAACCCTGATGTTAAATAACAGACTCTCTCTCTCTCGTTCTCTTTTTCTGCTTAGTTGTGCTTTACTGTTCAGCGGGCATGACAACAATCTTGTGACTAATAGCCGTTTGATAAACAAATAAACACACCGGCTCGCAAAAAAAATAAAACGACGCCGCAGAAGAAAGAAAGCTGATTAATTCTTTTTTTGGTTTTGCTTAATTGTGCACCGTTGTTCATGAAGCGTGGGATCATTCTTGTTGACGGACTGACGCCGTTTTCATCTGCAAATATAGATATTCTGCAGCAAAACCTCACAACGTTCCGGCGCTTTCAACAAAAGGGGCTGATTATTATTTTATTTTTTTAATCTCTTAATTGTACTCGACTGCTCACGAAAGCATGACAGTGCTTGTTCGGTAGAAAACAAAGTGTCTCCGGGACGTCGGCGAGGAAAAAAACAAACAACGCCCTTTGCTTCGTTTCTGCTTAATTGCTCGGTATTTATTTGCTCCCGCTGATCTAGGAGCGGCTGTTTGACACATCCAGCTAACACATCCGTCTTGCCGGAGACGCTTCGGCGTCAACGATAAAGATGGGATTCTATTTAGCTTCTAAGTTCTGCAGCAATCAGTTATTCTTCATGGTTCACAGCTTGGTTGATTGTTTGGTAGATAAAAGGTGCATTCCGACAAAACACGTTAGTCTTAGCGGTGTTTTACTAATGGTATCTGTGATTATTTTGTATTTTGATTGTGCATTAGTTACAGTGGGATTACATTCTTGCTGAACAATTCATAGTTTTTTTGATACACAAATAAATAAATAAAACATCCTCTCTTCTTCTCAATGGTTTAGCGGCGCGATAGAAATACCAAGACGAGACAGCTGATTATTTTTCTTTCTTTTCATTCTTTCTTTCTTTCTTTTCATTCTCTCGTACTCGACTCCTGCTGCTCAAGTGTACGCATCGTTCAGCGCTATCATAAACAATAGCGTTTACAGTGGAGCCGTTTACAGAAATGCCAGCGACAGAGTGGCTGGCTTCTACCCATTGCTTCTCAATAAGTCTTAATCAGTCACACGGCACAATGACACGCTTGCGTTCTTGTCATAGACAATTAGAGATGGTTCATTTGGTGATGGATGCTGTAGGCAGATGAGTCGTTTCTTTCAAAAAGAAAAAGAGCGAGGTCCCGGGTCTTTTTTTTTTTTTCGAGGGCTCTCGGCAATACAAACCTCATTCTCTGCGACGAGCTAAATATCCGCGGCATTTGTGACCATATGGCAAAGATTAAGGAATTCAATTCTCAGCGCAGTCAGACGCTTTAAATAATCAACAAATGTAATATCGCTACGTCGGGATCCAGGATCCTTTCATGTCGAATGTGAGGCAGAATCAGATTCCCTACGGTTCGTCATTCGCAACGCCTCCGCGTATCTGCATGTATCTGCTTTTTAATCTCATCTCTTCTTTATTTCGGTGGTATTCAGCGGAGAGCAACGGGGGGAAAGAGAGGATTAGCCGAGTTCAAACCCGCTGCAACTCTAGAACGAGCTATCTGGCTATATCCCGCTGTAGTATACCCCCGTAAGATCCGGTTTGTCAGCCGAGCCACGGTTTGTCGAAGCTACCTCTGAGTGACAAAAACCAAAGAAAACCAAAGAAAAGAGGGGTAGAAAGATTGTTTGTCCACTAAGAAGCCATTTTTAGAAAGAGAGAAACATCTTCCTTGGGATTACCTTTAGAGCTTCACCATGGAAACAAGATAACTTACTGACTCTCTTTTCATTTTGACTGTCCTTTCAACCTTTGTTTGTAGGAATGGTGTACTATAATGAAAATGTGCCAATTTAGTATTATAAATCCCACGTCAAAATATTAAAAAAATAAAAGAAGTATTCATTTTGGCACTTTAATTTCTCTAAAATGTGTGTGAGTTTGGGTTCTGTCCAGTTTCATCCACTTTCGTCCCGAGAGTTATGGGGATATTTTTCTACTTTGAAGTTGTGAAATAAAAGCTCCCCTCTTCTTGGAAATTTAAACATCACTGGAACCAAGGACAAAGATCACCTTAGAAATGTGCATTTACTCAATTTACCCACCTTTTTTGTATTTGCGGTTTAGATTTTCATCACCTTTTTTAGGGCTGGTTTAAATCTCTCATTCCCTTTCATTCATTCATTGTCATTCACCTATCTATCTATCTATCTATCTATCTATCTATCTATCTATCTATCTATCTATCTATCTATGACCTAAATTCAAAGTATACATCATAGTATGTAGTGTCAAACTGATGTATGTTATATAATATGATCTTTTTAAGGGGAAAAAAGGAACTATGTGTAAAACTGTAACTGATTGGCCTTCATAGGATGTTTGCCTCATGATGTTACTTCCCTTCCCATTCGATGTGGTGCGACTTCAGACTTTATCAAATTCAAGTGAGTTCAAGTGTTACGATCGTGAGATCGTAAAGAGAAACTCAGAAACTTTTGGGATCTACTTAAAGGTATGAAAAGCGATTTTGTGGACATAGAGGCCAGGTTGAAAAATCCCGGAATTACCCTTTAAGGAGCAATGCGGCGAATGTTACCCAGAGAAAATAAATCTTTTCTTCATCTTCATCTATTTCTCCTTAAACCCCCCTTAGGACCAATGAGGAGACACCAGAGAGAGACAAAGGATTCTGGAGACTTTTTGAGATCAATGTGAAGATGTTACCATGTGGGATAATGGTAATGGCTTCAATCGGAAAATGCAGCAGTATTGAGTTTTCTTTGAGAGCTGTTGTTTTGATTAGTGAGATCAACATAGGCTGTTATGTGGTTGTTTCTCCTCAGTTGAGAAACAGGACAAAATGCCTTTAGTCTCATCTTGTTGTGTTCAAGAGCCCATCAGTGTCTCGGAGACATAAAAGGTAGAAATATGAGATCTCTTCTTGGATCTAGAGTTGTCACACCGTCTTCGAAGCAAAGCTGGACTCGATCCGTGATTTGTTTGTTCTTGAGGATTTCTGAACTCTTTCATATGTATCACACACACACACACACACACACACACACACACACATAGACAGTACAGTGGAGTCCTAGATGGTGCAGAGAGATGACAGTCAGGGGGATGAATGACCCGGCAGAGTATCATTGAGCTGACACTCTGATAATTACATGCCAATCTTGCGCACTCTCATTTCCGCTAGCCGCACGTGCAAACACACACACACACACACACACACACACACGTACACACTCTCTTTAGGCCCGGGCTTGCATAGGACGCCCTTCCGCATGTACACACACACACACACACGCTCTCGTACACACACACACACACACAGACCAAGGACGGGCGCACTAACAAACAAACAAAACTGTATTCGGTGTAACCCTGGGAGAAGCACATGTTGACAGGATGGCTGAGGCACGCGCACGCACACACACACACACACACACACACACACACTTGATGTATTTTCCGCAGTGCAGTCTCTCTCTAAATTTCAAACTCTGTTCATTTACTCGCAGAGGTCTCATCAAACTTTAACCAGGCAGCATAAACAGCTTCAAATGGAATAAAACACCACAGTCGGTTACACTGGGACTACACACACACACGCGCGCGCACACGCACACACACACACACACACATACACATACACATACACATACACACACACACACACACACACAGTACAGTAAGGGTTGAAAAGGAGGAGTAGGGAATGCAGATGTTGATTTCCAGGGTAGTCAGTCCCACACCAGCTGTCAGTATTGAGCTAGTGTGTGTGTGTGTGTGTGTGTGTGCGCGCGCGTGCACGTTTCTAATCTGCTTGTGTGCATTTGACTCTTGAGGACAGCTTATTTGATGTATTGCTCCTGCTTCTTTCCCTCTCTCTCCCCATTCTACCAACTCTCACTTCCTCCTCGCTCTTGAGCTTTCACTAACTTCTCACTAACTCTTTCACTAACCGACTACCGACCTCATACTCTCCTCTCTCTCTCTCCACCTCTCTTCCCCTCCCCCGTCTGTCTCTCACTCACCTCACAGGGAGATAAGAGTGCGCGGAAGCTTTCGCGCTAGACAGCGGATAGTTCGTCAGACGAAAGAGAAAGCGGAGAGGAGTCTAAATTGAAGAGGTGGGTCAGGGTAATGACAGAAACCGAGAGGAGGTAAAGACAAATAGGCTGCTTGATAGATGAAACCACTCTAGCAATAGAGCCACTCGCCCTCCACGCAATCCCGCATTTTGATTGGTGAATTCCCATCTGACTTCGGGCCAGTCGCGTGTCAGCGTCCCATTAAGAGGCCGTCCCCGTTAAGAGGCCGCCCCATTAATCAACCGCTAAGCTCGTTTCTCCCAGAGGCCCCTCATTACCTTAACGGCACCATCGGGGCCCCTCCTTCGGGATTCAGGGGGAGGGCATTTGATTGGACGTCCCGGGAGGTGAAGGTGGAAGTCTTATTGGCTGTCACGGTCAATGGAGGACGTCTCACAGAATGAATGGCGGCTGTCCTCGTGTCACCTCTCTCTCTCTCTCTCTCTCTCTCTCTCTCTCTCTCTCTCTCTCTCTCTCTTTGGGTGCGTTCGTTTCAAGGCTCCTAGTCGGGCAGCGACAGATCTGTTGGGTGGGGTTTGCACTTGTTTAATGCTGCATTCATATCGCTGTGGGAAAAACTAGTGGAAACTTTTGTTGTCTCCTGATGTAGCTGATTCACACTTAGCACACAGCAAACCGAACATTGCAACGTAAAGGATCGCGATCACAAAATTACTTTTTGATTCATTTTGTAGTATTTATTTGAAATGGATATGCCATTCCCCAGATTTGACCGCAGGCGGGTTTCCTTGTCGGTGACGCCAAAGGAGGTGAGGAAGTCAGAGACATCAGATCTGTCATCAATCCCACATTAACCACCCGAAAGTAGGAAGCTGGTTTTCTACCGTCTCTCCCGTAGGATGTGATGCAAAACCTCCTTGGAACAACAGAAAGCCACCAATCTGACCAGTAACGCACTCTGCAATTCAGCGTATGAACAAAAAGAAAGTGCATGTACTGCGTATTATCTGTTGAGTACATTTTCCCCAAAGATTCACATTCACATCTGATGTTGCTACTTTATTGGGGTGCACATTGGTGGGCATGAATTCTATAATGTAAACTATATGAACTCTGTTAGACTACGGGAGTGATGCTTCTCTTCAGACTTCACAGACTGCAGTGATTTATTCTGTTCTCTCTGCGTGGGTTATTAAATGTGTATCATTAATTGAATTTGCTGTATTACGAAGCCATATTGAAGCATCAAGATCAGTATGAAGTACCAGCTCTGTTGTATGGCAACATATTTGGGTCGATGCTGTATGGATACGACTCTCTTCTCAATCCATTTGTCACGTATTTCGGGGCAGGTTCGGGTTTTTGCTGCTGCAGCGTGACGAGACAAGTAAAAGGCGACTGGAAAGTGTCCTAGAATGTGTAGGAAGAGGAAGATGGGCGAAGGAGACGACGGGGAGGGAACCGAGCCAGGTTAGGTAT
>JAXDDW010000129.1:1010000-1035000 GCA_034670385.1 Hoplostethus mediterraneus | reverse complement strand
AAGTTATGATCCCGAGAACTATCTTCACATCATCGAGAGCGGAGGGAGGAAGGAACGAGCTGGGAAAAAGGGATTAGACGGCTGGATTTATGGACGGATGGAGGGGAAAACTTAGCATGCAAAAGAAACATTACAGCCTGTTTGAGCAAAATCAGCCTGTGTTTTGTTAGGACGGGATAAGAAAAAAGATAGAAAAAAGCGTAGTATCCTGTCTACAAGTTAAGCTCTGCGGGGGATATCGGAACGTATCCGAACCTTAGATAGTCACAGGATGATGACGGATAGATGCCGGAGTCGAGAACTGTTGGAAATGACGTAGAGGAACACCTGAAGTGGCCGCGTGCTCTTTTAGCTCCTTGGCGACGGAAACGAGAGCGGTAAAAAGAACGAGGGGAAGGGAAGGGAAGGGGTGGGATAAAAAGATTAACAGGAAAGAGGGAAATTGCAAAAGGACCACTGACATGGAAGAAGCTACAGGGTGACTTGTGACCCAAATAACAATAATCCCCGAAACGCAGAGCAGAGAGAAAGGGAACGAAAGGGAAGAAGGGATGAGGGTAGTAAGAGGAAAATGTAACAACCAGTAATGGAAACGTTATCTAACGACTGCAGTCTGTGTTACTGCGAGCTATGAGTTTTATTGCCGTACAATGAGACCTTGAACACAGCGCAGCGCACGTGCCGCAGCTCTTCTAGCAACCTGAGGATGTTGTAAAGCTAATTCAGTGAGGCCATTTATGCTAACGTGCAGGTGTTCAGATGAGTTGTACTGCGGTATTCGTTCATCGTTATAGGTAGTGGAAGCTGCGCACTTCTGAAGGTGAAACTTAAATGATCCCGATGGAGCAACCGGCTCGTCGCGGCATCAAAAAGTAATAGGATGCCGGAGTACAAAAACAGGGCACTGAAAAAATAAAAACATTTTATTTTTTTTATTTTTCCTGTGCAGTAGCTGATCCGTGAACACTAATTAGCCAGCCTCACGTTGCCAATCTCAACACGACTTATGAGATTGGTGCCCGTATCCCCTCGAATTCGCTGTTCCAGTTGCTTCACGGGGCGCTTTTATTTTGAAAGAGGAGCAGCGTGGGACGAGTACAGCTTTGATATTTTCCCGCTATGCGCTACAATTATCTGCTTTTTGGAGTATGTCGGTCACAACGTGTAGGTGTTTTTCGAAACCAACTTTATTTCTCATTATTTCAGCGCACTACATGAGGATGAACACATCATCATCCTCCTCCTCCTCCTCCTCTGCAGTTTAACAGTTAAAACAGAGACAGTACATTCATTTTTAAGGCATCCACAATTTCATCTCATCGTGCATCGGAACGCAAGGCGATGCAAATGTACCGTGGGGGCAGTGGAGCAGCTCGTGTTGACTTCAAAGGAAGCGTTCCCTCCCTGGCTGATGGCGGATGGCGATGCCTGATGCCCGATGGCTGCAGTGGGGGGGGCGGGGGGGGTTTGAGAAACAGGGGTATAGACAAATAGCCCTCCCTCTCAGGTGATCATCAATCTTTTTTTGGTCAATAAAGTCTATTAAAATCCAGCTGAGAGCGTCTGACGTGTTGATTCCACATCCGAAGAGGCTCCTTTTTCTTCATTGTAAAAGTGAGAATGCCCCCAATTTGGGCCGAGTCCATCAGCACAGCCCCCTTGCATGACCGCAAGTCGGCTTAGTGTGATTTTTTTAATTTTATTTGGTCTACTGTGGGATTTCCGCCGTTTCGCTGAGATATTTTAAAGGAAGCCAATTGGTTGAGCACTCATAGCTTCTGTTATAGCTTCAAATCCCTCGAGGGCTTCCTCTACTAAGACTTGACGGTCTCGTGTTATTGGTGCACTGGCAAACCACAGTCACTAATCATCTTGAAATGCTACATATAGCCGATGCTCTTATCCAGAGTTCAACGGTAAAATAAGCTTCGGTTCCTAGATCACAAACGACCAAGAATAGGACGTTTTTTTTTTCTTCCAGGGATAGGAAAAGGGATATTTGAAGTGCTAAAGGTAAGGTAAAAAATATCCCTTTTCCTATTCCTGAAAAAAAATCACCTCTTCAGAAAGCGTTGAGTTCACTTGCCGTGTCATTCAAGCGGAGACGCGACGGCTTCCTGACCTCGTCCGCAGATGCAGAAGACAAAAGGGAACTTTCTTTCTGTCCTTTCAGCTGCCCTGTGACTGAGAAAACCTCTGATTTCCATAACCTCTCTACAGCTCAGTGGACAGAAGGGAAGTCAATTTTATTGGAGGTATTTTCCCATTTTCTCGTGCAGATGTCAGAGGAGAGGATTTTGACAGGTGTGTGTGTGTGTGTGTGTGTGTGTGTGTGTGTGTGTGTGAGAGAGAGAGCGAGAGAGAGAGCTCCATCTGTGTGCGGACACACATCATTCAGCAAGCCACCAACTGAAGCGGAATATGGAGGAAATTTTAATCAAGGCTCACAGCGAGCCTGGTGGGCTGGCAGAGGTGGTGTGTGTGTTGTGTGTGTGTATGTGTGTGTGTGTGCAGGTATATTAGAAAGTGTGTCTGGGGTATTGTGTTGAAAGAGTATAAACTTAATCCCACCAGTGATAAAGAAGCAAATAGTCCCTTCTGTTTCTCAGAGCAATTTAAGGATGGAGATTATTGTTAAAGAAAGAATAGATTCTAGTGGCTGGTTTACTACTAATACCAGACAGATGCAGATGCATGTTGGGGGATTTCTAGATCAAAACTTCCTCCTGTCCCTTCTACCTATTGGGAGCTTCATTGTTTCCTACCACTTCTCTCTTCCATTCCATGATCACACGTTTCCATCCACATTTTCTAAAAACTTTTGACACGTCACAAAAAAAAAAAGAAGCAAATTCGGTGCACTTCAGTCAGCTGGGTTGAAGTGAATAAATCGGCTTCCCGAAGGCCAAAAAAAAAAAAAAAACACCCACAAGAAAAACAGAGTAGATTGTGAATCGATGAAGTTGTTAATGTTCTTCAGCGTCGGGCTCACACTTACATGCAAAGACGGCACCGAGGACATGCGACATTTGTATTGACAACCACAATGGAGACTTGGAACACGGGAGTGACAGCGGCGTGACATTTCTGCGATGTTGATATTTTACATTATATTTCCATTCCATTTACACAATCTGTTCTATTCTATTGGAAGCTGCAGGGGTGGATTGCTATTTTCTTTGTCGTTTTCTCTAGTGAAGGACGTAGACGTAGCCCTTTAGTTCCATTCTTTATTTTCGTAGAGTTTAGTTAGAATTGACCTCAAGCAGCTTTGTTTGGTTTATTGTTTTGGCCTTGGTGCACCCTGAAGCCCGTGCTTCCAGTTTGTGTTCACTATTGAATCGCCTTTTGTGCTGTATTTCAGTGTTTGTGGTTGGTTATCGGAGCTGGAAATGGAGGCACCCAACTTGTGCTACGTCCGTATTGACACTCTCCTAGACGGGGCACGACAAAGGATGACCCTTGCGCTACTTACTATCGGTTGCTTCTAATGTTGATGATCTCGGAATGAAAGCTTATTCTACTGTGGCGTTCAATCTAAGTAAAAGTAATGGGTACACTCATTTTTATTCATTTCTGCACTCAATTCAAGCTTTTAGTATGGAAGTGTGGAATATTTCTATTCACCTCAGGGAAAACTCTCACCTTGACCTATTATTGTCGGCCGATGTGGCCCAACTTACTCAACAGTAGAGATTTCAGCCAGAGGGCGAAGCAGTCGCGGTTATCCAGAGTGTCAAGGTCGACACTGCTGGGTAGATTCCTTCATCTCTTTATCAGATTTATCTTTCAAGATCACAACCTTACATTCTCTCTCTATACATATATATATACTCCTAATGTGTCGTATTCATCCACTGGCTCTCATCACTTTATCTTCCACTACACCGTTGTGTCCAAAGATAGGGGTTAGGACCCTAAAATGGGTCCCAGGTCTGTTCTTTGTCGGAACCAGATTGCTAGTAGGAGTTAACCGGGATGTGACGGCAGGGTTTTTCCCAACTCTTATACTCTGGGGCTTACAAGAGCTCATTGATCTACACTCCCCCCCCCCCCAAACATATGCACACAAATACACATAATACAATTATGTTTCCACCCGCGGTGCCAAGAGGAATAATTTGTCAGCTGTCAGCTGTGCTATTATTTTCACCAATTCAGTTTTGTGCAATTAACATTTTGAGATGGCCCCGGCCCAAGGCTTGGCCCCGGCTTCGTCCCGACTGACAAGTTGCTGTTCTCCCTTCCTCCCCCCCACCACCACCCCCGGTTCTCCCGTTGGATGGAAATTGAACAAAGCCTGTAAAATAATTACAAAAAAAGAAAGAAAAAGTCCCATTTTCTAGTCCACCCCCGCGTTATTTGTTTGAGATTCGTCGGCCCCAGGGCCATACAATCAACTCAACACACAGAGGACTGACGCCAACTTTTTCAATCCCCCCCCCCCCCAACAATGGAAAAAAAAAAAAAAAGACCACACGGTGGAGTTAAGAGGTTTTCATCCTCATTACCCCCCCCCCCCCCCCCCCCCCCCCGCCGCCGCCGCCGCCGTCTGTATTAATTACACTCCTGTGTGGATCAGGGAGGATTTATTAGATCGAGGGAGACTTAGGGTTGCTGGCATTTTGCTTATTAATGATGATCACGATAATCCCCCTTTTTTTCTACGTGGCTGGGATTCAGCGGTCGTTGTTTCTCTGTCCATTGTGCTTTCCTTTGCTTCTTTCTTACTGCCATCGTTCTCCTTTCCTTCTTCCCTCACTTCCTTCCGTCCTTTCTCGCTACCTCATGACTTACTTTCTTCCTTGATTCACTCCATTACTTCTTCGTTCCTTGTTTCCTGTCTTCCTCCCCCCTACAGAGAGGCTTCTTATCAACCTTCCTTCCGTTCTTCCTTGCTCGCCGTTGCGTTGTGCCTTTTTTAATTCCCTTCTTCCTTGCTTTGCTTCTTCGTCGCTTCTTATCTCCCTCCCTGTACTTCCTTCTTTTCTTCCTTCCCTCTGTCTGTCGCATATTTTTTTTCCTCCCATTTTCATTTGCAGGAGAAGCTTCTGCTCTTTCCCTCTGGACCTTCTTTCTTTCTTTTCTTCTGTTTTTCTTGCCCTCCTTCCTCCACCCCAGTCTTCTCCAACATATAGATACAGGAGAAGCATACTTCCTTGCTTATGGCAGTCCATCGATGTCGATGATGACGTTGCTCCAAATTCATTTGTGGGGGGGTATTATTGGGGTGTGTTACGCCTATGCATAGCCATGTGTCTGTGCAGGCCAATTGCGTGATCTGCAAATCTTGCCACACGAGGGGCAGGGGTATACAGCACAGGTGAGGGGAGGCCCTGCAGCACGTTGGTGCCTCTGTGCACGCCGCTGTATTCTCCTCTGTGTGGCCTGCTCCTGAAGGTGAGTGATTCCCTGGTGGAAGGTGGGGCTCCAGGTGTGGCGATCAGCAGCCAGGTGTTTAAAAAGCTTGTTTTTTGTTGCTAAAGGTAAGATTCACCCATTTAAGAATTCTAATGCTTACATAACATGTCCTTTTATTATATTTAACCTGTTATGAACACATTTCTTGAACAAACTGACATAAAACAAATCAGATAAATATCGTTGTGACACATACGCAGGGTCCCCGCGGCTCCTTAAAAAGTCTTAAAAGGTCTTAAAATCAAATAATGGAAATTAAGGTCGTAAATTGTCTTAAATTTACGCGGTACGCATCGGTAACCAGTGGGGCTATGCTGATGCCTGCATGTTACGTAGCACACCCGAAACTCCTTCTGGCTCGCTCGCGACTTCTCAACAGTCGGCATTGAGCAATTTTGTTTCACCGCCAGAAACCCAAAGGGCTGCGGTGCTGTGGGTTCTTCACACGGTGGGCAGGCACAATTCATTCAAGTCGAATGATGACAATATGCAAAGTCGTTTACCTGTGGTGAAAATAAAACCGCCTATGTCGCTAAATATGACATCGCCTCGTTGATTAAGTGGGAAACCCTATGTCGTAATGTGCAACGAAAGCATGGATACAACGACAAAGAGAAAGCAGAGGTCGGTCTGTCTGTTTACCTGTTGAGTTCTTTAAAAGTAATGATTCATAGTTGCAATTCATGTAATTATGTGATTATTGGGCATGTTATGCCTAATATCCACTTCCATAGTAGTCATCCAACAGGTATGACGAAGAAGACAAATTACATTTAGGGCTATTCATGAATAAGGCTAATTCCATAGTTGCATGATCATAATGCCTATATACAGTTTCCCTAAATAGCCACATTTACAAAAAAAAAACATTTCGCAATATGGATTGTTATTATTCAAGTGTGTATTACTGTTCAGAATGCTAGGGCTCAATAAATTGTCTCACTTTTCTATGAAAGAAATCGTTCCAAATTTCTTGGGTCTTAAATTATATGTATTGAGGTCTTAAAAAGCATTGAATTTGATTTTTAAAATGGTGCAGAGGCCCTGTTACGTCACATTGGGCATTTAACCTTAAAATTGTCACGAAAAACCTAATGTGACATATATGTCACAATAAGAAAAATAGTTATGATCTGCTCAGTTAATTTGGCTGATTCAATGATATTTAGTTAATGTATTTTATATTGTTCAATTCAAAGCATATTAAGACAAATGTAAACAAAAAATCATGTTATATTAATAAAATTAATAAAATGCATAAGGAAACCATTTTTACCTATCGGTAAATAAAATAAACAGACAAAAAAGATTTTTCTACCAAATATCAGTCATATTTCAATGCCATTTTATTTTTTTCTGTAGTATGGACAACAAGAAGCAATATAGCATTCAGGATGTGCTGGCAATCATCCAGGGAGACGACAGTGAGTTTGAGGGATGTGAAGGTAGCTCAGAGAAGACCCTGAAGACCCTGATTACACTCCCAGCAACAAAGACATGGAGAATGATGAGTCAAGTGAGTCTGCTGATTCAGACTGTAGTGAATCAAGTGATTTAGATGAAGTACCTCAACCAAAGATGAACCCTGGGCAGCAAAATACAACTGCCCAAGGAAAAAAACAGTTTTCTTTGAGAAAGACACCTTTTGAAGCCCCTGAGTGCACATTCAAACAGTGTCACACCTCCAGACAATCTTCATACTCCCCTGGAGTATTTCAGGAAGTTCATAACAGAAGAAATGATTGAGTTACTGAAGGAGCAAACAAATTTGTACAGTGTACAAAAATCTGCACATCTCAGAAATGTTAACACTACTGTTAAGGAGCTGGAAATATTGATCGGCATCAACCTGCGCATGGGTCTTTGCCAACTGCCGGGAAATCGTGCTTACTGGGAAAATGACACAAGGTGTGCCATGGTGGCTGACAACATGTCAGGCAACCGTTTTCAGACCCTGCTGGCATCTCTACACTTCACTGATAACACTGATTTGTCAAACAGGCAAGAAGAGGATAAGTGCTGGAAGATCCGTCCATGGCTTGATATGTTTCGCAAACAATGCCTTGAGATCACTCCAGAACAGCACAACTCTATTGATGAGCAAATGGTGTCTTTCAGAGGGACTCACAGCCCAATAAGGCAGTAATAAGAGCCAATAAGAGCAAGCCCCACCCTTGGGGATTGAAAATTTGGGGCCGTTGCACTTCCTCTGGAATCCTCTGTGATTTTGTGGTCTATCAAGGTGGCACTGGGAAAAAAAACTCACTTGGCATGGGAGGTGACGTTGTGGTCAAGCTGTGTGAAACTCTCCCATCAAACCAAAACTACAAAGTATTTGCGGACAACTTGTTTTCTTCAGCACCACTGGTGCTTGAGCTTCTTCAGCGACAGATGTACTTTACAGGAACACTCCGCAGAAATCGTTTGGCTGGTTGTCAGTTTGAAGATGAGAAAAGTTTTGCAGAGGCAGAGGATCTATGGATGCCAGGGTGGAGAAAGAGGGATCCATGGCCATTGTCAAGTGGTATGACAACAGATCTGTTACCCTGATCTCTTCCTACTGTGCAGTTGAACCTCAAGACAAAGCTCGACGCTGGAGCAAATCAGACAAAGCATTTGTGGAAGTCAACAGGCCACACATTGTGAAGGAGTACAACACGTTCATGGGGGGATAGACCTCCTAGATGCATGCATCGCAAGGTACAAGTACCACAAGGTCACAGAGGTGGTACCTCTACCTGTTCTGGCAAACCATAATGCTAGGCCTTGTTAACGCATGGCTGATCTACCGCCGTGACTGCAAACTACTTGGTGTCCAAAAGCCACTGAAACAAAGGAGCTTCCAGGCAGAGGTCGCAACTAGCCTTATTCTCCTCCATTCACAGGTGCTTCCTGCATGGTGTTTGTGATGACCAAATGATGTTCAGAGCAGAGAGTAAGGAGACTCTTGTCATTGAGCTTGCCAACACCATGCTGCCCGAGCACACCCTGCCATAGTCCACTGTCAGAGACCACTCTTGCATTAAAATGAGAATGAGCTTGTCGGTGGATGCTGTTTTATTTATTGCAGAGTGCAGGGAAGAGTAGAAAAGTTCCTTGCACTCGGGGTCAGCATCCAGTGTTGGGACGTATGTGCTGATGGTGGCATAAAGGTTGTTCGTGAGGGGAATCCGCCAGGTCATCAGTCATCAGTCAGTCACTGATGCCTACTGGGGATTCTGGGATCTTCTGAAGTAGACTTGTCCTCACAGCAAAACCTACACCATGGAGGCGATGGGAGCTTTCCGGAAGCCCCTTCCAGAAGAAAGTGTAGCCTTCTCCCTTCTCTGTTAGAGAGTCCTTGTCGTGGAAGCGGGTTTCGCTGAGGGCCGCGATGTCGATGTTATATCTCTTCAGCTTGTGCGCAACCAGACGTCAGGAATCATGACGCACATCCAGAAGAGTTTGGACATTCCAGGTCGCAATGGTGAGTTTGATGTGAGACTTCTTTGTTGAATGTTTTCGACTGCATGGGGGATGACCCGGCAGCAGCAGTCTGGCAGCAACCCAGGGAGTAGGCTGCCTGGGTTGAAGAGGAACAGACCTTTTTTGGGCCACATTTTCTAGGCCATTCCCATCTCAGGGTGAGCAGGGTGGGGCTGCTCAGTCAAATGGGGAGCTGCCGGGGAGGCGCGCTGTTCCATCCCGAGCCTCGACGACCATCTTTCCCACGCCGCCTACGTGCAGGGTTGGGCTAGATACTAGATACAGTCACATCCTGACCTGTATCTACCGCCCTTCCCCGTCGCCGCAGGACTTGGGGGGTGGGAATGGGGTAGGGTATTTGGAGCAGGCCTGCGCGATGAGTAGATTATAGTGAAGGTAGTTGTGCGCAGTCACTACCCTCACTGTCTTGGCTCCACCCTAAGTTTTCCAGTGGCATTAAGAACTCATGACGACCTTCTGTGGAGGGGAGTTGCAGAAGTCTGCCAGAGCACCGGTCTGTTGGTGTCTGCCTGATGCGGGTTTACTCAGCAGATTTTTTGTTAGGGGTTTACTCCCGTAACCATAGCACGTGTGGGTGCACCCATTAGGCTTTGGGGCAGTGGATGGTGGCAGCCAGCGCCGGTGGGCCTGTACTGCTTACCTCTGGGGTCCACTGCAGCTCCGAGATCTCCTGCCGAATTCGCCTGGGGTCGTGAGACACAACAACACCCTGCGCACACAACAGGCACAAAAAGCAACCTCATGGACAGTCACAACCTTTATGTCTTTGTTTTCTCTCTTGTTCATCCCCTCCCTCCCTTCATCCATCCATCATCCAACCATCCATCCATCCACCCAACCATTCATCCATCCATCTTTCTAAATGATCTCCATCTTATGTGTTTTTCAGTCTAGGAGACATGGGTTTATTTTTTATGTTCTGTTCGTTGACTGAGGTGTCTGTGTGCTTGTGTGTGTGTGTGTTTGTTTGTTAGACTGAAGTAACAGAGAGATGCTTCAGGGCAATACTGTTCCCAATTGAGCTACCTATCTCTCTCTTTCGTTCTTCGAGTTCAGTTTTTATCTCTTCGGCCTCCATCCCTCTCGATTGGACTCTCTCACTTACCCTCCCTCTCCTGTCATCAGTCCTTCAATTTCTTCTCCTTTACAATGTCAGTCTCTCTCTCTTTCTCTCCGCCGTATCCTCCCTGCCCTTCCTCCCTACCTCATGTCCTCATTCATTCTCTCCATCCCGGTCGTTTTTACGGTCCCTATCCCCCCTTCCCTTCATCGATTTCTTCATTTGTTCAATGTCAGCCCTTCTGTCTCCCGCTCTCTTCCCCGTCACCTCCCTTCCCCTCTCTACCTCCTTCTCTCTTTCTACTTCTTCCCTTCATTTTCTACACCCTTTTACCAACCTTATTCCCCTCTCTCATTGCCTACATCCTTTCCTTCCTTCCGTCCTCTCGTCTCGCACTGTACTGTCTTTACTCTCAATCAATCCCATCTCTCCCTTCTCCCTCCTCCACCTCTTCCTCCTTCCCTCCCCTTTCTCTCCTCCTCCTCCACTTTACCATAAGTCCTTAACGGTGGGCGAAGCCTACCCTATTTACATTGGTATAAATCTACAGTTCTGGTCAATATTATTGGCACCCTATGAAATCTTCTGAAATAATTCGAAATTATTTAACAAGTTTATTTAACAACTTCCACAACACAGCAACACACGATCAAACAATAAGAGTTTAAAAAAATATTTCGAATGATTTTACAGTTCCAAAATTGAACAGTGACACCCTTTAGAACAATTCAAATCAATTTAATTGGCAGAAGTAGACTCACCTGTGACAGGTTGCAGGTGCCCACATGGTATAAATGAACCAATACCCAATTTTAAAGAGGTCATCTTCCCTGGTTGTCTGTGTACATGGTGAAGAAAAAACAGAAAAACTATTACCACCAAACATACACGTTCACATGGCTACTAGTCATCTCTAGAGACCTTGGTATTCACAATGTTTTTAAAAGGTTTGCTGCTCGTGGAAGTGTTAAGGTTCTCCAAGGACGTGGTGGTAAGAGGAAAAATGTATTTACTGCGAGCCATTGAAAAAAAAAAAAACCTCACTTGACATCCAAAGATCTCAAGGCTGACCTGGAAAGGTCTGGGATAATTGGATTCAGCCCGTACCGTTTCAAAGAGAAACACAAGAAGGCGCTGATTGATCTTTGCCAAGACCCACCTGGACAAACCTAAATCCTTCTAGGAAAATGTTCTAAGGCCCGATGAAACCAAATTAGAGCTCTTCGGCAAAGCAGACCAGCATTTTATTTACAGATGATGAAATGAAGCTTATAAAGAAAACAACACCCAATCTACAGTCAAATACGTGGAGGTCCCATAATGATTTTGGCCTGCTTTGCTGCCTCGGGTACTGGACATCTTGAATGTATTACGGGAATCACGAAATCAGAAGATTACCAAAGCAGTAGAGTGAAATGTGCTACCCAGTGTCAGAAAACTGGGTGTCAATCGAAGGTCATGCGTCCTCCAGCAGGACAATGACTCAAACACATCCAAACGCACCCAGGAATGGTTCAAGAGAAAAAGTTGGACTGTTCTGGAGTGGCCAGCAATGATTCATAATCTCAATCCCATTGAGAACATATGGCAAGAAACTGAAATGTGCAGTTGATCAAAGGAATCCTTCAAACGTTGAAGAACTGGAGCAGGTTGCAATTGAAGCGTGGAAGAAACTGCCAGCAGAAAGGTGCAGGAAGCTTATTGATGGTTAGAAGAAACAGTTGGAAGCTGCCGTCATTGCCAAAGGCTGTGCAACTAAGTTATTAGAAAAGGGTGCCAATAATCAATATAGCCACTTTCCAATTTTGGAACCACAAAAGATTTTTTTTCTATTTGTATGTGTATTTCTTGTATTTATTTGGGTGCCATTGATCTTGGCCAGAACTTTACCTCATCACGCAGCTACTTCTCAGTTGGTCACTTTCTTTTTTTTCTTTTACCATTGCAATCCTTTTAGGCGCTGGCCTCCAGAATGAATAAACGACGGCAATAAACTCCTCTGTCCGCCCTCACTCTCCCTCCTTCCTTTCGTCATCCTCTCGTTCTTTCTCTCTCTCTCTCTCCCTCTCAATGTCAAATGATGGATGACTGGTAGGAGTGGGTGCCAGCTGTGATGTAATGATACTAGAGCCGTGTGCTCACTTCAACTCTGGCCTCCATTACCACGCAATAGCAAAATTTAAAACAATTTAAAATAAAAGATAATAAAAATAAAAATACTAATGAAAATAATTGTAAATAAATAATCAATAAAAGAAAGGGGTACTCTCATGGGGGAGAGGAAGAGGTGGCCGTTTTAACTCTTTCAGACATATCTTGTTTTTTGGTTTTTCAAGGGCAGTACCGATACCAGTGTTTTTGGATTGAAGCTGTCTATATCCAATATTCAATTCAATCTTTAAATTTGACCTAAAAAAATACAACGATTCAACGTTTCCCACCTGATGTTAGTCCTTGTCAGGGTGGAAAACCCTGTGAAACAGCATGCAGACCATCATGTGAGAATAAAACTCCAGACTGATGAAATAGCTTTCAGTGGGTCAGCAGCTCCTTAAGGCAGAAGGGAGGCAGGTTTCATTGCAGACACCCCTGAAGCTGCTGAGGAAAAACGAGCTCAGTGGTTCTCAAATCCCGGTCCTGGAGTACCACTGCCTGGAGTACCACTGCCCTGTTGTTTTTCTGCCCTACCAGGTTAGTTAATTGCATTACACCCGGCGTCCCCGGTGTAAACCACTCTCTGATCAGATGGCTAAAACGAAAACCAGCAGGGACCAGGATTGAGAACCACCGGCTGATATCACATTTTTTAATAAAAGGCCAGCATCGGCACACCAATATAGTGGTCCAACCTGAGTGCACATGCCTGTGGGTTTCATCACTGCTACAACAGAGGCTAGTTTACCAGGTCTGGAGTCAGCTGAGATGTAAAATGATCTTTATGATGGAGCATTCACTCCCAGCCATACAGGTTTAATGTAACAACCCTCTCTCTCTCTCTATCTATCTCTCGGTCTCTCTCTTCCTCTCTCCCTTCAATCCACTTCCAAAAATACGTCAATTGAATCCAGCTCTGTGGTCTACTAGATGGATGTAATGTGAACGTGAATGACTGTGCAGTGTGCAGAGATAAAAGACAAGCAAATGGAGCAAATGGCTGGGCCGTAATTGTTTCCTTGTTCACATATGCAAGACTTGGACTCGCGAGTCAGATATTACCCAGAGTGCTCTCACATGCACAATGATATGTGGATGAGCATCAGTGTGGAATTATAGAGTTTCTGGACATTTTTCACTCCCCATTTTTGAAAGATCTTGCCTTGCTAAGAGGAGATACCATCTGGTTTATTTCGCTGATGGCACGGCACCTTTATTTGCACGCCTAGCTTTACTCTAGATCCACTCTGAGGTGAGCAGAGTGTTGAGACATCCAACACCCTTCCCGCAGTTTAAAGGTCGTTATAAACACCCCGATGATGCGGACAAGCCGACAGCAAACGAGCCAACGGCAATCCTCCGCGGCTCTCGGCTAACGTTTACACGGTCAGGCATGTAGCCGGCGCCTATTAATCCGGAGTGACTTGCAAAGTACTTGCAGTGCAAACTACACTGCGAATCTCAGTGTCTGTTGGGGCTGTTGAAGGGCTTGTAGAAGAGTGTGTGTGTGTGTGTGTGTGGGTTGGGGGGGGGTGAGAGAAGACCTTTGGTATTCAAATGACGGATGATAGAGAATTCACAAATAGGAGACGAGAAGAGGAGCCCTGCGCTCGAGGCGGAGGAGGAGACGGGCTGACCTTTTCAAACCCGTGTAACTCCGCCGCCACGGAGCACTCATTTGTCATCCTTTGCTGACTCCGCTTTGAGACGACACGGATCAGCATCTCGGATTTGAAGTGTTTCGCTCCTCTGCTCTTGGACTAGTCGCGTTCCACTTGACTTCTCTTTTTTGTAATTTTTTTATTTTTTTTACATTTATCCTCATTAATGTATTACTAGTAGCAGGAGCTGCACCACACACTTACCAGAGGGAAGATAAAGCCTGGGCCTTCCCACCTCTGCATCCCCTCCATCCCTGTCATCCTCCTCCACTCTATCCATCCCTCTCTCTCTGTCAGCAGGGAAAACAAATTGAATATGCCGAATGGGTTTGCTTGACCCTGTAAATGGAGACCTGTCAGGCCAATCGAATTTGTAGACACACACACACACACACACACACACACACACACACACACACACAGAATAGAGGAGTGTGTGTGTGTGTGTAACCTTGAGAGAGTGCCTGGGTTTTTCTTGGGTGATGTGCGCGTGCTACCATGGCAGTTAGCCTCACTGTGTGTTAATGTGCAGAGTCACATTAAAGGGAATTAAAGCGTGGAGGACCAAAACTGACTTAAGTGATGAATTAATGTATTAATAAATAAATAAAATCAACTAATCAGCGTATATATAGAGAGAGAAATAAATAAAATAATGCATGAATGCACACAGTAATAAATAAATAAATAGATGAAATCTGGTGTAAATGTATAGTATATTTGTCCTATGTATTTATTGTCTCATTCATTTATTTATGTTTATATTCATTTCCCGATTTACATATTTGTGTATTTATTCCCCTGAGAATTGAATTCCCTATTTGTAAATGTCTCTTTTTATCTATTTCCTTATAAATGTATTCCCGTATATATTCTTTTCCTTACTCCCATTGGTTGATCGGTCTCAGAGTAGATCTAAGCTAGGCTAGCGTGGGTTGCTAGCTAGCCTAGCACGGTGCTTGCAACGGTGCTGGCTTGGCTAGTGCTTCGCTTCAGGCAAAACATAGCGGAGAGCAAGAACTGGAAGAGCTGTCCAGTCGGGGTTGGAGCTTGTATGCACCCTGGGAGCTTTGGTGCTCCGTGGCTGTCCTGAGCCTGCTGGGAGACATTGCGCTGAGAAGCGGCCGTCAAGACCAGGTCGTTTTTATTGTGCTGTGATGTTAACAAAGCGGCATTCTGACCGGTGAACTCTCCACTCCTGCCTTAATCTCTGTCTGTCGTGGCCCCGGTTGTAGCGAGCTTTAGTACAGTGGTGCCTAAATAGGGACACGACAGACAGGGAAGAGACCGTGGTTCTCTGGGGGGAGAACGGCGCCATCACTGTGCCGTCGTCGCACCAAATGTGTTTCATTTATCTAACAATATAATAAACAAATCCAAGAAACCAGGAATTTTCCAGGAAAATTGTGCTATTTCTCTTCGGCCCCAGGCCCAATTAGTTTCCCCAATTCGGAGACCCATTTCTATCACCCCGGTGACCCCGACTGTTGGTACCATTCCAGCGCAAACCTGCCCGCGGTTGCGACGGGATTGCCTTCCCGCGATCACCGTACCGTAGCGCGGTTTGCATTTATATTTTAGAGCGACTTATTTCCCAAACGGTTCATCCAAAACGTGTTTCGCATTTACAACGGTGCGCGCGTGTAATCGAGGAACTCGTTTTTAAGACTCTCGTGACTCTCTTTAGGCGCCAACGCAGATTGCGGGGTGGGGTGGGGTGGGGTGGGGGGTATAGGTGGCTGCTTCGCTATACATCTGTGTGAGTGTGCACAGTCTGGCTGGCTGCCTGTTCTACGCCGGTGGTGATTAATTACTGCAAAACATGGATGACAAGGCAATCCCCCTGTGTGTGAATTAAGACGGCCTCACATACACACACACACACACACATTGGCACATATTTACATCAATCCATTGCTGTGGGTGTTTATGCCCTTGTATGTCTGTGCTGTGTGTGTGTGTGTGTGTGTGTGTGTGAGCGTGTATCTAGGGAGGAGTGACATTTCCTGTATCACGTACACCGCTTGTTTGATCTCTCCTCTTTCATCTTCTCGGCAAAGAAACCTGACATTATAGGGTCTCCCCACCCTTCTCTCACTCTATTTTTCGCCTGAGTGTAGTTTTCTCTCTCTCTCTCTCTGTGTGTGTGTGTGTGTGTGTGTGTGCGCGTGTGCGAGAAGGGCAAGCGGAGGGATAAATAAGTGTGTCCTCTCCACCTTAGGGTGAAAGCGAGTAAAGTGTGCGTTTCCTCAAACCTTATACACCCTGCATTAGTCAAGGCACAAGATTCAGTAGTGTGTGTGTGTGTGTGTGTGTGTGTCGCGACAGCGGGTGTCCCTTTATGTGTGTGTGTGTGTGTGTGTGTGCGTTATCAGCACCGCTATTATTCCATCTGATCCTAAGGCCGATCGTCTAACCCCGTGGCCAACCGAGGCTCATTGAAATGCAAAGGAAAAATTCCCCGGAGGAAACGGTACGCGCTCACCTGGAGAGAGGCTTTCGAACGCGACACCGCAACATCGAGAGCCGACGACGACGCGAAAGGAGACGAGTTGTGAACGCTTTCTCATTGTTAAAAGTAATTTGCGGAAAGCCGCGGAGCCTTCCCTATCAGGACCGGAACCTGCAGAGACTAAGAATAAAGTGGAACGTGGCATAACAGAAGAGAATAGAGAAGGCGTTAGCGTATGTCAAAGGTCCCATATTTGAACAGAATATTTAGACGGAAACTTTTTTCTTTAATTGCGGGTGCAGCAGGGAGATCGCCCCGGCCCCGCCCCCCCCCCCCCCCCCCCCCCGGGGGTCGGCAAGCATCCTCCTTGAGCAAGACACTTAATCCCTACCAGCTCCAGGGGTTGTTCTGAAGTATGACATTATATACTGGGTATAAAATAAAACTACCCATACAGTGGAAGCCTTTGTAAAAGTCTGTCCTCATGTTGAGCACAGACAAATTTTTTTTTTTTTTTTTTAAATGAAAATATTGCATTGAGTGAAACAAGCAGTAGAATTTGGCCTCTACGTCTCTACATGTTTCACTGGTAACTAATAGACAGGGGATTACATTACATCATCGTAAAGCACTGGAATTTAGTTAGACTTGCTACTGTAATCTGATTACAGGATTACAGTTACTCAATACCACCAACAGAATACATTCAGCCTTTAACATGGCTGAGAAAACAAAACAATGGAATGCATGGAACACGATGACAGTAATCTGATTACATTTCTAAGTGTAGTAATCAGATTACTGTCATCATGTTGCATGTATTTCATTATTCCTCAACCATGTTAATAGGCGGCTGTACTGTCTTATACCCAGAGAAAGAAGTATATCAATATTTGTGCAAACACCCCCTAACCACACACACACACACACACACACACACACACACACACACACACACACCATCTTCCCATCTCCACTGTGATGTTTGTGGCTGGAGGTGGCGATAATGATGGGGCTCATACCGTCTACTCACTGGGATGATGCTAAACATACTCTCTCACACACACACACACACACACACACACACACACATTTACACACACACACACACCCGTTTGCAGAGACACACAGTTGCCATGCTGTGAAGGGCTGTTGTCAGGGTGTTGTTACTTTGTGGTAATGCTGCATGTATCCCTGCTCACACAGCAAAATAAAAACACTACTTAGGTGACAAGACTCTCTCTCCGTCTCTTCATCTCTCTCTCTCTCTCTCTCTCTCTACCCTTCACTGTTTTACCCAATCTTACTCTCCTCCCTCGCTGCTCTGTCAATCTCTCATTACACCCTGCCTGTCATTCTCTACCTCTCTCTCTCTCTCTCCTCCTTTGTCCTTGGTGAATGTCATTTTGTCAGCCAGTTATCATTTTGCTCGCTGCATTTTCTCTCTCTCCCTCTCTCTCTCCCTCCACCTCTGCCTCTCTTCCCTGCCGCCCGACTGAAAGAGTAATGAGTCTCTGCATGTAGAGGGATGGAGCGACGGCGAGAGAAAAGAGAGATGTGCCAGCAGAGGAAAGGTGTGAAGAGGGGTGGAGAGAGGGATTACGCCAGAAGAGAGACAGAATGAAAATGGGGGGGGGGGGGGGGGGAGAAATGAGTTGAGAATTACACAAAGCGTTGAGTGAGGCAACGAGAAAGAAAAGCATTTGCTTCAAAAAACAGCATCTAGACCATCACGGGACGCTAAAACTCTCCATTTAACCCCAAACGAGGAGGAATAATGGAGGAACATCCCTCATATCATCACTTTTTATTGAAATGCCAATATTGGTCTGACATATTGATCTATTGATCCTCGTGAGGAGCTAGGTCACCCTCCATATAAACAACTGTCATTTTATGTAGCAGTGGAGTCATTACTTAGCCCTGTAGAGGCCCATTTACACCTCCCAAATGCTGGTGTGTGTGTGTGTGTGTGTGAAAGCACAATAAGTGTCATTGGAAGCTAAGACACCCCCATTTTATTTCTATATTACAGTTCATTGGCAACCGGCATATTGCCTTTCCCTGCATTGCTAAACCCATAGCATTGGCATTATAAACCCATCACACACATACTCACACGCTCTCACACAATAAGCCCCTCACACACACACACACACACACACACACGCGCGCGAAGCACACTCCGGGGAGTGTGTTAGCACTTCAACACAGCTCATTCTCTGTCATGACGGCGTTAAGGAGCCTTCCAGACGCCTTTCAGACAGATTGGCTTCTCGTCTTTGAGACAGCCGATAATGAATTTAAAGCACGACCCGTGGCTTTGGCGTACCTGTGGGAAAAAAAAAAAAAGCACAATCCCGGGCGATGAAAGAGGCAGACAGACACTGTGTGCCTTGGCAAAACATCGCGAGCGGAAATGAAAATAACTTGCGCTGGCATGATGGGTAAATTGGCAGATTTCACAAAAGGCACTCTCTCTCCGTCGCAAGGTGCTCCGAGGAATGAATGAGATTTGCTTCTTTTTTTTTCCACCACCGTTCTGTGTCCTGCAGAAACACTGCGTCTCCGAAAATGACAACTCCACAGCAATAGAGAACAATCTGGTTTGGGGAGGGTGGGGGGTGGAGACAATGTCAGCCATCAATGCCGCCAAAATTGAGAGGCAGGTTTTCTGGAGTGCAACAGGAGAATAAGTGTTTTCAGCCGGAGACGTTCCAGAGGCGTGTCGACGAGGTAGGCAGCGAGTTCAGCAGGTACGTGGGGGAAGACGCCCGCGTTTAGGCGTGGGCCGCGTGGGCGTGGCTAACTCTCCACGCTAATCGAGAGACCGGCGGGTAATTGAATATGTTGTCGTGGCGATCGCGACGTTATTTTGCGTCGTGTCTTGCTGCGTTACTCTTCGGTGTGCTTCTGGAAACGACGTCGACTTTTCCAGCCACAATCTACTCCAATCAATGTGGTTTTTTTGGCTGCCTCTAAATGTTTGAACCTGGAACAAAAAGACTCACCGCGCTAACGTCCAACCTATCATCCAAACACCGCCGGAGGATATTTTCCTTCTAATTTTATGACTCCTGATTCGACCGAGCGGCTCCGACTGAGAACAAGTTAATTGTCGTTAACAATGCCGGCCTGTAACCAAGCCAACTGGTGTGAACTTGAACCGAACCGGCTAATAAAAGGTCCGTCAAACACTTCACGGCATCTAAGACGTCCAATCATTGAGCAATCAGTGAAGCTAATCCCTTGATAAAGGACAACTCTTCCAGGCAACGGACTCAAAGGAAATAGCCTTTAATAGGGGTTGGCAAATGGCAGAGCATGAGTGTGGATAGCAACTGTACGGGGGGAGGAAGCTATCCTGGAAAAAAAAACACCTTTGGCTGTTATTATTGGTGTTGGTTGTAGTGGCCTGTAGGGTATTCATAACCCTATTTTTTCTCTCTTTTTTTTGTTTTAATGTTTATTTATGTAGGAAAGGTTGGCTGAGCACACATGTGAATGTGAAGCAGAAATGCCCTGCTTCACATTCAAACACATTCAGGCTTCGGGAGCTGCCCGGCACCACCGGTGCTCTACCGTTGGCAGTTACTTGAGTATTTGTGGAATAAATGGCTTGCTGAAGGGCACCTCAACGCTAGATGCTGAGGGAGAGTGTTATTTATTCACTTTCCCTGCCCAGAGTCTTCTAGCTGGTCCAGGTATTTGAACCGACCCGATAGGACCTATGTTTTCAGCCATATTTTGAGCCTGCTGCTGGAGCTGAGGGCGGAGACACTACCGGACATCTAACGGCGCTCGAGAACTAATTAAAATCAGAACATTGCCTTCCCAGTCATCTAGTCACCAGACAGTCAGAGTGCCTCAGCCAATTTTTCAGTCAAATGAGTCTGCTCTTTTCATCCCCGTCCTCCAAATGAGTGTGGGACGGCCTAATTGATTTTGACTAGAGATAGCTTCAATTAAGCCGTGTGACAATGTAGGAGGTCAGCATAAAATTATAATGTCAGTTTGTCTTCCAGCATCACCGAAAGTTAACCGGGACAGATTGCGTCCAGTCCCGCGGTGCGCGGATTGGTGTTGATCGAGTCAGAGGTGCTGATCGAGTTGAACCTCGCGTTTTGTGGACCGCAAGTTAGCTAACTGGCTAACTTGAATGGCAAAGAAGGAAATGAAACAAATAAACTGCATTTATTCATGGTTGTGGCATTTGTGTGCTTGGAAGCAGGCTAGCTCACTAGCTTACCTAGATAGCTACAGGCTAGTAGTAAGTAAGTAGTAAGTAAGTAAACTTTATTTATGAAGCGCCTTTCGAAACAAGAGTTACAAGCTGCTGTACAATGTAAACATTAAAGAAAATGGAAATAAAATAGAAGGTTAGTATGACTAGCTTGAACTCGGAAGGTAAGCTAGGCTAACTTGCTAACCTTAACGTAATGATTGCATTTTTTACTTCATAATATTAGCTAGCTCTGGGCTTCAGTCTGACACTGTGGTTCTTTGGCTCCGCCCACTGAGGTTTAACTCAACCAATGAGATTCTTTCTGCGTTGAGAATTGTTTCTATACATAATACTCTGCCCACTTTGCGTATTTGTGGCGATAATGTATAGTTCCTTCTGAATAGGAGAGGAGGATTCTGGGTGAAAGTGTGAAGATTCGTAGTTCAACTCAACCTTAACTTCCTTTTACTAATTAGATAGAGCTCAGTAGTGATTTGTAGAAAATGTAAAATGTCAGGATGACAGATTGGTGCTTAACTCATTCAATGGAATAACCTTTGTTGCGTTTATTCCCTCCTAAATTTAATAAGCTGTGTGCGGCATATAATTGAGAGACAGAAAGAGGAGAAAGAGTCGGGATAGAGTCAGAGGAAGACACTTCACTTACTTGGTTGACCACCAATACAGTGTTGAAGAGAGTCAGAAAGAGATTTAAATGAGATTTCCATGGGATGAAAGGCAGCTTGGAGATAATGAAGTGCCCTCCTTGACTGGTGGCCAAAATAAACACAAACACACACACACACACACACACAGATATACACTGTGCGAGAAAGCTAGAGGCATAAACAAGCGTACACTATTATCTTGTGGATACTGGCTTTTACACACTAATCCTAGTCAAATCCCTTTGGAAAGCAGTGTGTGTGTGCATGAATAAGGCTGCAAGTGTGTGTGGTTTGCCGGTGTGTGTGTGTGTGTGTGTGTGTGTGTGGGATAAAATGGCAAAGTGACCATGCAGGGTGTAAATCCCACAGTCGAGTGTTAACGGTCCCCGAGGTCGGAAGTCAAATACAGAGTATTGAAGATGATACAGCGAGTAATTACAAGAACCGGTGGCGTTGAGAATAACACAGCAAATAACAACAACAACAACAACACCTTCACTGGCAGATTGAGGCATCGAGGTGAAAGCTGCTGCTCTGTCTGGCTGCTGGGTGAAATGATGGGTTGGAAGGGAAGAAGGAAAGTAGCTGAAACAGTGACGCAGAGAAGAAAGAAAAAAAAAAAGGATGAGAAAACACAGGAAAAGTTGAGCGAGAGAGAAAACAGCTCTCGGGGTCAAGGGGGGCTAATCATGCCCCGGAAATATGCAGGAGAGGGGGATGAGGAGGAGGAGGGAAGGAGCGAGGGAGGAGACAAAAAGAGGTGTAAAAAGACAGTCCTGTCCGCCGCTGCTGCCCCCCCCCACCCCCCCACCTCCACCCCACTCCTCCACCCCTAGAGGTTGGAGGGATGGGGTAGAGATGAAAGAGACACTTTGATGAAGGAGTGATCCTTCCCTCGCTCCCTTGAAGGAGGAGGAGGAGAGAAGAGCGGGGGGTGGGGGGGGGGGATCACAGCAGAGGGCTCCTGACACAGCGAGGAGTTGTCAAAATAACACACACACACACACACTACTTTTCACATTATGCACGTCACTTCTTTTGGAAGTCTTTTTCAAAGGTGACTGTTGAGGCCATTTTAGTTCACTTTGTGCCCAGATTTTAGAAAATGACCAGACATTTTTCTTTTTTTTTTTCTTCTTTTTTTTTGGTAAATGTATTTCAGGGTGGGACAGAACTGGGGAAAGTCATATCTTTAGCTGCAGCTTTTTTTCGATGACTCACAATCCACAAGCTGGAAGCTCGGGGGCCTTTGCTAAAGATCTGTATTTCTGCCTCGTCATATCTTTTTTCCCACTGACACTGAAGAGAGAGAGAAAAAAAAAAAAAAAAGGATATGTCCTCGTTTGACACTTCATTTGCACCGTGGGTTTCCGATGTCATTGGACACGTTTCCTGTAACTTTCCTGACTAGGCTCGCGGACGTAGAGGAAGAAAGAGGAACTATCTTCCTGAGAGTTGATGAAAAGGTGGAAAATAGCAATTCTTGAGGTCGTTCTCATTTTGATCTCCATTCATCTGTGCAGGCTCTTTTTCAGGACCGTCCTGCTTCGCAATCAAACATTTAACACCTGCTAGTTGCCCGGTGCAACCCAGGTCTGATGCTGTTACCGACCGATGACTTGCTAACTTGCTAACTAAGCGCCTTGATGGGCGGGAGATAAGGGAGAAAGGGAGGAAGCAAGGTGACGTATGCCTTCACTAGGGTTTTGCAAGGGGGATGAGATTGGAGAATTTGGGGGAGGTCTGATTGTGAACTGATGTGGTTACTTGGGGAGGTTCCTGGTCGACTCCCCCTTCCATCCATCCATCCATCCATCTACTCCTTTATCGGCGATGATTTTACCCTGTCGTCTCTTTGCAGGATACATATGGACATAATGGATACATACAATCTTTCAGTCAATCTGTCAACACCTTCGTCCCTCCCATCCATCCACCCGCGTGTCTATACATCCATCCAGAGGTTATCATCCTCTCAATATGCCCCTTCTCCCTCATGGGCTCCCAACATGTCTCTTCATCTTTTGTCATCTTTTCATCCCATCATTATACTCAATAGGAAATAGGCATGTAATCTAACCCCGGTCTATTCCGGTCTAAGCCTTTCCCTGGTGTTTTTATGAACAACTCTGCGAGTATCCATCCATTTGGACCGTCACTCCCATCGATTTCACCCTTCAGCTCTTCAGCTCATATATATATATATATATATATATATATATATATATTTTTTTTTTTCATGAGATATTCTCCAGCTTTCATTACATGCAATAGGTACAGTCATTTTTAATCCAGCCTTCTTCATTGCTTGACCTTTTCATTTGGCTTGAAGACCTTGCTATTCAATGTGGCTCTAAACCTTTTTTTTCCCCGTTGCGCCGGCGGCGGCAGCAGCGGCATGAATCGTAAGCCGTAAAAAATTCCAAGGTGCACCAAATTTTTTTTTAATTCCTCGGAAATGTCATAGATTTGAAAAAAAATAAATAATGCAAAGTTCAACCTATGATTTTAGGCGCTTTTAATGAAATAGCTTAGCTTAATTTACTTCGCCTGAATTTAAGTTGTCCTGTTTGTTTTTCAAAATAAATGCCAGGGAGGAGGCAGCAAGCACATAACACCTTTGAGCTATAGGATACCTCCCTATCTAAAAAAAAAAACACCTTGTTGTGGTCTTAGAGGAAAGGCGGTGGTGGGCGAGAGTAGGTGTCACAGATGACGGGTCGAATTAGGTGCACTGACACCCGCAACACCCTCTGCTTCCCTTACAGTTACATCACACGAACACTGGACCTGCCTGCCTCAACCCTATTATCTCACCCGATCACGCCGCAGTAAAAGCCCCCCCCCCCTACTGGATATTGATTGAGAACCTTTTAGCCAATGAGACCTTTTAATCCTAATCACGGGTCCTTTTGCTCAGCACCCCCCCACCCATAGGTGATTAGAAGTGCTACTGACAAACGAGCACACGCCACCTATAACCACTCCTGACCTAAATGAAGAGGTGCTGCGCGTTTGTGTATCCCCCCCCCCCCGTGTGCTCATGCATTTGCGTGCTTGCATGTGTGTGTGTGTGTGTGTGTGTAGAATCGCTTTCACCTGCGGGCATTATGTACAGTAGGCTATGATTCACGAAGACACACACACACACACACACACACACACACGTGCACAGAAGTGATTAAGACACGGGGATGCCTTCCATGTTGACAGTCAGTGATACACAGCAGGTAGCTAGGATGGATAATTGTGTCTGTATCTCTCTCTGTCACACACACACACACACACACACACACACACACACACACACAGACAGGCAACCTCAGGGAATAGATCACAGGGTTTCAGTAAAGGAGGGTCGATAAGGCTACCGGTTAATCGTGGCTGAGGTCATTATGTATAGGTGTGTGTGGATGGAGGTTGAAGTGGAGTATGGATGATTGCATCTTGGGGAGAAGATTATGTTTCGCTCCAATTGGTATGTTCCTTGTGTGTGTGTGAGTGTGTGTGTGTGTGTGTTTGGGCGTCGTGCCTCAATTGCCTCTGGGTCCCTAAGGATGGTAGGGAGGAAGAATAAATGGAGGGGAGGAGAGAGGTGGTAGATTAAAAAAGGAAAACGTACTCTTCCGGTCTCGTCAAATAGACTGACTCTCTCCATCTTTCACTGTTTTCTTCTCCTCTCTCTCTCTTGCTCTCTCTCTCTCTCTTCCACTGTCCTGTCTGTACTGGGACTCAAACCCACAACCTTCTGTTTGTGTCTTGAGCTTTATCAAGTCGAGGTGCTCTCATGCTGCTCATGTATGCTGCGAGTTATTATATATAGATTATTGTTAAATTGAGGTATGACTTTTTATTTTCACACATATATATTTC
>JAXDDW010000129.1:957500-1005000 GCA_034670385.1 Hoplostethus mediterraneus | reverse complement strand
TCAGGGCATTCAAGTGTTGCTGCTGCTTTTCAGACAAATGGGAATGAAGATTTTGGACATCCTGCGTGAATGGTAGCAGTTCCAAGGAATTCCACTTGGACTGGTAAAGTTGAGTTAGCGGTTGGCCTGCTATGGCTTTTATAGAATTCTCATCATCGGTTTCGTCCACTATACTCTCATTTGAATCGTAGAGGGCATCAGAAAAATCTGGTACTCTATCCATCTGCAAAAAGGGAGTTATGTCAAGTTATAGTTATACATTTTTGTTTACATTCTATTAAAACCAATAACGGGAAAGATATTTGGACCACTGGCCTATCAACATTTTGCTGGCATTCAAAGTATCTGAGGCAGAATGTTTTCGGTCCTCCTCAGCTTTCGAACAACTTCATCACAGTGTGGAGTCAGAGGTTGGTCTTTTACACAATCCTCATTGGTTTCATCAGTGTTGGGATAATCCACTAGGAAAAACCCTCTGACAAATATATATAAACACAAAATAATCAGTAAGAACTGACAGTAATCATGTATGTAGAGATATCCACAAGTTACAAAAGTTTGCTCATGTGAAAACCATTTCAGAAACAGCATATAACTTAAAGTGCATGGCATGGTCTTTTCTAGAGGTCTCAACAAGTCTCAATACAACAAATAAGGGGCTACAATTGATCACATTGAAAATAACCTTTAAACATGCAACAGCTCAGGAAGTGTACAATTCTGCCTGTAATAACTTGAGTTTAGATACTGAAATATGTTGCCCAAATGATGCAAAATCACTTAGAGTGAGATCCATATGGGAGGGCCCCATGAGGGCAAGACTAGAAAAGTATGTGTGTATGAGGTTAACCGGCCCCATGAGGGCAAGACTAGAAAAGTATGTGTGTGTAAGGTTAACTGGCCCCATGAGGGCAAGACTAGAAATGTATGTGTGTGTGTGTGTGTGTGAGGTTAACTGGCTCCATGAGGCCTAGACTAGGTGTCTGTCAGGTTAACTCTGTTCACTCAATCAAAAGTCTACCCAATCACCCAATGAATAACCCTGACTGAAAATCTGTACCAGAAAAGCAATGTGAACACCTTCCTATCTGGGTAATGGAACTACATAGTGTACAGGTCAACATTATTCCATTACCTGTGTGCTAGCATCATCGCTCTTTGAATCTTCATAGGAAGTCAGATCCATAGGGATCGTCTGGGTCTCTACTGCCACAGCAGGAGCCTGCTTGTTTGTCACCTGGAATTCGGATAAAAAACAAGAACGCATTAAGAACTGACAGTAATCATGTATGTAGAGATATCCGCAAGTTACAAAAGTTAGCTCATGTGCTTGTTTGTCACCGGGAGTTCAGATAGAAAGCAAGAACTAATATTGATCAGATCATATAGATCTGAGAGGTCACATGGATATCCATAGATACACAGATAATGAGATAGGAGAAATACAAAACTAGCTGTACTAGTTGGCACATTTTTACACTTTAAATTCTCAAAAAAATGCATCAGTATGCCTAATCTAACAAACTCACCTTTTTACGCCATGGCCATTTTGAATCACCATAGTTGTAATCGATTTCAGTTCCTGCTTCTATGTCGTTTACTACGACTTTTTTTATGATGCAGTTTGGAGATTTGTGGTTGTCATTCACTAATCTTCCAAGGGATCCATCTTCTATGGATGCATCAACACTAAAAGGTATAAAAAAAAAAAAGACCCATTAAACTTTGTACTACTTAAATTTAGTTTATACATCTTCAGTTTTAATTTAAGAGCAAATACATAGCACATCAACTCTAACTGTATGACGTGTGATGGGAGAAAGGCCTGATCCAGATTAAAAAGAATACTTATCAGTGATTGCTAAAGTTACAAACCAAAACTGATTCACTGGAATTAACTGTTGCCATCCTAGCATGTGTGATTAAAAGATTGTTCTTTCTTTGTGCTTTCATTCATTCATCAAGTACTCAAACCTTTGTTTCAAGTCTAGAATTTCCCTGATCTCTACAAAACATGTATCTTTACATGCTTACCACCAGTGACGTTTCAAACTCAAACAGAAATGTATGAGTAGTGTCTTGACCGGCATTCTTCCACTGATATGAGTTCACCCCTGTACTCCAAGACAAAAGCACCTGCTTCTATGGGCTGGGTAGCGAACACTCCTCTTCCTATGGGGACACATAATTAAATATACATTTAATTAGAAGAAACATTGAGTCGTCTTAACCTTTCAAATACAGCATGACCCACCGCTCGTAATTAAATGTGGTATTACCATAACAAAATTATGTTATAGCCTACTGCCTTTAAAAACAATATAGTTGGAGCTAGAGATCTAAAGAGCTCCAGTGTAATAACACAATGTGCCTGCTTTCATAGCCGGCATGCCAATACAGCCTTTTATCATTTTCCAACTACAAAGATAGGCATTTAAAATTCATGTAGACAGGATGGGACACAGGCAATAGAGTGGTGCAGGGATGATGATTTTTGTAGGCCAACCCGGAAGTTAGCATCGCCCTGGTTCCCTCGACAAAAAGCCAATGGGATTTTTGCATTGGATTTTGGATTATTGCAGAAAATAATCTCTGTGGCAAACATGATACTTTCATGTTCATGATACTTACATGTTTTGTTCAGCAAGATGATCTTCACAAATGAGCACCACTTTTATGATTTTTTAAGCTTAAATGCAATCTCCAGAAGTAAAGGGCTAACGTTAGGCTATAAACAAAGTACACCACGTTCGCATGACTTCAACGTCACCACCACTAAAAATACTATAAATTGATACATCTACAAGTTGTAAAGTTTGAGTTAGAGTAGTTTGGAAGAGCGCGAAGTATAAAACACAACTAGAGGCTGTAAAGGCGGACTAGTAAGTAGATGAGTTTCTGTGTTCGGCGTGATGACGTTTAATGTCCCTGACAACCTCTGTAGTCTCATTTAGCCACTTGTTTTTAAGACACGTAACAGCTTCAAAATTCTCAAGTGGGGTATTTTATGTCGTAGAACAAAATGTCAAAACCTCTTAAGCTTGTGTTAACCACAGACCTTATTTCAGGCATTTAACCAAAAAACACATTCCAAAAACCCATAGACTTCGAGACGAGGGAGTGGAATTTTTCCACCAGAAGTGGAAAAATGCTTTTAGAACTCATTCCTGCACCACTCTATATGCCATCGAAAGAAATGTGGAGAACTTTAGTTTATTTCACCTATGTTTACTGTAAACATTTATGATGGAAGCTAGGCTTATGTAGACTTGTCTATACCTGGCTGTACACTGTACACTGTGTATACTGGCTTTTACAAAAACAGCAACTTAATGGCAGTTTTTTGCCAACAGATATCCGTTTCTGACATGTAGCCTAAATGTTTGTTTATACCGTATGTTAGAGGTCTGCGCGGGCCTGATTTATTGATTCCATACCCACCCGCTGCTTTTACTGCCGCACCCGCCCGCTCTCGCAAGACCTTGTCCCAAACCCGCCCGCATCCACTTAAAATCCTCCCGTTTGCTCGTTTCCTCCATTTTAGGCTAGCTGCCAACTTATATTGGCGACATTTAGGTGAGCTATAGGCTACGTGACTACGTGACCGACGTGTATGCGTCACGCATGTCTGATATAGAGCTCAGTGGTGATGGGATGTAAAAAATATATAGAAAATAGGAATTATAAAGGCATAAGCCACTATAGTTCTATCTCTATAGTTTAATCATAGTTTATAGTTTAATCATACGTGATCACCCACTCATAACGTGATCACCCACTCATAACGTGATCACCCACGCCCGCCCGCAGCTGTTAAAAAAAAACCCTGCGCCGCCAAAAACTGTCTCGGGACCCGCGAGACCTGCGGGAGTTCCGCAATAATGCAGACCTCTACTGTATGTGCATGTAAATGAATAGTACTGAGACATGCACTTGTGTAATATGCTGCCCTTGAAAGGACCTGAAGTCCCCTCACCTTTGTTACTTATCAATACATTTTTCCATAAGGGCATTCCATTGAAGACAGAATGTATGATCAGCAGCAGGCCGTAGCCTTGTCTTCCTTTTCAACATTATGGCTCCGTGAAAACATTTTTTAAATCATTACAGAGGAAGAAGAAACTGGTACCGAGTAAGAAACAATATCTAATGAACAAAGTCAAAATCAAATCAAATCAACCTACCTATTTACTCAAAGCAAGAAGGTATATTGATGTACTTCGTCTTAGTCTTCTTCTTCGGTGGTACATTAATATAAATTAATGGCGCGCCAGGTCGGTTGTCTTCCGGAAATGTGTATCTGCTGCAGTACCGCATAGGGGGCGATAGAGAGCAATCATTTCACACACACATACACACTTGTACCCATATTTTGTCACCTCGTGAGCCAAGTGAAAAAAAAAGCAAGAGGCATATCAGGAGAGGCTCCTGAGCTAGTTTGAATCAAAATCGGTGTGGGGCCCACCATTTTGGGCCCCACGAGGCTTTTGGGCCCCATACCGTGAGTGGGCTCCCAACAAGTAAGAAACACGAGAGCACACACACACGCGCACACACACACACACACACACACACACACACACACACACACACACACACACACACACACACACACACACACACACACACACACACACACACACACACACGCCCACCAGCAATAAATCTAAACATTTAGTGGGATGGTTAAATGGAACATTTTTAATTTAAAAATGTATATGCATGTACAAGCGTGTGTGTGTGTGTGTGCGCGCAAATCTGTGCTTGCACACACACACACGCACACACAAACACACACACTTCCATTCTGCTCTTGTCAAGTGTAATAGAAGACATGGGGGAAAAGACAACAGGATAATAGGATTATTATTCTCCTCTAATCTCCATGAGTCAGCACCACACTGTTGTGTACTGTGTGTGTGTGTGTGTGTGTGGGGTGAGGCGGGTGGGGTGGTGGAGTATAGTGGTTTAATGGCTGTAGATTAATATATAGGGCCCATAATGTCCAATACAGTCAATGGAACTATGTCATACTATGGGACTGGGTCTCTTTTCAATGTGGGCTCTAAAAGCTTCTGAATGCTCTCTCTCTCTCTCTCTGCTAATGTCTCTCGCCCTCCTTTCTTTTTTACTCAGCTGTCACTCTCTCTCTCTCTGCTAATGTCTCTCGCCCTCCTCCCCTCTCTCTCTCTCTCTCTCCCTCCCCGTTGCCAAGACATTTTTAGTTTCTGTTCATCACTCTCTCTCTTTTGTCTTTCTCCTCATCTCCCATCGAGTAAGTGTCTCTCTGACCATCTCTCCACCTTTCTCTCCATCCGTCCCTCCTCCGTCTCTCTCTCTCTATCTGCCATCAAGGTATTTAAGTGTGTGTTTATCTCTCTCTACGGCCGATTGTCCTTTAACTAAGTATCCTCAATAGCCCTTATAATATGGCATCGGGGCGGGCGGCAGAGGCAGCTAAATCGGCTCATTTGCTACACACACACACACACACACACACCTACACACACACACACACACCTACGCAGCACAGCAATTACCCGAGAAGGTGCAGGTAGAGATTGACTTAACACTCACAGCGTTGACCTATCGACCCCGAGCCTCCTGGATCAGCTCCTTTTTAAATGATTTCATCTTCCTCCCTGTGTATCGCTCAGTCTCTCTCTCTCTTTTTCTACCCTCCCCCCACTCTCTCTCTCTCTCTCTCTCTCTTTCTATCTATCGGTTGTGACCTCTCTCTCTCTTTCTGTCCCTCTCTCTCTTTTTTTAATCCACTGGGCATATGTCTCTCTCTGCACCTACCCACCTACCAACAAAGCAAATGTAATTGAATTGACGTCACTTAACACACACACACACACACACACACACACACTTACAGATGCAGATTGTGGGCCACCATTGCACTAGACAGATTACTGTATTCCCTGTGTGCTACATCAATACTGTCTTCCCTCCTTTGGTTCCCATGACAATAGGCTTTTCACGGAGACGGTTGCTATCGCAATCCACTACAGTCGGCCGTAACTATGGCGATTCAGCGCCGCTCCCTCGCCTCATCTCTCTTTTGTACGTCTTCATCTACATCTATAGGTCTGTGTGTTTGTGTGTGCAGCTCAAATTCAAGCGCACACACACCGTTTGAAAAGCGTGTGTGAAAAATGCCAAACAATTTGATGTCAATTCATAATGTGCATCATAATAAGTAGCAACAAAGTTATGAGTAGAGGGGAATTTGAAAGGGAACAACTACATTTATACAATAATGCTGTAGCGGGCTCAAGTTTTAGTTTCACTCGCAACCAGAAAATTTGATTGCGGCATTGACAGATGATTTCCATTCATTCATATGTAGTCGAGGCAGAGCTGGAAAACGTGAATGAAATGAAGCAAATATCATGAATTGTGACATTGTGACCAAAAGATCATGTCGTCTTCTCGTTGATCGTAGTCAGTTTGAACCCATGTAGAACCTCCTGGTGTCGTTTTTTTTCTTCTTAAACTTTATTGATAGTTTCAGCCCTTTCATTAGCCGTGTTCAATATGAAATAGTCTGTTTTTGCCAACTTTATCATAGTTTAATTTACCACATCGTTTCTACATTCGTGTTTGCTTGTGCATAGTCATTTTGTGCATTTGTATCCTTGCCTGCATTTTTGTGTGTGTGTGTGTGTATGTGTGTGTGTGGGCGTACGGCAGTTGGCTAAGCAGACAGTGCCCAATATGGTGGGTTGTCCCTGATGAGAGACTGGGCTGGAAATAGGGCCTAATGGAAGGCACAGAGCGCCTGCTTGTTGCTTCGCCTCAGTTGCTTCACACTGCAACAACACTCCGATAGGGCTAACACTCGCTGGAGGGATGGAGGGAGGAGGGAGATGGCAGCGGAAGAAAGGAAGTGGAACTCAAGGAAGGATGGAGAGTGTGTGTGGGGGGGGGGGGTGAAAGAGGAAGAGAGGGGATGGCAGATAACAGCCTATCCTGCTGCAGAACAGCCTCCCGTGGCAAACCGTCTAGACATTACAAATGGTTTGAACGTGAACTGAAGGGAAAATGCAAGGTCTTGTGGTCCAGCCTGTGTGTGTGTGTGTGTGTGTGTGTCTGTGTGTGTGTGCATGTTTAGTACAAGGTAAGATTTTATAGTACCATCTAGCGCTTGTAAAAAAGGAGGCAGTTTTATCTTTGCGCCTTCATGAAATGTGTTGATCTCTCTCTCTCTCTCTCTCTCTCTCTCTCTCTCCATGCAACCCAGTGTTTACTCTGCCGCTCGCTCCTCTATTTGACCAGGCAGCAGCAGATGGTGACTTTCTGATTCTGCGCCACGGGGACGGATATTATCATCGGTCGTTTTCTCATTCTCGCCATTTTGCATTCCGACCGCGACGTCCAGCGTAATCAAGGATGTAGCGGAGGGTAAACCCACCCGGTTTACATGCTTTTTTAAAATTATTTGCAGAACAGTTTAACACACTTAGTTAGACGGACAGAAATCTTTTTTGATGTCAATTTCGCATCATGACCGGCCGCACGCATCACAGGGAAAGTAAAGCCAATAGTTACAGCCGCAAGGCACCGAAACAGCTGAGCTCAACATACATGTTTAGGAGGACCTTTATTTTGACATGAGCAATGGTTGCGTAGAAACAGGCAACTGGCTCTTCTGGAATAATTGGAGGTTAGAGTTTTTTTTGGTTTTTTTCTTGTTATTTACCACCGCAACAGCCGGTGTAGAAGATAACCTCACATCACGACCGGCGATTATTTTAACACGCTTTATTTCGACAGCGGAGGGATTCAGAATCACCCATGACTTGTTATCTCTCTACGTCAAATCAAATCACATTTATTTGTACAGCCCTTAATCACCGTTCCAGTCTCTAAGGGCTTCACAGTGCCCAACGTGTGAAAATAATAAATGATTAGTACACGACATCCCCCAGCCTTGGACCCTCACAGAGGACAAGGAAAAACTCCCACAAAAACCTTTTAGGAAAATATTGAAAGAAACCTTGGGAGGGGCTACTCAGAGAGGGATCCCCCTACCAGGAAGGTCAGGTGTGCAGTAGATGTTGAGTTTTGGCTAGCAGTGTATACACAATGCATAAAAGTTTATTATGGTGGGATGTCCAGATCTGATGGGGCGGCGTCACAGCAAACACCAGCTCAGTCAGCGTCGTACATTCGTCAGCGATGATAACGACTCCCGGAAACATTCACAGTTAGCAAGAGAAAAGTGCTTTCTGTCATTTTTTTTTTTTTTAATATTTTTTTTTATTAAATAAAGCATTTTACTCGCCGAGTACCAATTACGACGCCTGTCATATGTTGAGTCATCGGTTTTAATAATGGTGTCGGGCTGGAGGCGGAACTTCATCGTTTGCCCTACTGATAAAGAGTAGTTCCAATTTGGAAACGTTACCGTTATCTTACGTGCCCCCTGGTAATCAGTGCTAATTTAGGACGGCCACCCCGACATGAAGTTGCTGAAATGCATCCGCATCCCACACAAAAGACACTTTTTTGAGTTCTCCCTCCTTCTAGCCATGATTGTGCTGTTACCATAGAGGTGCAGGACTTTGCAGATGCAGTGGAAAAATGAGCCCACCGTGAGTAAAAATGTGACAGGAGCAAAAAAAAAAAAAACACCCACAAACTGCTTGGGGGTTCAGAGGGTTAAGGATGTAGTGGGACGTAGAAAGGGGGGGTTCATCAATCCTTTTAAAATATCTTCGGTCCCTAATGGAACGCGGTATGGCGGCGTCAACAAAACACCGACGTCAGCAGGCGAGCCTCCGATAGAAGATGGGAAAAAAACAACAACAAGAACAACAACACCGGGTGGGCCAGAATCATTACCCGTCTCACAGGCAAGACAAGCAATCTGCTGACTAAATGTTGGGGGCCGCATGGGCAGACGTGAGGCGGTTGTCATGGTAACCCGGCCCATACGTGGTGCGGTGTTGGAAACGAGATGCCGGGCATTTCAACCCCGACGCGGCTGTTAGCGACTGACCGACTGTACTTACTGAGGAGCTCCCAGGTGTGTGAGTGTGTGTGTGTTCACCGTGCACAATTGCATGTGTAAGCATGCGTGTGCGCTGAATTGTAAGTAGTGCTGCATCACTTTATGCATTATTACATTATGCAATATGTGTGTGTGTGTGTGTGTGTGTGTGTGCCTTAGGCCATGGTATTGGTATGAACTGTATGCACTCTGTAGCTCCCAGGTGTGTTTGTGTCACCTGTGTGTGTGTGCTGAAATTTAGTGCTGCATCACTTTAACATTATGCATTCTGTGTGTGTGTGTGTGTGTGTGTATATATAAAGTCAGCTCTCAGTCAACTTACTTAAAGGGAAACTGTATGTGCTGTAGCTCTGTAGACGACCTGCTGGCAGTCTGCCTAGATAGACTGCATCTCTCTCTCTCTCTCTCTCTCTCTCTCTCCCATACCGTTAAGGCGGTGGAGAAACTGGGCCAGGGCTACAGGCGCAGAACAGATGGACTGTCAAGACTCCTCTCTCTCTCTCTCTCTTTTTATCCCTTTCTCTCTGTGTCTCTCCTCCTCTCGGTCTTTCTCCCCTTATTCAGTCTGCTTTATTGGCTGTCACACGAGCAGCGTTATCGCGGCGCGTAAATACAGCTGGTTAAAAATAATACAATTAAATAACTAGCGCTCTCCTCTCTTGCGCCCGCACCCATTACAACGCAACACATACGAACAGTGTGTATCTGCTGAATAGAGGAGGGAGAGAGAAGAGAGAGAGGAGAGGGAGAGGGAGACGGGATGTATTGTGAAGGTTGGAAACCAATTATCTACTAACAGTGGATTCTCTCTAGGGACCACTCCAAGACCAGCATGGGAAGCTGTGTGTGTGTGTGTGTGTGTGTGTGTGTGGACAAGGCAACTGAGACAATTAGAATACAAAAAAGTTGTTTAGTATAGAGGCAGGAAGAAAGAGCAAGAGAGAGAGAAATGAAGGGAGCAGGATACAAAAAAACATGTTTGACCTGTGCCATTTTGCATCCCCTGAACTGAAAGGATGCAAAACGACAGCGTCTAGGTCTTTGCTCTTTCTCTTTGCGGTCCTTCCCACGTTGTGACCGTACCTTCCCCTTGCTTTCCAACCCGAGGGAAGAGCTTCATTTCAAAATAAAGCCGATGAATGACTTTGACGTGCAAAATAGTAACGGTCAAAGACTTCGTTAAGTTTAGTTCGTAAGACTTTTCGACCGAAGCGCTGAAAAGTGTACTCGGCCGTAGTTCAGAGCGGTATGAGGAGAGGGCGTTTATAGAGGCTTTTACTGTTGTATTGACAGTCTGGAGTGGTGAGTAGAGGACACACTGTACCAGACACAGTCGGCCATATTGACTATATAAAAGCTCTTTATTAGACCTGTAAACCTACTTGGAAATAACAGTGGGGGACGATGCGGAAGATGTGTGTGTGTGTGTGTGTGAAGGGGATATGGGAAACAGAAGGTGGCTGTATTTATTTGTTTGTGTGTGTGTGTGTGTGTGTGTGTGTGTGTGTGTGTGTGTGTGTGCATTGCTTGGGTGCACTTGGGTGTCAGAGAGTATGTCTTTGTTTATGTGTGTGCTGGTGGAAATAGCGTTGTGTGTGTGTGTGTGTGTGTGTGCACATGTGCAGATAGCCAGTAAAACCTCTATCCCCCCCCCGCTATGATGAAGATGCTATTGATTGTAATTGATGACCTCTAACCTCTACATCATTCTTTTTTTTTTCTTTCTTTCATTCATCCACTCATCATTCAGTCACTGATGGAGGACGTCGTTTATCTTTTTCGGGGAAAAGGGAAAAACAGTGAGACGCGGCAAAACCCTGCTGCACACCACAGTGACAGTTTGAGACAGCTTCAGCTATTCATAGAACTCCAGCACCTCTAGCTAGCATTCACGCACACACACACACACACACACACACCAATATACACATGCACACACGCAGCATTAAACATAAACTCCTACATGTACACAGTATATCCCTCGAGCGGTATATACTGTGTACACTGTGCGTCTGCATCTGCAACGTGTGTGTCAAACCCGGCTCTTAATGTTGCAGAGGCGTCACCAAGACATTGTGGAGGAGGGTTTCTGAAGGCTGCACACACCGCTGCCTTATCGCCAGGGTGCCGATGTTTATAGAAACGGGGACAATGGGGGTGTGTGTGTGTGTGTGTGTGTGTGTGTGCGCTCCATTTATTTCTATAGACAGTAGCAGGTAGGCTAGTGTGTGAATAGACAGACAGGTTGAACAGGAGAGAGCCAGAGACAGAACTGCAGGCAGCTGGACTGATATAGACACAGACGCAGGCAGGATGGCAGACGGGCATATAGATGGACTGCTAAGTAGAGAGAGAGAGAGAGAGAGAGAGAGTGAGAGAGAGAGAGAGAGACACGTAGAGAAATGTTGCTTTCTCACGTTGCGTCTTCCAAGAACTCCTCTGAGTGGCGAGACAGATAGATGTGAGTTGCCGATAACAGCTTTGTGTTCTCTGTGTGTGTGTGTGTGTGTGTGTGAATGAGTGTGTACACTTGGCAAAGCCTGATCATCATTGTCAGAAGTTAATAATACCTCATTTTCCTCCATTAAGACCTCTGGCTGGAGGGAACTTAGCCAGGTTAGAATAAAATGACACACACACACACACACACACACACACATTCATAATAGGTGGGAATGGGTGGATGCTACAACGGAGAGGCAGTGTTAGTTAGGGCCGGTGTTTTGATTTCCCTCCCTCCCAGCTCTTACGTTTAGCCGTTCTTCCCCCTTGCTTCCTGCCTTTCCTCTTTCCCCCCCCCCCATCTCCTTCGTTTTCGTGTCATCTCGAATCAAAAGTACCACTCCGGTACAGTCCCATCCTTTGGGGAACGTGCCGGGCAATATGGAAGGATGGGACGCTCACAGCGGCGGGATGTATTGAAATTCCAAGCCGGCGCTCGGCGGAGACATAAACACTTCTATCGGACAAAACTAAATGGCTGCTGCCGGCGCCTGTTCGCCCCGTTTGATCCGAGTGCGTTTTCAAGTTATTTTCAGTTTCTTCCAGGTTATTTATTCCTCCCCACCCACCCAATCTGTTGTCAGAAGGACCGTTTTAGAAAACATTTTCGGCTGCCGAAGTTTATTTTGTTTTTCTGCTCTTCCCTTCCTGTTGTCCTTCATCTCTCATTTGACAACGTTCCCGACGTTTCTCAAAAGGCGAAACCTTTTCCTGTCTGTTTCGAAACACAGCACTATCTCACGGGTGAAGAAACAAACTGGGTGTGCTAATGTTGCTGTCAACGGTTTCTGAGTGAGTTGACTTACCTGCTGAAGTGGCTCACATCTTTGGATGTGGAAAAATCCACCCTAAAACGACAAGTGTTCCCACATGTGATGTTTTAGTTTTTCAAATTTGAATACAATTACATGTGAAAAATGTCGAATTCACATGTGATTTTGTAACACAGACTTCATTTTCATGTTCGTAAACATTTTTCCACATATAGGGACAATCACGTGGAAATGTGACTTTGACACACATATTATATTTTTACATGTGGAAATTTCATTTCATATGTGAGTAAAGCATATCACATGTGAAACAGTGCAGGTTTCACATGTGTAATGGAAGATTTACAAGATTTTGTAAGGGTTAAAACACGCGGATGAACTCCCATTCCTGGGCTCATTTTGTTTAATTTTGGCGCTGTATTTTTTTGTTATTCTCATGGATAACTGGCCAATCATAGATGCTGTGACATCATATTGAGATATTTCCAGCAGGTTTGATAGAAGACATTTTTTCTAAAACATCAACGGTACACATCAGATTTTGGTGTCAGAGCTTCTTTTTAGACCAACGCTGAACAATCACACAGGGAGAAATCCATCGGAGAAAAGGAAGATACACCAACTTCTCTAGCCAATAGTAGCCTGTCAAGTTCACATCCCTTCTCTGGCGGTTGTCGAAAGTCATTCTGGGAAATGTCCTCATCTCCATTTCACTTAGGTTGAGGGAATGTGGATACATTGAACATCACCGACAGATGACGTGTAACGGTGGAAGAATGATCCACACATGGCTTCTTTTAACGTGGTGGAACCCTTTCACCTTTTTATGAACAAGTTCCACAGAGAGGAACGCCAACACGTTTTCTGCCCTGCTGAAGGGCTCTTGAGCAAGACAAGACCAGCTCCAGGGGGGCTGTTCTGCAGCTGACCCTGAACTCTGACCCTCCCAAGCAAAAAGAGAATTTCCTACGGGGATCATAAAGTGTCACATGATTAAAAATAGTCAGGCTGTCATGACAGTGGAGATCCCTCAGTTGGTCTTCACTTCATTGTCCTGGATGCTTCAGAATAAGAGTCTCGAGAGTCTACATCAAAAGTCCAATTCATGCAGACGGTTCGGTCCCTAAATGAACACTTCCTGCCATCATTTCTTAAAATATCAACCCCTTAGCTGCCTTAATTTCTAAAGGGGGGAGCATTTTAATTGTTGAAAGTGACCTAAATGCGTCTATCTGGTCTATTTTGGTGTGAGCAGAGTCTAAATGTGTTAAAAGCAGCTTTCGTCCTGCTTAACAATCATCTCTTTAACACAGTAAAGTTAGTCAGCGGATACCTTCGACAATATTGACGCCGTTGACGCCGTCGTTCTCGGCGCTCGATGTTTATTGCTTCCCATGTCCCGCATATTGCCTGTGCTTCTGTTTTAGTCCAGAGGGATTCCCCTTTGATCGTTTGAAGTTTTTTTTTGTGTGAAGGAATCATGTAACCCAACAGCATCACCAACAGAAATACAGCTGCAATCTTCTTCGTCGCTCAAAGCACTTTGCAATTTCCTCCACGAACGCCTTCATGTACCTCGAGAAACATCATTAAAGGGTCGTTTTTTTGTTTGTTTTCAATTGATGTTCAGATTGTTCTTTGGCCTGGGAATAGTCTAGCTATTACAGTGTGTAGTTCTGTGTCAAATCAATTTAAATTGCCTTAAATTGCCTTTAAATCGATGCCTTTGTTTTAAGTGGTGACAAAGTGGTGCCAATTAATTTGGCATTAGCAGTGGCAAATTTTTGTCGATGTTCGTACTTCCAAAGAACCAAATCGTGCATTCCAGTTTCACCTGGTTCTTGGATTGCTATCGGACCAAAGAACCACATGAAAATAGCCAGAGTTATCCTTTAAGAAGCAGCCACGGCGTAGTGTATGTCTTGCAGTCACTTCTGTTCAGGTTATGAAACTAATTGAAGATATCTTAGTAATAATATGAGTTACATGAGACGCCACTGATCCAAACGGACTTTCCTTTCCATTTTACAAGGTATAACAAGCTTTTAATGTGTTCATCTAGGCTATACTTCTGTATTGCATTGCATATTTCAGACGGTAATACAACACTGATTTTACATTGAATATGTGCAGATTATACCTAATTTTCACTTCTGGAAATTGGCTTTAGCTATGTCATATCGTAAAGAGAAATAAAAGAAACCCAATAAGTCGCCGTCACAAGGCATCTAATCTCATTCTACACTTGGACAAGCGCTTACATTTTTTTTTCACCCTGAGGACTGAAATTGAGTGAATTGATCCTCTGAGACCCACTGTGCTTGAAGGGGTCATATTATGGAAAACGGCTTATTCCTGGCACTTATAAATGTTCCACAGGAAATCATTTACCTAAGTAGTTGAGAAAATTTGAAATCTGGAAGTCAACCCGTTTTTCTGTATTTTCCTTTTTCCAAAAATGGTGCCAAAGATAGGAGAAAAACAGGCCATTTCAGAAAGTAGCCCCTTTGGACGTCATAACGGGCGCTTCTTAACATAATCCAGCCCCTCTCAGAGCGTGCCCACGCCCAGGTGAACAACCAATCCCATTTACCTCGTCTCAAAATGCAGCTCATCGGCAGCACCACAAGCCGTTACTTATGGTGCATTCCATTGTACTCGGAAATCGATAATTCCGAGTCGGTATTCCTAACTTCCAATCTAAATGTGTTCCAGTGCATCTGCTCGGGAAAACATAATCGCCTGCAGCAAACTCATGTCTGTATGGTAAGTCTCAGAATGTTACAAGCATCTAAACTCAACATCAAACTACTACAGTGCCATTAGTGAAGAGAATCAGCGCATATCACATTCGGAGACCGTTTTTCCGAGTACACTGGAATGCACCATTACTTTGCGACCATTGAAGCTAAAACAACAACATATCTATGGCAATATATCAACTCTCTAGTTATTATTTTGTAGGATGCAGGCAGCAACATAGATCCCTGCACAGTCTCCCAACACGTGAAAATGCCAGGATTAATTTTATTTTTAACGGCAACGTCCCGGCTACAGTTAGGTACAGTACAGGTAGCTAATTCTTTCTGTGTGTGATGATCACTCATCGGACTGCTTGAGCAACGGCAGGATTAGCATCTAAATTGAAGCTTAAAGATGGAGCAATTCATAAGGTACGTGACCCGTGAAATTGGAATCTGTAAGTGTCACCATGTTTTGATTTAATTTACCAAATTAGTCTGGTTAGTATATTCACTGCTGGTTAGCTAACGAGCTAGCGGGGCTAGCCACGGGCCTTGTTGGGTGTGGAAGTAGTAAGAAAACTAAAGCTGGAGTCATTAAAAGTAAAGTAAAGCAAAAGTTATTGGTTGGGACCAGTGTCTGTTTTATAAGTCTGTCGAATGTGTCAGGCTTGGTAAACTTTAGCCACCATTAGTACAATTGTGTTTGGTTGTTTGCGCTGCCTGTTTGGATGCAAATAGATTGACGCCTCACTCACGGCGTGAGGCGGCCAATCAGAGCAGTGCTCATTACATACAACCTCCACGCCCTCAAAACAGCCTGTTCTTTACAATGGAGAAAATGAGAGACTGAAATACACACCACAGAAGCTGACTAGCTGACTATAGACTTCACAAACGTCTTGTTAAGACCCCCTAGGAACAGTTTAAATAGCCCAAAATTAGTACAATACCTCCCCTTTAAATCATACTAATACGAAAAGCCCCGCCCAAAAAAAGAGGAATCAAACTCCAGTGTGCTTTGGGGATGAAAAGGAAGCTACCCACTGAGCACCAGACGCCAACATCATGAAAACCTCTACTAGACCTTCCTGTGCGACTTCAGCCGAGAGCATACTGGGACCCGAGATGTAGTAGAGGTGCTATGTTTATGGGGATGAACGCAGAAGGCCTGACTTGAGGTCTTAATTGCCGGTTTGATTGTGTTGCCGATCGATAAAGTCTCCCTCTTAAGTTGTTCCCTTTAGTGCAGCACGTCGCCTCGCCCTCCGAGCTATTAAGGCCTCTTCACCAATACAGTTGTGCGGGTGCAGCGCTGGTAATCAATAGCCAATAAAGGCAGATCAATAGCGCTTACACAGCAATCTAGCACTCGTAATCGTGTGCGCAAATGGTGTGAGAATAGCTATTATTAGCACCCTTGAGCAAGGCAGTGAATGTCTGGCCAATGAGTAATGGCCAGCATTACAGCACTGGCCGGCTACACCTATACAGGGTGTGTTTCAGCGGATTCAGATTACTTTATCAGCTCCAAGTATTTAGGTGGACAATGATCACTAATGCTGATAACAACGTATTGATTATAGAGCACGGTAGTTGGCAAATGGTAAGCAATGACTGTTGCTGTTCGTGTCACAAGGTTCAAATCGATGAACCCTCAAGCCAAAGATCACAGGAGATTGACCATTTATTACTGACCATGGATGAAAAAAAGGTTACAAAAAAAACATCACGCAGGATATTTCAATTGAGGAATGGAACTTAAAGGTGCCCTATGTGGCATTTTTAAACATCAATATATCATTGTCAAATTAATTGTGATATCTCGGTAGAATTACCGTAAACAACTGAGACCGTATTGGAGAGGTTTGGCAGCCTCTATCTCACACCAGTAGTATTTTTCGTGCTGGTGTTTCTCATAAATGATGACTACATTTCCCTTAAAGCCCTGTTGCTTCCTTTTTGTGACAGTTCACTCCTTCCTTTACTTTCACACTCACTTCCTGTGTTGTGGCGTAAAGGCAATCCAGCAGATTTGCCACGAAAAACACGAGATCCAGTGTTACACGATGTAAAATGCGACGTACAGGCTGACGATCATCTCGCAGATGGCCTCTTTTGCTTATGGTAAATATACTAATATCTCAAAATGAATGCGGTGAGCATTGTTTTGAGCAAATCAGATCTTTGTGGAACTAAGTGTAGAAAGATGGGCAGTGTAGGGGTGGGCGATATGACTAAAAACCAATATCGTGATTATTTCAAACTTTTACCTCGATTACGATTAATGAACGATTATTTCATTTGTTTTGTTTTTATTCATTCATTCACACACACACTAACAATGTATTCCTCTAACGTCGTATCTGTACCACCAATCAAATTCTGATGACAGAGAAGGATTTCAGACGAGCCCCAAACAGTGTACTAGGAGGTAGTTGAGTTCTACTTCACTTAACTCAAAATAAAATGGGCAGCAGGGGTCGCTGCAGCGGTAACACAGTACAGAGCACCCCCATAACGCTTAAACACAACTCAACATGATGACGTAAGGCTAAGGCATGTGTTTGGTGTGTGTGTGTGTTGTTACTATGTCTCTGCAAGGATCTGTGTGGGTGTATCTCTCGCTGTGATCCTCGGCACAATTGCACAGGGGCTGCACGGACACACACACACACACACACACACACACAGCGTCATACCGAGGTCCGCTTGGAGCCCCCCAGTAATAGCAGATGGTCTTTTTCCTCCTCCTTCATCCTTCTCTCTCTCTCTTTTGCATTATTGCGCTCTCCCACTGTCCCTCTCTTCTTCACACGTCTCCACTTCTTCTTCTTCTTCCTCTTTCCCTTCCTCTCTCACTTTCCATATCTCTCCCTCTCTCTCTCCATATTGCTCTTCCTCTCCTTCCTCTCTCTCAGTTGGATATGATCTCTGCTTTTGTGACTGTGTATGTGTGTGTGTGTGTGTGTGTTTCCAGTGGGAGGTTAGTTGAGTTGACAAGGCCACTAGCAGTGCCATGTCATGCCACCTTGAAGCCGTGCCAGTGTGTGTATGTGTGTACGCGTGTGCCCTCTGGACCTAGCAAACATCAGAGGTGTGTGTGAGTGTGTGTGTGTAATCGGGTTGACAGGGCTGGCAGCGGGTGCCTTGTTTGGATGCCAATGTGTCTGGAGCCTTTTCAGTGTATTATTTCCAAGCTGCATTTGATGATGCAGGGTTTGATACGACGACCAACTTTCTACGTAGGAGAATCTTTGACATAAAAGTGTTCTTTATCTTTATCAAAAAATCAAGTTACGAGCTTTGCGTCATTTTGTCGGTTCAATTTTCCTCTTTTTTGTAGTCCTAAAAAATGCACCATCCTAAACTGTGTTGCGGAGACATCAACGTTCCTACATAGGGACGTTTACCTTGAGTTTCCTGGGAGGGAGCGCCTCCAACAGTCTTAATGGAGGGCCGAGCGGTTTACGTTGAGTTTTCTCCGTTTAAGTTTGATCTTATTACACTTGCGCGGGTCCACGCGAAGTGCGGGAGGTCTTCTCTCCGTTGTCTGTTTTGTTGTCGTACTGTGTAAGTTGACACTGAAGGAAGAGACGGACATAAACGGGTCGTAATCCCAACCCTTTTAGTTCATAGAGGTGTGATACTGTTATTTGTTGTTGTTTTTTTGGGGGGGCATTTTTGCCTTTATTTGACAGTCAGTAGAGAGAGACAGGAACCACTGAGCCACCAGGACACCCCAAAGTCATCCTCTTTAAAATGAAAACAACTCGAAATATATGTCAGAAAGCATTGAACTGAGGATTCTCAGTGGGTCTAAAGGGTTAATGCAATATATTTTTCAGAAGGCATTTGGTGTTTCTTCTAGTCTTACTCTGACTGTTTTCTTAATAAAGTTTGGCTGTATAGAAAAATGTAGGTTCAATTTTGCACCTAATGTAAAATTGGTAGTATGGGTTCACCTGTTTTCAAAGGCTGATCCGATACTGATATTGTGTTTGATTGATTGATATTTTATGCAGGTAATCATGTCTTTGACCATTTTAATGTCATATAATAACTCTTCTTGTCAGGATGGAAAAGCCTCTGAGACAGGATATTGACCATAAAATACTAAATCTCCACACTGAAACCCAGGATGATGGTGATGATAATAATAGTACTACTACTCATGTGGAACCCAATCAAAACATCACATTAGAATTCAGGTCAATGGCTTCCCATAGACAACCAGTCTAGTATTGATCAATTGTACAATAGATATGTGATCAATCAAACTGCATCATATCCATCATATCAGAAGTGGCGATAATATCAAATTTTTGATGAAAGGCAAATATCGGCCCGAACTAGCCGATACCGGTCTGACCTTGATTTCTTTCATTCTTTTTCTTTTCTTTCAACACTGTCACACTAAAAAAAACAACAACACCAAAAACGATTGCAAATGGCTACAAAAAAAAAAAAAAGAGCCACGCGGCGCCGGAATGAAGTGGAAAATGAAGTGGAAAATGAGGTGGAAAAGCAGGACCTGCTGTTCAGACTGCTGTAATGTCAAACTGCATTTCCTCTGCTCTTCACATTCTCTCTCTTCACGCTCTCCTCAAATCTAGCACAAGGAGCGAAGCAACTAAAATGTCTCAGAGCTAAGAAGGGGAGGGGGGGGGGGGATTCTGCCACTTTATTCTCTATCAGCCTCTCTCCTTCTGCTTATTTATCTCCTCCTCTCCACCCTCCTCCCTTTCCCGTGTCTCCCTACCTCCCTCCCTCTGTCCTTTCCCACCATGCTGCATCTTTTCTTTCCTTCCCATTTCTCCTCTCCTTCTCTTTTTTCCCCCCTCGTCTCTCCCTCTGAATCATTAATGCCTGCCATGTCTGTGTATACGAGCAGCGTTCAGTGATTATTTATTCTCATTGTGTGCACTTGACCTCCCACTTGATGCTGAGAAAAAGGCAGCAAACTCCATTACACACACACACACACACACACACACACATACTAACTCAGCACACAGGCTTGAACAGACTCAAATGAACGGGATTGGAATAACACAAATGTGCACACATACTGTTATTCCTTCTCTGCACCTTACGTTACCTCACTTCACAAATTCACTTTTCTGTTTATGTGTGTGTGTGTGTGTGTGTGTGTGTGTGTGTGCTTCTTTCTCACTCTCGTCTCTTCGTTTTTTTTGTTTTTTTTCTTCAGTTTTCAAGTTTTTACTGCAGCAGATTATGCAACAGATAGCCCACATTCTCTGAGCTGGCTGGTTCAATCACACACTCTTTCTCTTCCTCACTTTCTCTCTCTCTCTCTCTCTCTCTCTCTACAGCAGTCACGCAGCACATTCATTCTATTGCGTAACCGCGCGGCGATCCGTACGTACGTACCGTTAACGCCCGTGTCACCGAGCGCGACCCGATTCGCCGATCTTGACCGCGACAGATCGTTGCAAGCAGACACACTGGCGAACACACTCGCTCAATCTCCCCCATCACCCCCATTAACCTTCTTAATGAACACACGGGTGCACGCACACCGCGACACTACGAGCGCACAGACCTAATATATTTATACAAATTACGAAAGAAGTGGGATATGAACCTACGCCTCCATGCCTTTCTACGCGTTCACACTGCCGGCAACTCGGTCGATGTTGCGCTCTATTCTGTCCGATCGAGAGGCTCTACGTAGAGGGCTGCACCTACAAAGGTTTGACCAAGAAAAATGAGCATGTAGTGTCTTTTTTTTTTTATGCTGCTTTCATGTTGCCCAAAGAAATCGAAAAATAAACAAACAACTGACTTAAGAGCTCATCATGGACCCCCGAGGGCGGTTGCAACATTCCTCCGAGCGTTGTTTTTTTGACATGTTTATTCCCGGCGTCTTTCAAATGAAAAATTGCAGAGAGCCGGGAAGCCGTGAATAACTGTAATCAACTGTAATCAATTGCGAAGCGGAACTTGTTATTGTTCATGAAGCAAAATCGTTGGCTTGGAGACGACTGTGAAAAAAAAAAAAAAAAAGTTCAGCCGTGGCCAACTTTTCTCGGTTTGTTAAATTATCGGTGGTCACGGTGGGCGGGTTGATGTATTAGGATATTATATCATTCATATTTTCATCAACTGTTGCGCACACACACACACACACACACACGCGAGCAGCGGCACAGTGTGCAGCGTCAGGTTGAGCTGCAGTCTTATATAAGAGCTTAAAACATCTAAGGAACCTCTGCACCGCTATGCTGCTGTTGGCAGGGGAAGGCAGAGGGAAGAGGGCTAAAATAAAGAAGGAGGAGGAGGAGGAGGAACAGGGGAAAGGGGAGAGGCAGAAGGAGACGGAAGTAATAAGAGGGATACTCTGGGACGCGGAGGAGAGAGATAACGGAGAGGGGGAAAGGTAGGAGAAGGAGGTCTGTGGGAGGCGAGGAGCGATGAAGGAGGCGGCGGGGGAGGAAGAGGAGGAGGGGGGGGCCTGCGTTACGCTGCACTCACACCTTGAAAAGCCAACAGCGTTGTGTCAACCGCAACAGCAAATTGCCTTCATGTTGCCAAGGTCATTTTGAGAAACAAGAGGTGCAGCAACTTCGTGTACACTCCCTTACAAAAATGTCACATGTGAAAGTGCAGGTTTCACATTTATTATATTATATATTATAAATATATATATTTCGCTGTGAAAATATAATATGCGTGTCAAAGTTTTCACATGTGATTGAATGATCACAAAATCACATGTGAATTTGACATTTTCACATGTGATTGCTTTTCACATTCACATGTGAAAAACTAAAACACGTGTCAAAAAAACCACACGTGGGAACACTCACATGTTGTTTTCCACATGTGACTTTTTTGTAAGGCCTGATACAATAAAATACAATAAAAACCTAACCTGATACTATTGCCTGGCATCGTGTGACCACCTTTTCATTTCATTCCGTCTGGAAATGAAAAGGAAGTCGGGGCAGGGGAAGTAGAAGCAGCCAAACCAAAACACGGATCAGAAAAAGCTCTCAAACTCTCTCTCTCTTTTCTCTACCTGGTCTTTGCTGGAAGACGAGAAAAGAGCAGGTACACAAAAGCATGTGGCTGCATGCGTTTTGCCAAAGTGCCAAACATCTGTTCGTCATTTGGCAAAAGTTGCAGTTTGACTGTCGAAAACAATGAATATCCGGTTCACCGTCAACCGGGCACCAACACAAACGCGCACGCAAGCGTCGCGGAGAGACATAAATACGAGACAGATGGGGATTCAGGGTTAATGAGCGGGGGAGGAGAGGGGGAGGGAGATGATGAAGATGAATAACGATCACTCCCATTTTGAAGAAAACAGAAGGGAGGAGGAGGTGGAGGGATGGAGAGGTGAGGAAGAGGAGTAGGGGGAGTGTAGGAACAGGACAGTACAAACAGGGGGAGAAAGATACGGAGGAGGATGGAGAAAGGAGGAGGAGGAGATAGACAATGAACAAAAAAGTGAGGCGGGGAGAGAATTTACCAAGCACATCGAAAAAGAATTTGTCCTGGCTTTCATCCGAATCTTTTGAAGGAGAACGGTATCGATCGCTCCAAATCGTTAATCCCCGCGTTCGTAAAGGATCCATCGTCGTTTTATTTTGTTTACTCGTCGCCGGGGACAGATGCGGTGATTCATGCCGCCGCTCGCCTCAAGACATCCGGCGTTTCGCGAAGAAAAGTCGCGTCGAATTCGCCGCGCGTTTCGCGTCGAATAAACCGGCAAGCGTCTTTTTCGACATCCGGGACCTTAAAGATGCCTCGCGTGCGTTTGTGTTTCTGCCTGCGTGGCTTTCTGCCTCTCCGGGCCAATTAAGCGGCTGTTGTTTTTTTCTGGTTTGTAAGGAATCTGTCTCTCTTTCTTTCTCCTTGATCCCTTCATCTTTCACTAATTCCCTCTGTATTGTCCTCTCTTTGTTCCGTCCGTCTCACCCAGTAACGTCGCTTTGTGTCGTTTCCAGTAACTTCTCTCGGTTCTACCCTCCCCCCTCCCTCCCTCCCTTAATGTTGGTCAAGTTATGATCGGCGTCAATGCGGGAATTGAGCTAAGTACCGAATGAGCAGTCATTACAGCTCTGGCCCCTCGACCTTTTTGTTTGCCGTTGTAAACAACTCGGCATGCGGCGAACTATGTCACCTGAACCCTCTTCTTCCACTCGCGTGAAAATTGGCGTCGACGCGGAAAACGAGCCGCATTCAGAATGATAATTTGTTACGACGGGGCTCTTTTGACATCCAGTTTGCTTATCATCACAACAACTCTGCATGAAATGGAACTCCTTCATCTCAACGCCTTCCCCTCTCTCTCAGGTTTATGACACATGGACAACAATTTTATGTGTCCTACACGTGTAATAGTACCTCCACGTTGCATACAGTTGTTTAAATGAGCCAATGTCAATGTGAATAGTGTAGCAGGCTATAATGAACCACAATACAATGGAAAAATGTCACAACTGCATTGCCACATCATGACCTTTCTACATAATGTAGCTATTGCAGGTGTCCCACTTTTTCACCACTGCTGGACTTTTGCTTCATCCCCAAGAAGAAGCGCTTGGATGAATCGAGTTGTACTCTTTCACCGTCAGACGTTCCATGGTTCTGTCTGAGTGCAGTTAGACTGGAGCTCAGTGAAAAAGCCGAGGCGTGAGGCAGGAAGGAGCTAATATTAGCTATCAAGCCACACTAAGTTATCTAGGTTAGCTAGTTAGCCTAGCTGACCTTCCAAGTTCAAAACTAGCCATGCTAGCCTATAGCTATCTAGGTATGCTAGTTAGCTAGCCTGCTGACCTTCCAACGTCATGAAAGTCATGGTCATGAATGAATGAAAAAATAAGTCATATCATTTATACTTTATTGACATTTTGACTGGAGTTCCTTCTTTGCCACTCAAGTTCGCCAACTACTGCTCTGAAAAACAGTTTGTTTGGCCCCGCCCACTGAGGTTTAACTCACCCAATGAGATTATTTCTTCGTCCAGAGTAGCTCTGCCGGTGGCTACCGCTTCATATGTAATAACACAATTGCACAATTACTGGGACCCCTATTCATCGGCTGTTCCTGCTCACTCACCCTTCCTCTAGAAAGGCTAATGTATCACTTTCATTCCAATCCCATAGAATTTCTCCGCTGTTGCTTTTGTCCCACTTGACATTTTCACTGCTTCCTTTCATTCCGCTGTATCTCGTCATCCGTTTGTTATACATTTATGTGACTGGTGTATGGCCCTTGGCTGCGTGGCTAATCATCCCTACAATATAGGAGATAATTAGCAGGTTTGAATCCCTCACCTTAACTTCTCTTCCTCTTCACCTCTCTCCATTCCACTTGTTCATTTACTCCGTTTCTTTGGCGGCCCTCTGTGTTTTTCTTCTCCTCTGTGTCTGTTTCCCTATGAGGAGTCGGAATATTCTGTTATTTACCACTCCCCGTTTTCGATGCAGAGCTCGCCATTCACTTAACGGACTACGGGAGGAGAAAAAGAAAATTGAACTCGGGAGAATTCCCGAATCGGCCCGAAAGAAAGCACTGAGCAGAGAGTTTTAAAACGCAGTTTGAGAAGTTTTCCACTGTCTTGAATATGTCATCGCTCCTAAATTCACAGTGATTTATTTATGAGGAAATTCTACAGATAGCATTTTTAATATGACAGTGATGTTGCTATTGCGCTTTGTGGCTCTCCACCCATTCCTTCACAGGGGTTAATGCAACACTTTGCATTCCCCCCAACCCTTCCTCGAATTAGTGTCTTTTCCTCTCCACCTCTCTCACCCATTAATTTTTTCTCTCGCCTGTCTCTTTTCTCCATTGCTCTCTCCCTCTCTTTTGTATATGAATGTGAGTGGGATGTTGCTCCACGTTGCATCTACTCGCCCATGCACGATGGGGGCTAATGGGTGAGTCGGGGATACTTCCATCTCCCCTCTTCTCCTCTCATACCGGACAGGTCATCCGCCTGCACAAACCATGTGTCCAGTGATGCAAATATAAAGGCGGATAAACCTCTAGTCAGTGATCATCCGGAAAATCACTATGAACAAAAAACAATTTTCAGAGAAGCATTAATTTATGTTTTCCATATCCTCATATAACTTATGTCAATTTGATACTACTTACTATGATGTAATTCATGCCATGAAGATTTATTTCAATTATCTTCTTTTTGTACCTCCAAAAAAATCAGCTTTTCACATATAAAAAATGCTATTTAATTTTTATTTGACATAACCTCAAAAGATAACCGTATGTTTTTGACACTTTGCGGTGCTTTAGTTATTATCTGGCATCATTTTTTTGTGATTATGACACCCAGGAACAATGCACACAGTCGATTACAGCTCTTTTAAAGTCGCGCAGTGGGTTATGAGCGGTGTGCGTCAGCCCTGCGGTCATGAAACTCAGCACACGGGGAGCTGTGAAAACTTTACAGGGGTCCATATAAAAAAAAAAAAAAGAACATTAACAGATTTGCCGTTCCAAGGTTTTCACAAGACAGCAGAGCTATTCGCTCTTATTTTTTTTCTGAGTATATGAATTTCTTAGTAGCGGTTGTTCAGCTCCGCGCTCATGTATCATCTTTAATGAGAGTGTGTTGTTCTGCACCGTGTCTACTCACTATGGGGGCTAATGTGTTTGTTAAGCTACATCTCACTTTCTCGCCTCCATCCTCCGCCTTGTGTATGCAACCGCTCCATCCGCTTTGCTAGTGATGTATAGCGTTGGGCTCAGTTCTCAAAAGAAGTAATACATTACTCATTTTAAAAGAAGTCTTTTTACTTTACTTATTAGTCCTTAGGAGCAGTAATTGTTAAACTATTTGTGTCTTTTCTGTTGCACCAAGAAAGAATGGTGCTTGCATCCTCTCTTTCCTTCAAAAATAAGGATGAATCTGTTACCTCTTGAATGATCAGATAAATCAAATGGCACCAATGTTCTTGTCATCTTTCTGCTTGATAATAGTGGGAATATTTCCACCCGGAGAAAGTCAACTTTTCTTCCATTTCTAAGCTAGTTCAGTGTGTGCCACTATCAACTGGGAGGACATAGACTGATAATGATTAGTTTATTAAACTTCAGTCTGCTATTTACAGATTGATAATAAAAGTTTTAAAAAAAAAGTATTTTGGATTGCTAACTGTAATAATATCACTGAAACTGAAATGGTAATATGGTACACTACTTATTACCACCCAACATTGATGATATAGACAGCACACTGGAATATGAAGGATTGTTTTCAAATCTACATTTTATTTTTAACTTATTTGGAAGGACATTTAGCTGCCCAGCAAGCTAGTTAGCCAGTAGCAACTACCTAGCCAACAGCTAGCAGCTAACTAGGCCACATGTTCACATGTTTTTTAGACAATTGTCAGGTTGATTTATTGATGACGTTCCCAACACAATTCATTCACAAACATAAAACTGAAAAAAATATTGATTGACAGTTAGCTACTGTTCAAATGCGCAACCAAGTGGGGAGAATAAGGCTCGATCATTGGCTGAGGACATGAGCGAGAGTGGGGGCGGGGTCACTGTCAGCAGCCTCGGAGGAGGCGGCCGCCGCCTTCCAGTCGACACTCGGGGAAACAAAACATCCCACGTGCACCTGTGGCCGCAATTGACATCTGTGCATTCTAGACCAACATGCAGTTGTATTTCCTGGATGAATGAGTAACCTGTGCAAAGAGGCTCCAGCAGCAGATGGATACCCACAACCCCCTGCATACAAGATTAAGCTTGTATGTAGACAAGCCGTAGAACTACCCAAATCAGACACAACTTAGCTCATCTTTTTCTCTACTGCCTTGTGTTTTTGTTTCTGTGACTACTCATCCAATACACGACCGGTACATGAGTTCACTTCCATATTATTTACTCAGCTTTTCGTCTCACCGAGTACGGTGGTAGCCATTGAAGGTACATATGCTGGAAGGTATATATGTTTCAGAGAAACGCACGTCTTTGAATGCCTCCCCAAGTTTGTAGAATCACAGAAAAAGCGAGAGAGAAAACCACACTTTCCCCCCCCCCCAACATTAGAATCTCTTTGTACTTCTCTTTTTCTCTCTCTCCCCATATGGGAGGATTGTCGAATCGGATCGCGAGGGCTGCTGTTTTGTTGACAAGATTGCCGTATTGTTTTCTGCGAGAGCAAATTGAGGGCCAATTGTTCTACTTTTGGTATAATCCTTGTATTTCTCAACCACCCTTTCTCTCTTTCTCCATTGTTCACGGCGGCTTTGTTCAGGGGAAAGAAAAAAAAAAGCATTTCCGCATTTAAGGGCTGGAAAATGCTTTTGTTTCGTTTTTTTTTTACCCCCGCATTTTACCGAACAGCAAGATCACAGCTCTAACACGATGTGTATCGCCCTTAAATCAGAGAGTACATTCGGAGGCCGTGGATCTGTTGGAACGTTTCGAGAAAATGGCCTTCGGTGTTGTGAGAGGCACTTACCAAGTCGGCGCTACAGCTTTGTATTTGTATTAAATCGGAATAATCTGGGGAAACATCGGTACGTGTTGGAGCTTAATTGAGGTATGCTTTATACACGAACCGCGTAGCTCTTGTGTGATTTCGCAGTCGCACACCCACGCGCACACAAACAGCGATGATTGCTTGTGCCGTTGCTACAGAGCCACCGCTTAGTTTCCTAGTACAGTGTTATACTGCACATCAGGGCAAGCTGTTAGGAGAAATGTGGTCTTATTATAGTGATTTGGTTCGGGAACGTTTTGCCACGTTTTGGGGGACCGGTAGGTGATTGTGTATGTGCGTGCAAAGAAGAGTGTGCACGTTCGCGAGTGAGGTATCCAAAGTGTGTGATTGCCTGAGCGTGCGTGCACAGCCGTGTGTTTGTGTCAACAACGTACAGTGTGGTTGCATGCGTTGAGTTACTGACGACCTGCATACGTCACACACACACACACACACACACACACACACACACACACGAGTACACAATGCACACAGATAAGCAGACACACTTTTAAACACACACACACGTGTATATCCACACGTCAAAAACACACACCTCCTCACACACGTAACTGTTCACATAAACACTACACAACACAACCTGCGGTTGTAATGGAATGAAAACAAACACCTTCACATCCACGCGCACACACACACACACACACACACACTCGTGTTGTTCACATCGGCTCCGATTGATTAAACCCGTCACATCAGGCCTGTCTAAACGGAGAAGAGATGAAGGGAGAGGAAAACAGACGAGTGGAAATCACAGAGGGAGGAAAAAAAAGTATGACAAGCTGTCCTTCACCTCTATTGGTGATTGAAGAGATCAGAGGGAAAAAGGCTGGACACACACACACACACACACACACAATCACACACACACACACAATTTGAAATAATTTTGCCTGAAAGCCTTTTAGGCGATTAGCTGAGCAGCTATTAATTTTCAAGGTTGAAAAGATGAAAATGAGACAAAAAGTGTCAGCGCTTGTCTGCATACATATGAATGGGTGAGTGTGTAACTGTGTGTGTGTGTGTGTGTGCGCACACGTGCACGTGTTCTTATCCTTGTGTATGTGTGTGCGTGTATCACTTTGCGTTACTTGTGTGTAAATGTGCATAGCATTTGTGCACATGCTAGCTAGCGTAGTGTATGCACAACTCCCACAATGCTCTTCTCATATTGGAAAGAACTCAAAACGACGTCACGTGATTGGAGAACGCACTCCTGGGTCGGCCACACATGCTGCATGCAGCTAAATGTTTTGATGACGGGGAGACAATGCATGCTGTCATTTGTCATTTCAGAATAAAACACATACTAGGGGTGGGCGATATGACTAAAAATCAATATTGTGATTATTTCAAACTTTTACCAATTAATGAACAATTATTTGTTTTGTTTTGTTTTATTTTGAAATTTGTTTTATTTTGAAATTGACCGGATGCTCTATGCCGTTCCTGTGTCTGACTTCCTGCCCGGCTTGACACATTCGCTCGCGGCTCGCAAAAAACGAGGGACGTCACTGAATACCACGTAGTATTTTTTAAGGGGACAGTTCATGAACGCAGTATTGGGGAAAGTATTTGGCCCGTTCATTCATGGGAAAGTGATGTTACTTCTGATGCGCGCGCACACACACACACACACTGGTTGCTTTGCTAACTGGCGCTTCTAGACGCTCCTCGTTCTTGTAGCCTCAATAACAATCGAAATGAACGATTTTGAAAATTTGCCACGATTACATAATTAAATCGCGATTACGATTATAAACACGATAATCGCCCACCCCTAACACATACCTTGAATGTGTAGGTAACATGGCATAAGCTATATTTGCTAACAGGTCAGCTGCTAATGCTAACGTTATATTCCCCATCTCAGGTGTGTGTGTGTGTGTGTGTGTGTGTGTGTCTCAATAGGTCACCGTGTGGCTTGCAATCTATCAGTCTTGGTGTCTGGGTGTCTAGGCTTGCACACACACACACACACACACAAACTCTTTTTGTCGGCTTTTGGAGGGGAGCAGCAAAAAGAAATATGATATTGTTTGACAAATTTGAAGTAAACAGATGACAAATGAGTCCCCGGACTGGAGGCAGGGCGCGGCGCATGTCGACTGCTCAAAAAGGATAGGGACCGCAAAGCTAATATTTCTCACTCGCTGTTCCCAGATTGGCCTGTCTGTTGTTGTTTACTTTAGTGTGTGTGTGTGTGTGTGTGTGTGACAGAGAGACATAGCGAGAGTGAATGGCAGAATGCAGCAGTCCACCCCACTGCTCCAGCCACCCCGCTCGTATCGTAGTTTGAGTTTCTCAAGTTACGGGTCGGCTGGGCGGAGCTGCAACAAAAAGAGAAATGGGCGGAGCCTGACAAACCAGGTAGAATCCAGGTGGAAGCTATGGGACCTCATTGATTTCACCTTCTAAATCCACTTCCACTAAATCCATTAACTCTGCCCCATTTTCTTTTATTTCTATTCTTCTTTGCTCTTTTTCTTTCCTCCATTTTTTTACATTTATTTATTCCTTCTATATTCCTTGTGCTCATTTCACTACGTCTGTATTTGGTGGAATTGTGGCTTTGTACATTTCTTCAACATAACATAATTATGTATATATATTATATACATGTGCACATGTGCGTGTCTTTGTCTTAAACTGAAAAAACCCATAAAGAGATCATTAAAAACCTCTACTGAAGCCGTGAAGGGGAAATGTACTGTAATTGCAGGAACGGGTTAAAGAAAAATCGGACCTGAGACGGGTGCAACGTGATGTTAGTCGATGTTGATGTTGATGTTGAGTTAAAGCAGATGCTGGCTCAGTTCAGCATGTGGCATGGAACTGGTTAGTCGCTGAAATTGCAATAGACGCTCTGTCGTCTCAGTACCGGCTTTGTTTGTATTCCGATCCGTCGGATTAAAGACACGTTTCACTCCGCAATTAGTCGGCTGCACTTTCTTGGCACGGCGCCAACGGCTAAACACTTGTACACGGTACTCCTGCAGCAGTTTGCTCGTGTTGTTTTCGGTTTCGGTTGACGATCGAAGACGGGTATTTTGAGAATGATTACGGATTTGTGAAATCTTCTTTTATATGAAGACACCAACCATTCCACGACATTTTCATAGTGCTACTCTCTATTACCGGTTGATATCACACAGTAGTGCTATAAAGCCACAAGACATTGTGCTTGCAGACATGGGCTCTCTCTCTCTCTCTCTCTCTCTCTTTCTGTGACTGCTTTCAAGCTTCAACTTATCTGTGACCAGTTCCTGAATGTGAACAGGACAATAAATTGAGGCTTTTTTTTCTCTGCCTCCCGTCCATATTTGACATAAGGGGGATTCTGGTAACGTCCCCTTAACCAAACAACAGTTTCCAACAGCGGCTGGCACGTAGCATGACTGGGTAGGCAACTGAGACGGCTGTTATGGCTCGAACACAATTGCCGTTATAGCTGTAACACATTGCTAATGCTCTCTCTTGCTTGTTCTCTCTCTCTCTCTCTCTCTCTCTCTCTCTCGCTGCGCACACACACACACACACTAGGAAACTAATGGCTTGTGTTCCCAGAAAGACACAGATACTTAAGAGCTGGTTAGGGGCCTTATGCAGATGGTGTGTAACAGGACACGGACAGCAAACTGGCTTTCTCTCTCTCTGTGTGTGTGTGTGTGTGTGTGTGTCCCAAGCTGTTGCATTGGCCATGTTATTCCCCCATAACACTGTGTCTGCTTTCCATGAGGATGCATGTGTGTTAAATAATTTATTTTGGCATCACACACACACACACACACACACACACACACACACACACAGAGACACCATATTACATCGTCGATATACATCCCTATTCCACACTCTCCATCAGCGTAATGGGGCTCCTGTGTGTGTTTAATGTTTTAAAACGAGGGACTGGGAGCAGCTGTTTAGAGCCCAGAGCCCCTCCTCTGCCCATAGGTGACCCGGAGAGAGTGGAAGAGAGAGAGAGAGAGAGAGAGAGAGAGAGAACAAGGTGTTTTACCCTCATGTCCTCAGTGCTTCTTACATGGCTCTGCACAAGCTCAGTCTGCGCAGTAGATCAGGGGATTCAATGATGTGACCTCCGTCTACTATTTCATCACTAATCTTGTCCTCTGCAAACGATGGCTCCACATTTGCCATTTGAGTGAATTTCCTTTTTTTTTTTCAAGAGTTTCAATTACAAAGAAAAAAAGAATCTGTTTATGTGAGTAAAAAAAAAACAACTCTTCAGTCTCAGGGCAAGATCTCACAGTTCTCTGAGCCAGTCTTGCCAGATGATAAACAGATAGAACAGCGAGCTAGCGCAATTGTCACGCGCCCTGAGGAGGAAATAATAACCAGTGTGTGTGTGTGTGTGTGTGTGTGTGTGTGGCGTGGAGGAAATGAGCTAAGGCAATAACATGTTCCTGGGCTAAGTGCATATTGGTTTGGATGGCATGCACGAGCATAATGAGTACTACCTATCACTACTCAGGCCGCACACACACACACACACACACACACTGCAGCTAAGTACAGTTGTCACTCTTAATTGGAGCGCTTAATCCTGTGCAGTTCACACACAGTTCACTTTTGAAGGCGAGTGTGGCGGTTGATGTACCAGAACCGCACCGGTGGTTCAGCGACATGAGGTGAGGGACGCTCATTACGTAACGTGATCGTTTCGTTTGAAGAAAAAAAACAACAAAAAAAAAACAACCGACAGGATGGCAGAGGGGCTGTTGTGGGCTCTTCCTTTTCGTCATTCTCTTTTCGTAAGACGGGAAAGAGAATATGACGGCACTTGACGGATAAATTGACGCCTCCAGTTTGTCAAGTGCATTGGAAATACTGTCTAAAAACTGTCTAAATTCAACTGGTTTTGAAGCATCAACGGTCGCCATGGTTACGGAGTGTTATTTACAGCCGCGGCGAGATTGGAGGGGGGGGGGGGAGTGGAGCGACTGCCTTTGCGCCCCGCACATGCGCGGTGTAGTCACTCTGCTCTAATGCGCACCTGTACCTGTGTGCCTTCGTGTGATGGGTGGAAGAAAGAGAGAGAGAGAGAGAGAGAGGAAGACACATGGAGAGATGGATGAGGGAGAGAGAGAGAGGGGCGGGTACAATTCATGGCGCCGCTATTAATTGATATTAAGGCGGGAGTGGACAACGGGAGGATTAGTTGAAGGCAGGGCGGGGATAAGAGAGGTGACATCCACAGAGGGGGAGTGGGTGGGTGACGGTACGATACAGAGGGAATAAAGGAAGAGGATTACCGAGGCCCACACTGTGTCACGGCTTCTGGAGGACTGGGACAGACCAGGTCTTCGTTTGGACAAAACCTGATCAGATGAGTCTCTGGAAGTTCACAGCCATGGAGCAAGATGCAGCCTTCTGAACCTGCCATGACCTGAGTCAACGGTAGTATAGTGCGGGTACAGTATGTGATAGTACAGTGCGGTGCAGTACGTGATAGTACTGTCTACTGTAGTATAGTGCGGTACAGTGCGGTACAGTACGTGATAGTACTGTCTACTGTAGTATAGTTCGGTACAGTACATGATAGTACAGTCTACTGCAGTATAGTGCGGTACAGTACATGATGTACTGTCTACTGTAGTATAGTGCGGTACAGTACATGATAGTACAGCCTACTGTAGTATAGTGCGGTACAGTACGTGATAGTACTGTCTACTGTAGTATAGTGCTGTACAGTACGTGATAGTACTGTCTACTGTAGTATAGTTCGGTACAGTGCATGATAGTACAGTCTACTGTAGTATAGTTCGGTACAGTACGTGATAGTACAGTCTACTGTAGTATAGTGCGGTACAGTACGTGATAGTACAGTCTACTGTAGTATAGTGCTGTACAGTGCATGATAGTACAGTCGACTGTAGTATAGTTCGGTACAGTGCATGATAGTACAGTCTACTGTAGTATAGATGTGGTACAGTACGTGATAGTACAGGTCGACTGTAGTTTTAGTTCGGTACAGTACATGATAATACAGTATAGTGCGGTACAGTACATGATAGTACAGTATAGTGCGGTACAGTACATGATAGTACAAGTCCTACTGGTAGTGTAGTCATACTTAGTATAGTGCGGTACAGTACATGATAGTGTAGTGTACTGTAGTATAGTGTGATACAGTACATGATAGTACAGTCGAACTGTAGTATAGCTCGGTACAGTACATGATAGTGTAGTCTACTGTAGGTATAGTGCGGTACAGTACATGATAGTGTAGTGTACTGTAGCATAGTGCGGTACAGTACATGATAGTGTAGTGTACTGTAGTATAGTGTGATACAGTACATGATAGTACAGTCGACTGTAGTATAGCGCGGTACAGTACGTGATAGTGTAGTCTACTGTAAGCATAGTGCGGTACAGTACATGATAGTGTAGCACTGTCCAGTGGTTCTATTCCTATCTGAACTTTGACCCCTGACCCACATGTGACCTCCCTGGGCAGCAGGCTCATGGAAACATGTTGGAGCCCCAGCAGCAGCAGCAGCAGCAGCAGCCCCGTCTGGCTCCCAGCCCTCGGTTCAAACGACTGGATCTTTACCAGCAGCAACACGGACCACAGCAGGTTCAGTGTAACCAAGTGACAGCCGTGGCCAATAACAGCTGCTGGTAATATGGTGGGAAATGCTTGTTCGCTGTGAGAATATTAAAGATGCTACATTCAGCAGTTAACATCAATAAATCACGAATCATCGGCACATTAATTTTTGGAACATTTGTTTAATTATCATAAATGAACCATCAGGCGAGAAGCTTCGCAAGCCTCTACCGGGCCTCCACGCTGCATTTTGCATCGTGCGCCACCGGGTCGGATTTCGCGGCGAGTCTGCCCCAGATTGCTTTACGGCACAACACAGGAAGAGGGCGCTGTTCTTCCGGCGCTAATGGAGACAACGCTTTCAGAGCAGATGGTGGAAGGAGAGAAAGGAAGATGGAGAAATCACTTCCAACATGCCAAAAAATAAAACAGGAAGCAACAAGGTTTATGGGAAATGTAGTCTTAATTTAGAGAAACGTAGGCACCAAGGCATCGCAACTAACATGACGTTTAAAAATGTTCAAAATTCTCCTCAAAATGAAAGTGTCAATGACAGTGTGAATGCATGAATCATAACTTTGGGCTAAAAGGTTTGGGAGTAAAACGAGTGCGTGATTTGAGGCAAGGGGGTGTCAAGGGGAAATGGCATCCCTCAGCTCCTTGTCAAGAAGCAGAAGCGCGTGAGGAAATCATAATTGACCTCCTCCCCGATCCTCCTTATTAAATCCCGACAAAACATCTACTGGTGATATCCCAGAGTTCACCAGGGGAGGGACAGCATCGCTGATGAGATGGGGAAAAGAGGGAAGCACATCTGGTGTTAGAATACACCCACTGAGACAGTGAAAGGTTTATGGGGCTACACTGATTAGGACACACACACACACACACACACACACACACACACAGGATCACAATTGAATCCAGGTGGTAAGAGGAAGAGGACACATCATGAATCGCTTGAGTGTGTGTGTGTGTCTATTGACTTGTGTACCTGTATACTTACGCACTTGACTGTGTATAACGTTTGTATTCGAGTGTGTGTATATGTTTGTGTGTGTGTGTGTGTGTGTGTGTGTCAGGGTTAAGATGGCTCCCACTGTCATTCTGATTACAATAGCAGAGAGAAGATAATGAAATTGCCTCCTGTCTCAATCACACACTAATTAAACACTTGAAGATAACAGCAGAACGGTGCGTGTCTATGTGCGTGCACGTGTGTGTGTGTGTGTGTGTGTGTGTGTACTTTCCTCGCTGTAGCCCTTCATGTAGCCCTTATCTTAACCTTGAAGCAAATGTATATAGTGCTTGTCTGTGTGTTTGTGTGTGTGTGTGTGTGTGTGTGTATCAAGTCAACCTTTTCCTGATCGCATTTTACACATCACATATTTCCTCCGGCAGTGAGAGCTGAAGCTTATTTCCTCTGCTGATGTCAATATTTAACTTTTGATGGGTCAACTGCAAAAAAAAAAAAAAAAAGCGTTGCCTTTTGCATGTGTGACTGCAGATGGGTAAAGCTCCCAGGGTTATTTTGCTAGAGAGGCAGTGACGAAGAGCTGGAGGGGGGTCCCAAAAAGTCTAGATGAAGCACTTGCTACACTTGCAACCACCAACTCCCCTCCCCTCCCCTCCCCTCCCCTCCCCCCATTTGAGAGGGAGGATGAAGGTGGGGAAGGGTCCTCTAAGCAGTCCACTAACTCACCTCTCTCCTGGATCCAATTAAGCCTCCCCCCACCCTCCCTCCAGTCCGCCACAGTAATGATCTCGAAGTAGACGAGACGAGGTTGCAGCCTTGTTTCCGGTTTTCCCTGCACTCTGGTGACACCGCGCTACAGACCTACTTAAAAAAAAAAAAAAAAAAAAACGAACTTGGAATTTGTTATTTTTCGTGTGGGAGTACATACGTAATGTGTACCGGATGCCTTGTTCTCTTTTTGATCTCGAGCACACGAGAAACAAGCGGTGGGCAGATTACATAAAAAAAATAAAAAAAAACGAGCTGCAAAAGCCGCGTAAGACGAACAGCCCAATTAATGAGATTTATTAATGACGCTTTAGAAAATGAGAGATTGGGAGAAGGAGGAAAAAAAAACGAATCGTGTTTATCGTTTGATTTCCGGAGGGCGCTATTTTGTTTCTGCGTTTCTCTTCTGATTCTTGCCTCTGAGACTCGGCTTTAATAGGATGTTCCTCTGCCTCTGTGTCACTGTTTCTCTCTCTCTCTCTCTCTCTCTCTCTCTCTCTCTCTCTCTCCGCACCCGTCTCGTTTCATCTCTCTCTCTCGCTCCGGCGTTACATAAGTCGTACCAGTGCTCCGTGCTGCTGCCGCTTTGTTCCCTTTAGATATCAGACAGAGAAACACTGTGTATCCTCTACAATGCTTCCGAAAGGCTCCAAGCAGCGTACAGCCACCTGGCTTTGTGACCCCCCCCACCCCCCCCACACCTCAAAGCTTTATGTTAAAAGAAAAACATCCTAAATAACCACTAGGGGGTGCAGCAGAGAAGAGCGTCCCACCCCCCGGCTAATTGAGACCCAATAGATTGCCCCAATTAATGTCAGATATCAGGTATGGTCGGTGGCGGGAAAGTGTCTTGCCGCACAGGAAGTGACGAATCAATTTTTTTTTTATCCCAGTGAGTGCACAGTTTACTGACTGATGATTTCTGGGTAATTAAGTCCTTCAAATTTGCCTAGCGCAGCATTATAAATGAAGGGAGGGCTCGTCGTGTCCGTCGCTAGATCACTGAAGACATGAGACCATGCTAACATAACGCCTGATATGTAACGCATCGTCTAACACGGTTCAGTGACATGTTCAATGAACGTTAAGCAACACACGTTAACATCAAACCGCACTTCTCATGAACAAAGCAAGCCGTGTCAGACTTTGCGTGCTTTGCCGTATCCCCGCACGGGCCTCATCTGGGAAAAATTTAACAATTTAACGATGGTTGTTTCAAATGTAGACCCACTTCCATTTTTATGAGGAGCGGGATGAAAAAAAAAACGACGACACGTTGAAATCTATTTTACATGAAGAGCGGAGGAAACAGACAGCTGCTGACTTTTTCATGCTACATTTCTCGATATGACAGCGGTGTGATGAAATATTGAAGCGTTCATCTGGACGGGGGGAGTTTCTGTTTGAGACCGGTGCCGCGGATCTCTCTTAAGGGACTTTCCTGAACGGGATGACACTGATGTAACACAGTGAAATGTCAAAATAAAATGACAAACTAAATTACGACAACAGCTTAAACTTTGAAAGGACGCTAGTCCTGCGTGTAGCACTGCGCCAGTGAGTTGTATTGCGACGGTCTATTCCTGCTTTTGTAATTGACGGCGGATAAGGGAGTACCACGGGACCAGCCAGTGCCAAACCGTTGCTAAAAAAATGCTACACACTGGCAACACTTGCATGGGCGTCAATGGGGGAAAAAAATCAATCCACGCATGAGCGCTACGGCAGCGGCTGCCAAAGACACAAGCATAGATTATGAACCAGCTGGAGGCACAGAGCGAAGACTGGATATGAGAGAATTTGCAAACGCGCCGAGACGCTTCAAAATGTGAACGTTTGCCCGGACAAAAAAGACGGCAGCGTGATGTCAGCGTATTTTAGAAACACGCGTATCTCCGTTTGTACCTTTTTATGTAGCCGATATGAGGTTCCATGGTTAGAAAATGTCGAAAATGTCGCGACCGTAGAACCGAACCAAACTGAGGATCGTGCAAAGGCGGCAAAAAATAAACTCCCCGATAGCAAAATAGGGTCCAGGGACATCCAGAGGTCCTTGAGTGGGTTCCAGGAGTCCTTGAGGGGGGGCCCACATGAGGTCCAACATGAGGAATAGTTTAATTTCACTATACATCAAATCCACTAGAAATGATCCGTATTAGAGAATCCAACCAAAATCTTCCCATATGGCGTCCCCGGGACACAAGCTGATGCAATGTGGCCTAATGTGTCTGTTTTGGGGGTCGTCGGTACGAAAACCCTGGCGTTCAGGACGGCGTTCTTGGATAGGACAGAGACTCGAGGCGTTGAAACATCGATCCGTCTGAGCGTAAACACAGTGGAGGACCGCATCATTTGGCTCGTCCCGAAAAAGGCACAGCCTCAGCGTGGCAACCGGGAATGTCAGAACGCCGACGACTTTGTTCTCAAAGTGTTGAAATGTTGAAACGGTACTTCGTGGTGGAATGGCTCAAAGAATGCTAACTTTGTTTTGGACAGTGATGGTATCGACATACAAGGAAATGTTGCCGTCTCTATGTTCTGATGGCTTCTTGAACCATTATCATGGGGGAAAGAAATCCTGGATGAACTTGAGGGTAAAAACCAGCTCACCATATGGATATAATGGTGATGATACTGATGCTGGTCCATGTCAACCATGTTGAATTGGACATTGTATTCATTTCATGTATAATCCTCCAGTACTAATCAGTATTATAGTATTTCTATAATGGTGTCTGTGTTTCCTACCAAAATGACACATTCCCAAAAATGCAGCTCGTTGACGGCAAATCTGATGTAATATACTAACAGCACATTGTATATACTAGTACATAGTATCAAATAGTAAAAAGTACCATATTATTATATTGTTATAATTGCTATAATAGCTGCTAATCACTATAATTAATCGTAATAATTGTAATTGAATAATGTAAGAATGTCAGTTAAATAACCTTTAATTACACACCATGCTCTTTTACACATCATGGATCAAAGGGGAAGGACGGCAGGAAGGGAGAAAGAGGAAGGAATGAAGAGCGAGGAAGGCAGGGAGGAAGCAGGCAGTAAGGGAGAAACAAAGAAAGGAAGGAAGGAAGAAAGGGAGGAAAACAGGAAGAGAAAGAGGAAGAGAAAGTAAAGGTAAAAGGTGTAGAACCGACTGAACAACATCCCACGACAAGCCAGGATTAGTTTGATCCTTCCTAGGATAAAGTGGAAAGGATGAAAGGACTTTAAACTGGTTAGTCAACATGCTTTGCCTAGGGCTAAAACACAGTGTGTATGTATGAGCCCCCCCCGCAACACACACACACACACACACACACACACACAGCAACCTAAATCATTTAGGTAGGACATTGATTGAGCTTTACAAGCAACACAGGTGTGGACGCTGCACAATAGATGGAGGTGTCATGTCTCACCGTTGCCCTGGGCTGGCTATCCAATGCTGTTAGTGACACACACATATGTGCACACACACACACACACACACACACACAGACAAAAAGCCAATTTATATGCTAAACAGTAAGAAATAAGAAGCACGGTTGAAAGTTAAGGGTAACTTTCAACAGGATTATCATAAAGTGTCTTTCACTTACCGTGTGTGTGTGTGTGTGTGTGTGTGTGTGTGTGTGTGTGTGTGTTGACCAGGGTCTTCCCACAAAGACTATTCCAGTTATAGCTGAGAGCCAGTGAAGGCCAGGAGCATGCAGACGGATCGATGAACGGGGCTTTCTCCCGCGCCCGCAAACACATCTCTATCGCCACTTTGACGCGAAAGCAAGCAGGTGTGTGTGTTCCTGTTTCCCAACTGGTCGATATGACAATTAAAAAAAAAGGCCGCTGAGAGGAAAGGAAGGAAAGGTGGGGGGAGCGAGCGAGAGAGCGAGAGAGCGAGGGACAGATGGGTGCATGGGTAAATGTTTGAGATGTTATTTGCTTTCTAAATTGTGCTGTCGGTCATATGGAAGCGGAAAGAGAGCGATTGGGCGCAACAGGATCAGGAAAAGAGAGAGAGAGGCAGAGAAAGTGTCACATTTACACACACACACACACACACACACATACACACACTGCGGCTGACCCCTTGAACGCATCACGAAGTAGCTCCATCTGGTCGATGACTCGCCTAGCTAGAAGACGAATACAGGAAGCTTCAGCCGCCCCGAGAGGGTGTGTGCAGTAGTGGGCGGCTGTCTGATTGGTCGATGACTCGCCTACCTAGAATACCTGTCCGGTTGTCAAGCAAGGCCGCGGGTGCATCAGGATGAGAGTGAACAATGACGGTTGTCTTCGCCCTGTGCTACGCTGGGTCTGCCCGGGGACTTGGCCGGTGTGAGGGTGGGGGAGGGGGTGGCGGGGGTGGGGTGGGGGGTGGCTGGGTACCAAAGCAGCAGGAGGGGACAGTGTGCGGCAGTGTGCATGTCATCCCACAAGGCTTACAGTAAGAGTCACATTCGTCAAACGCTGATGAGCTGCGGCGAGCACCGGTGCACACACACACACACACACACACACACACACACACACACACACACACACAGCTGACCTCACTTGGCAAAGCTGGCGATCCAGCGAGGGATGTCCTAGGAAGAGCTTGGCCCGCTTGTGCATCGTTGTCAGCTGAACGGAGAGTTGGCCCGCGCTGGCGGGGGGGGGGGGGGGGGGGCCTCCGGTCCAGCGAATTGGAATATCAAAGTGAAGGGATTCAAAACGGCACGGTTTGTGAAAGAGACACCGGCAGGGAAGCCACCGGTGGCGACGTACCGCGCGGTACTCTGGCTGCCAGAAACGAAAGAAATCCAACGAAGCGGAAGCGGCGGAAGTAACCACGACGCTCAAAGTAGCCGAATGCGTTGTTGCGCAATTGAACGGATGAACGAGATCCCGCGGGAACGCCTGTCAATCGACCAGCGTGTCCAGTAAGGAGACGAGTGTGTGTGTGTGTGTGTGTGTGTGTGTGTGTGTGTGTGTGTGTGTGTGTGTATAGAGTCTACAGTGATCGCCCAATTGTCCAAAAAAATATCCACATTACATTCTACGTTTTTGCGATTTTGCCCAGAGTGGGTTTGCGCGGGGGGGGGGTTGAAACCAGACGTGTGGAGTAATGAGGAAGTGAAGAGGAGAATGAGGAAAGGCTACAAGACAGATTAGCTCGGGCCACAAGGAGACAGCTCTTGAACCCGTGCCAGCGTGGCTGCTTAGGGACATTATCTATACTGTTAATGCTGTTTATTTACCGCGCGCGTGTGTGTGATAGGGGCTGTTCTCTGAGCTGGTACACAGAACGCTGTGTGAATAGGGTTATTCAGGCTGTGATGTAGAGGCCTGTCAAGAGACTTCCTCTTGTCTATTCATCCACACACACACACACACACACACACACACAAAGTGCTGATTAATACTCTGGATGTATGTATGTGTGTGTATGGGGGATCCAAACAACAATGATGGATATGTTATATGTGTGTGTGTGTGTGTGTGTGTGTGTAACATTTAAAAAAATACAAAAATAAGAAATACACAATGTTCAGGATGTACAACCCGCCTCTTTCCTCATTATTTTTGTAACACACACACCAATAGGATAAATGATGATGTATTACCTACTCATTCACCAGGTAGATGCCGGCTGTTTCTGATTATTTATCTCAGCAAAAACAAATAATCATCTTGTGAGCAAAGTTCTGCTAGCGAGCGCTCTTCAAACAAGAGAGCGTTAGCGGAGATGAAAGCTAGCTCGCGTTAGCATTTGGAGATTTGGCCCTTTTTTTTTCTTCTTTTTTTTTTTCTTTTCAGAATTTTGACATTTCGGCGCTGCATGTTGTTGTTTTTTTTGCCTCCTTTCTTTCTTGATCCGATGTTTACTTTTTTTTTTCATCACTCTTTCTCTGATAACAGCATGTAAAAAAAAAAAAGCAATTAGGAGCCACAGGAGAAATTAGTAGAGAGAGAGAGAGGGTATACCGAAACATTGACTTCACATCTTTGTTCTCTTCTGTTGTCTCTTCCTCCCGTCTCAAAAGTGTCCCCCTCTGCCCTTTAGCGGCTGGTTATTTTTGTATATAACCCCCCGCTCCCGCCTCCCCATCCCATGTAAACTCATTGCTCGGTTGAAAGTCCTCCCCCCCGCCGGACCGGTTCCAAATAGATACTTCGGAGGCGCTTGAGTGGGTCGTGTGCATTTAAATGGTTCATGCATTTCAATGCACTTTGAAACCGGCTCCTACATGCAACTCACGCGTTGAAAAGGAGAGCGGGGTCCCCGCGCGGGTACCCGGGGGCCACGGGGGGAGGGGGGGGGGGCAAACAATTATGTGATTGCGATAGAGTGACTAACCCCCCGATGCCACCTCGACACGCAAAACACCTCAACGTCATTCGCCATACTGCAGTCGTTCTCCTTATTGATGCCAACGCGCCTGGATCGATTGTAGGGTAGATCGAGGGTTTAAATAGTGCGATCCAGTCGTTGCAGGAGTGACACACACACACACACACACACACACACACTAAGAAGGAAAAAAAGTATGAATAGTCCCCCGGCAGGATGTCAGCTTTACTTCTAAACCTCGCGCTCGCAAAGCCGTTTAAACTTCTCCCCGAAACACACCGCGGTCTCCGTTACCGTCTGTCTACGTCGGTGCCGCTGGCTTCCCCGACGATCACGATTGCGCGTCGTTCTTTAAGCTCTCAGTAAACCGTGCCAGATAACAAGTAGGCAATCAATCTTTTTTTTTTTTTTTTTTTTGTCTTGCCAGCATTTCTGTTTTAATTAGGCTTATGTGGTAGTAGAATGGAACAGAAGAGGATAGGACTTGCGCACACACACACACACACACACACACACACACACACAGCTTTATCAGAGAGTTTGAGAGTTGTAGCATGACTCGCAAGTCAGATGCATGTGCACTCGTCGTACTTGAAGAGCTGTTTGCACATGTGTGAAACATATTTTGCAAAAGGAATGTATTTGAAATGATGAGCTGTGTGTGTGTGTGTGTGTGTGTGTGTGCGTGTGCGTGCCGTGCTCCGTGGTGCTGTAAGGTTGCAGCAAAAACTGGCTAGAATAAACGGATATGACTTTTTCGGTCTCGGTGTTCAACCTTCAGAATAAAAGCGCAACAGTGCAAACATTTGAAACATATTTCACCAAATGTCTTTTATTGTAATCATAAAAAAAACAGTGGTAGTTACTAGAGACTCATGATTAAAAACCAGTACACACTGCAGGACACACTGGTGCAAAACCCAGTACACACTGCTGGAATCACCTGATTAAAACCAGGTGAGATTGAGGAGGGCAGGGTTGTCTCTCCATGTTTAAAGGGCCCCTCTTCCTCCTCTAGAGGAGCGTGCTAACTGGTCCCCACTTGTCCCCCAGCAGGTTTTTTTTCCACATATTGCTATAAATCACAATTCCTGTGACTCCAGCTGTGCATAAATATATTTCAAAACATTTTCTCTCCCGCCTGAAACGCCGCCAACAGAGAGAGAGAGCGAGAGAGAGAGAGAGAGAGAGAAAGAAAGAGTGAGCAACTGTTTGAAGTATTTTGGGGATTTGGCTCGGGCTCAGAATTTGTTTGGGTGGAGGGGGGGTGGGGGGGGGTGGGGGGGGGGGGGGTGATTTCTCAGAGGAATAGCTCTCTTATAATGATTTTTTACATCTTCCCAGAATGCTCAGTCAGGCAGAGTCATGCACAGCACAGCACAGCAACGGGCCACACACACACATGCACATGCACACAGTTGCATACAAGCGATGCAACATGCTGGATCTAGAGTGATCCTTTTACACTTAAGTGTTGACTCACACAGATCCACACGCACGTCACACATGATCAAATATCTTGATAGTAACTGTAGAAATCAGGGGAAAGGGCGGAAATGAACAGCCTTGATATATCGATACGTATCTAGTCTGGCATTGTACAGATCACACACACACACACACACACACACACACACGTACAAATCAAATATACATACGAAAGGCTTCCATACATTGGCTCTGGCACACATGCACGGTTGTTAGATAGATTGCAGTAACTGGGGGGGAATGGTCGTCTCTGCTCTTTAGCACTTTAGCACCTCCTGAGCATCACTGAATAAAACATCACACGCGCACACACGCGCGCACACACACACACAGAACGCTTAATAAAACATGAATCTATGTTTTATGCATGTGCGGTAGTTGGCTAGATCAGCATGCGTATGGACTATTGAGAGGACAGGTGTGTGTTTTTTCTGCATGCGTGCGATTCGTGGGCTGTGTGTGTGTGTGTGTGTGTGTTGGTGTGTTTCAGCATCCGTGTGTGTGTGTGTGTGTGTGTGTGTGTGTGTGTGATGTTTTAGAGACAGGTCTTGGAATTGAAAAATTGACAATCTCAACCTACTGATTGCAGCCTTGCCTTTAGCACCTTCTCTCTCTCTCTCTCTCTACTTTCTATTACTCCTTAGCTTTCTCTCTCTCTCTCTCTCTCTCTCTCTCTCTCTCTCTCTCTCTAACCGTCTCTCAGATACACACCACCATTGTGTTTACATGCCGTGCGTAGCCTTTTCTCCTTTCTCTTCCAAACAAATGACTTTACACGATTTTTGCCTTGTTTCCGTGCTCCGTGCTTCCGTGCACACACTTTAGACTGTGTTTATCCCCTTTGTTTGGAAAAGGTTTGATGGAACGGTCCTCCTCTTTCGCTTCGTTTCGCCTCATTTCGGTGCCGACGGGAAGAAAAAAAACGCAGAGCGGGGAAGAAACTCCAAAGGCGCGTTAACGTTTCTGCAAGTCGACACGGATCGGCGTGTACTTGCGTGCCCGAAGTCCGTTCAGAACCTCGAAAAGGAAACGCGGCGTCGTTCTGTGTCGCTCGATGGCTTCCCGACCTCGAGTATATACAAGGCAGATTTATGTGAAAGGTAGAAACTCAGAAGTTTGATTTTGTTGTTGAAATCCATTTCGATTGTCTTCCGAAAAAGTGAATTTTAACCTCAAAATCAAACTCGTCTTTAACCGGGTTCCGACTCTACATGCAAGTACACTCAGTTCCTGTGACGTCTTGAGGTTGAGTTGTCTGATCGTCCAAGACCTGAAGCTCCACAGTTGAGATTGAGTTTGACTCCCCGTCGGAGGGATATCCTCCTTGGAAGCAGATCTTGAGTCAGACTGTCATCGTGCGTTTAAAAAAAAAAAAAAAAGACCGGTGACCGATTTAAAGGCCCTGAGCAACTGCAGTCGTCTGCTCCGTGTTCTCACCCGACGGATGATTTTACAAGATCCACTCAGTCGAAGGATGGACGAATCGATGAACTGAAAGGAAGTCGAGTACCCGAATGAATGATACACATATTTATTTTTTTACCAGACAATGAGTTTCTACGTGTGAAGTTCCATCTGACCTTGTACATTTTTCATGAAAGGGGAACTGCCTTAAGGAGAAAGCTTTTTTTAAATCTTTCCTTTCTCTGCCCTTACTTTCTTTCTCTTACTTGTGCTTACTCTCTTGGTATCTCTCTCTCTGTGTGTGTGTGTGTGTGTGTGTGTGTGTGTGTGTGTGTGTGTGTGTGTGGAAATAGAGTGAAAGACCAGATCTAGCTTTGAGCATCGGATGTCTTGCATTCACTTTGTAACAAAGCGGATTAAGTTGTTAATGTAGACAAAGTAGCTTTTAGAAGACACACACACACACACACACACACACACACACACACACACACACTGTTGGCTTGGACTTAATAGCTCTACAGGTGAGCTTGGTCTCTTCAACTGATGCCACCTCAGACACACACACACACACACACACATTTATACTGACACTGCCCATTAGCAGGTGATTAACTCCTGTGGCGAGAGAGAGAAAGAGAGGGCGAGTGAGTAGAAAGAAAGTAAAGAGTCACAGGGGGAAAGAGAGAGACATTGAGAAACATTACGAGAGAGAGAGAGAGAGAGAGGCTGGGGCGAGCTCTGTATCTGGATGATTGATGTGGATCCCCGATGGCTCATAGCTAGTAGCTCGCAGATGGACACACACACACACACACACACGTTGCCACTCTTTTGGCTCTCTCCCTCACACTCTCTCTCTCTCTCTCTCTCTCTCTCTCTCTCTGTCTCTCTTGCTCACTCTTTCTTTACACATACACAGGCTGCATACACACACACACACACACACATGCATACGAAGGCGCTAAAAACATACACACAGTACTCGGGCCACATTCGTTCTCTGCCTCGATCGCATCTTCCTGACACACACACACATGCACACACACACACACACACCACCACAGTCACAGCTGGTGTCAGAGCAGTTTCAGGCTGATTGGCAGTCATTTCTCAGGCTGTATCTAATGGCTAATTAGTGTGCAGTTAATGATCTCTAGCTTTCTATCTCTCCCTCTCTCTTCTCTCTCTTCTCTCTCTTCTCTTTTCTGGAAGACGGAGGGAGGGAGGGGTGGGGGTTTTTCCTCCAAAAGGATCGAACGGTGTCTGAGAGCATACCTTGGACTCCCTCTCCTTTTTTTTCCACCGGAAAATGAACGGATAGCTGCAGCCTTTTTTATTTTTTGTATTTTTTTTTTTTTGTCACAGTCAAACTAAATGTACACACCACCCAAAACCAGGCGCCTCGTGCATCCACGCATCTGTCGTCGTCGGGGGCGATGTAACCTACATCTATTTTTTCCACACAACGAACGCGCCACCTGAACAGAAATGTCGCACAACCCACTTCTTTTTTTTTTCTTTCCATACTATCAGCACAAAAGGAGGCAGATGCAGCTCTTTCTCAACAAGAAAGAAAGAAAGAAAAGAAAGAAAAAAAAAAAAGTAAAGTAGTGTGAACGTGCCCTTGTTCTTCAGTCGCACTCAGCTAAAGTGCCTAATAGCTAAATGTAGCGTGATGGAAAATGAACCCCGCGGAGAGGAGAGGAGTGGAGGGGAGCGGGAGAACGCTGGGAGAGGAGCTGGACTCATTGATCCAGACTTTGACAGCTTAACCAAGACCATTACCACCCTAGCCCAGGAGAGACCTCAGACACAGCACGTCTCTCTGGGGGGGATTCAGACAGTTTACCAGCAGGAGTAGTAGTTGTTGTAACAGCAGTGGTAATTATAGTAGATGTAGGGGTACTATTGGTACTAGCACTAGTAATAGTAATAGTAGCTACGGTGGTGGTTGTAAGCGTGGCGGTGGCAGTAGCAGTACTAGTAGTAGTAGTAGTAGCAGTAGTAGTATTAACATTATTAACAGTATCAGTAGAAGAGCAGTAGTTGAGTAGTAGTAGTAGTAATACTAGTAACAGTAGTAGCAGTAGTAATAGTAGTAGTAGTAGTAGTAGTAGTAGTAGTAATAGTAGTAGCAGTAGTAATAGTAGTAGTAGTAGTAGTAGTAGTAATAGTAGTAGTAGTAGTAATAGTAGTAGTAGCAATAGTAATAGTAATAGTAGTAATAGTAATAGTATTATTATTAGTAGTTGCAGTAGTACTAGTAATGGTATTAGTAGTAGTAGTAGCAGTAGTATCAGTAGTAGTAGTAAAAGTATTAGTAGTAGTACTTGTTGTAGTAGTAACAGTAGTTGTAGTAGGAGTAGCAGTAGTAGAAGTAGTAGTAGTAGCAGTA
>JAXDDW010000129.1:945000-955000 GCA_034670385.1 Hoplostethus mediterraneus | reverse complement strand
CTATTAGAGTACATACACTTTTGTTTGACTGCTGGAGGGAAAAACAAAAAGAAAGCTGTGAAAAAACGTACAGGCTTCTTTTGACACGTGAAAAAAAATCCAACGTACGTTTCAAAGGCGTCGCATCGTGCAGCGATATCAACGGAGGAAATTCCTTTCATGCCTCCTCTGGAGCGGAAAGACGAGCTGATTGTGCCGTAAACATATATTTTCGGAGGATTCGTGCCGATACAGTCGTCTCATCTGATGGCACACACACACACACACACACACACAATCACACACTCTCTTCACACATGCAGACACTCTCGCAAGCTAGCAGATATTGTTCCTGACACCTTTACCGCGATTTGCAGACAGCGTATATTTCCGACACGTTTATCGCAGACGGATACGCTCGACTGCGCACATGCACACATGCAACCCCCGTTAGATTTATCTAACAGGTCCATGGAATATGATCCTCACACTTGTGGGGTGGCGCCTTCTCGTGCACCCTTGCTAGAGTACGCGCTCATGTCGGATACGCGTGTAGACGTGTGTACACCCACTCTTCCGTGTAGCGTTAGCATGCGCGGTTGAGGAAACGTATGCGAGATAAAGAAGAGCATCAACATACTTTGTGCGCTGCAACCCACCATGCTGCAAGGCACCGGGTGAAAACGTCCGACAAACCTTGGTTATAGGGGGGTTGTAGTAGGGGTGGGCGATTATCGTGTTTATAATCGTAATCGCGATTTAATTATGTAATCGTGGCAAATTTTCAAAATCGTTCATTTCGATTGTTATTGAGGCTACAAGAACGAGGAGCGTCTAGAAGCGCCAGTTAGCAAAGCAACCAGTGTGAGTGTGTGTGTGCGCGCATCAGACGCAACATCACTTTCCCGCGAATGAATGGACCAAATACTTTCCCCAATACTGCGTTCATGTACTGTCCCCTTAAAAAATACTACGTGGTATTCAGTCACGTCCCTCCGCCCCGTTCCAGTAACGCCGTGTTCAGACAGGTTTGGACCGTTCGTTTTTTGCGAGCCGCGAGCGAATGTGTCAAGCCGGGGCAGGAAGTCAGACACAGGAACGACATAGAGCATCCGGTCAATTTCAAAATAAAACAAATTTCAAAAATAAAACAAATAAAATAATCGTTCATTAATCGTAAACGAGTTTGAAATAATCACGATATTGATTTTTAGTCATATTGCCCACCCCTACATTGTAGAGCTTCGAAGGTTGCCAGTTTGAGTCCAGACGCTTCCCTTCCCTTCAACACCTGCTGCTCAGGTGCCCTTGAGCAAGGCGTTTAACCCCGCCCCACCCCTGACCGCTCCAGTGCAGCTCCCAGCGGTTGCACCGATGAAAAAATGTGCATGAGTGTGTGTGTGTGAATGTGCTTGCTAAAAAAAACAGTTGATAATTCCCCCCTGCCCCCCCTCAAAATGATGGCGGATGCTATCTGGAAGCGATGCTAACGGGGTGCTGGTGGGTATTTTAGTGCAGATTGTTTCCAGCGTATGTTTCTGCGTTCGGAGTAACAGTATGGATCCTTTCCGATCCTATTACCCTGCGTTGTAAAAGCGATGGCCCCCGCGATAGAGCCAGCGGTGTGTGTTTACCAAGAGCCATTATCCACCCTACCAGAGTGTGAATTCTTCCACCAGCGGTGTGACTCGTACACCACCAGGAGTAATTACTCATCGCGCTCGCCGTGAACTGAAGAGGATAATGAGATTTGTAAACAAAAGGCAGCTATTTTGGCAGCAGGCAGCTCACTTACCATCCTCAATGGTCTCTTTTGACAGGTGTGTGTGTGTGTGTGTGTGTGTGTGTGTGTGAGAGAGAGAGTGAGAGTGTGTGCTACTCTCGCCACCACAATGGAAGGAGATGAAGAGCAGGTGAGCAATAGGGAGTCGCCATTAATCCTCTCTCTGTGTGTGTCTCTCTCTCCCTCGCTCTGTCTGACCAGATTAACTTTCACCGAGGGGCCTTCTGTAATCAGGGAAACAAATAGGTGCGTGGATGCAAGCCAAGGCCACAGGTGTGTGTGTGTGTGTGTGTGTGTGTGTGTGTGTGTGTGTGTGTGTGTGATGGCTTTCCAACCGTGTTCTTGAAGCTGAACTTTCTTCATGTCAAAAAAACCCTGAATACTCTACGCAAATTTAGAATCCTCTTTTCAACTGTAATCTTGACCTCTCTCTCTCTCTCTCTCTCTCTCTCTCTCTCTCTCTCTCTCTCCCTCCTTCTCCTGTCTTCCTCCTCCTTGTCTCTCTCTAATTCCCTCTGGTCCCCCAAGCCGGGTTCTTCCATTGTCAGGAACTGCCTGAACAAAAGAGTTACGACGCCCAAAAAAAAAGAGAGAGAATGAAACAAACCTAAAAATAGGGCCTCCCTTTATTGGATGATGAGGCGTCCTGGGAAGTGCCTGACTGTAATCAGCACTTTGGGAGGAGGGAAGAATAATCATCAGGCGTCGGCGGGAGCGGCCATGGATAATAAAGGAGAGGAGAAGGGGGAGGGAGAGGGGGGTGGGGGGGGGTGTCACATTAATAGGGCGCTGTGAGATTCTACTGACAGGAGTAATATAGAGAAAGTCTATGCTGTGTGTGTGTGTGCATTTATTCCTACATTCAGTGAGTATTTACAACAAGCCATCTAGTCCAGAGTTAAAACTCCATTACCCAGAAGCCCCCACCACGACTCAAGTTCTGAGCGACACTGACATGACCTAGCAGTAAACGGAAAGGTCCTCATAAGTACAGTGTGTGTGTGTGTGTGTGTGTGGGGTCTGGATGATGGCGAGGGGCAGCAGCAGCCGGCCGTTACCATGGTGATAAGAGTCTCTATCTTCCTCACACTCACGCTCTCTCTCTCTCTCTCTCTGTCTCACACACACACACACACACACACACACTCAGAGGGGTATACAGCTCGGGAGCGGAAATGTCTCGAGTTCACTGTGTCCTGTTAGCAAAAATACATCAAGGTGTCTTCGTCCGCTCTCTCTCTCTCTCTCTCTCTCCTTCTCTCTCTCTCTCTCTCTCTCTCTCTCTCTCGGTTCAATAGAAAGGGCTTATTCCTCCGTCTCTGTGTTTACCGAAACACGACCAGGTAAGAGTTCTTCATGGGAAATATCTGATCTAGCTAGTTTATCAACCCCAAAATCAACCCCCAGCCCCCCCCCCCCCCACACACACACACACACACACACACACCCTGACTCCCAAGTTGTTTGGCGAGATCAAAGTAGCTTTCCAGGCTGTTTTCAGCCTCAGATTGCCAGGCAAGGGCAACGGACATAAGACATTTTTTGGTGGTTTTGTTGCTATATACTGCATATATAGTCACCTCACTACTAGGTTGAGTGAGATACTTCCTGTTTATGGAAAGGCGGCGGCGTAATCGTTCCGCCAGTCGTGTGTTTTGAACATTAGAAACAGAAAATGGTTTTCCCGACGAATCACTACCCACTTACTTTTTCCATCTCGTTTTAATCTCAGCCTCCTTCGTGTGTGTGTGTGTGTGTGTGTGCGTGTGTGTGTGTGTGTGTGTGTGTACATCCAGAACCGGCATCAAAAATGCACAGAGCAGCGCCTGCGCCCAAATGCCAACCGTGTCATGTCTCTGCGTAATTGCTCTCAGCTTCTCCTCCTCGTTCACTCGCTCCAGTCCAGCGTTGCTCTCACTCCTCCTCTGTCTTTTTCTCCCCACCGTCATCACATCTGCCCCAGCAGCCTCTTCTTCCTCACTTCCCCTCCTTCATCTCCATCTCTCTCTCTCTCTCATTTCTTCAGTGACCCCCCCCCCCCCCCCCCCCCTACACGTAGACGAAGCCTTCGCATACGTACACGCAGTATTGAATGGACTCCACTGTAGCTATTTTTTTTTAACTCAATTTTAACTTTTTCTTCTTCTTCTTCTTCTTCTTCTTCTTCTTCTTCTTCTTCTTCTTCTTGTGTTGAAAGAGGGCAGCCGCGGTCGGTGGTCCGGTGTTCGCCGGACTCGCTTCACTTCCCGGGGGGGGGGAATTTCCCTTCCTCCTTTTCCTCCGCCAAGGTTGAATTGTAGCGCATCCCCAAAATCAGGTCACCGTGGTCCCTTCATCTCGGCTCCATGTGACTGGGAATGATTCTCCGGGGGGGAAAACGGGGGACTATTACTGCCCAAGTGCCTCGTGTTCCAGATTCACACACACACACACACACACACACACACACACACACACACACACACACACACACACACACACTAAAATATGGCTCTCTTTCTCTGAGTCATGCTCCTAATGTTTTAGTAACTCATATCCATACACTTTGTCGGTGTTGTTGAGGCCGGTGTGCCGTCCTGATCCTGGTAATGAGTCACGTTAGCGTTGAGTGGTGATGATAGCACCGTGAGCTCAACGGTGCGAGAGCAGCCATCGTCTAACCTTGCGCCGACACTTGTTTCCAATTGCCGCACAACTTGTCACAAGGATGTATTCCAGTAACGTTGAGGGCTCTGACGTCGCAAACGTTCGGTCGGCGAGTCAAATTGCACGGGGGATGTTTGTCTCTTTGACGATTTATCCTTTTTCTTGTCAAACACTTTTTGCAAGAAATTGAGGGGGGGAAATTTCAAAACCTGTACATTTTATATAACTGCGGTTTTTCCGTTACTCAAACATACGTGTGTCTCGGCTTCTCGCGGGCAAGGGGGAAATAAACCCAGGCAGATGGAGACGGAGACAGAAAGTGTGTGTGTGTGTGTGTGTGTGTGTGAGAGAAAGGGAGAATAAATAGGGAAGGAGTGGGCAACGTTGACTCAAATAAATGGTTTTGTCCTTTACACGTGCACGTGCTTGGAAACATTACCATATTCATGCATCCATTCAAGTGGATTCTACATGGAACTTTTTTTTTTTTTTTTTTGGCTTCACTTCCCCCAGACTCCCTCTCTCTCCCTCTCTCTCCCTCTCTCTCCCTCTCTCTCTCCGCTTATTTTTTTTACATATCTCAAACTCGGTGTTTGCACTGAGGTGAGACAGCTGCAAAGCTGTGTGTGTGTGTGTGCGTGTGCGTATGTGTGCGCGCGCATGTGTGTGTGTGTGTGTGTGTGTTTCCGTGGCACAGGTGGGGTCGACAGCAGGCGTTGGCAGAAAAACAAGGTTTAACAGTTGGCAGGGCTTGAAAAATGTGTACCAAACACTCACGGTGCTCTAAGAAAACCACACAGACACACACACACACACGCAGAGATGCACTAAAACACACACACACACACACATACACTGCCAGAGGCGTGCCCACACACACACACACACACACACACATACTGTTTGGGTCGGTGGAAGCAGTGGATTGCGACGGCACGATTTCCCAGTCTTACACGAGGACTGAACGCACCACAGAGGTTAGCTGTGATTCCCTTTTTACCTTTATTACCAATAGCATCTGTATTTCTTGTGTATATATATACAACAATGTGTATATACTTGCAAGTATACACACATTGTTGTTGTTTGTAGATCGGATTGAGAAGAGAGTGTAACTTGTAGCACAGGGACAGCGTTAGGTTTGTCTTAACTGGGCATTTCTATAATGCATGGGTCCAATCTCTTCTCACACACTCCCACACAGCAACCTGAGACCACCATTTATTCTCTCTCTCTCTCTCTCTCTCTCTCTCTCTCTCTCTCTCTCTCTGTGCGCCTGCTATTGTTTTGAAACAAGGACTTGATTAGAATATCAGTCATACTGTGATTCATAGTTGGCATTTGGACACACTATTTTTGTTATTTGCCGTTTTGAGTTTTCATACCACGCTGGATGTGTAATGGCACGATGACTGAGAGGTTAAATCGTGTCGATGAGAGAACCACAGCGGTTCACGGACATCCCCTGCGTCCCCCCAACATGCCCGGGGGCGACCAAAAGCATTTCCATGTATTGCACAAATGCCACAAGCTTTGGGAGATTGGCCCGTTGGTCAACTCGTCTACGTGTCCCGGATCATTTGCTCCAGTGCTCCAAGCTAACTCTTCAACATGCACTATATTGAGTGATAGTCGGCCACTAGCATTATCCAAAGTAAGAAGACTGAGTAGTCTAAAGTCTAAAGTAGTAAAAGGTTGTTAGTGGTGTTTATTATATGGACTGTAGATTGTAGTCATTCACTATTTCAGGTGAGCAACCAGATATTCATTCGCTGCAGTGGTTTTTAGTCTCCCATCAGCCACCACCTTCACTTCCTATGGAAAAAGGGAAAGTAGTCCCTGCTAGTTCAAACAAAAAAAGTTTGTTATTTTTATATCATATTCAGTGTAAATTGTATCAATCTTCTACACAAAACTGCCAAACATGGCAACATATTTTTTAAGTTTACTAAACTCTTTAGCGCTGATTTTCCCACTTTTGAGATCATGCTAGTGGCATGGAGCCTATCACTCAACATAGTGAAAGCTAGTGCTAGCATGGAGCCTGCTATCACTCAACATAGTGGATGCTAAAGTGTTAGCACGGAGCCTGCTATCACTCAGCATAGTGCATGCTCAAGTGTTAGCACGGACCCTATTATCACTCAACGTAGTGGATGCTAAAGTGTTAGCACAGAGCCTACTATCACTCAACATAGTGAATGCTAGAGTTGGCATGGAGCCTACTATCACTCAACGTAGCGGATGCTAAAGTGTTAGCACGGACCCTATTATCACTCAACATAGTGGATGCTAAAGTGTTAGCGTGGTTGGAATACTAACCGTCAGGAGGGAACTACAGAGCTGTGTATCTATCATATGGTAGCTGAACATAGTCCTACATAGTTGGGATACATTAGCCTGATGCCTCAAATCATCGCTCATCTCATGTTTCCAGATAAGCATGGATCTCTTAAATGCTGTTTCTCTTTACTCATATACTAATTTACTAATTGAACCGTATGGAGAGATTAGTTGCAATTAATTCCTTGAACGCTCTTCTACACTTTCCATACGCTAACTAGATGCTGCTTTTCAACCTCTAATCGAGTGGTTCTCAAAGTGTGGGGCGTGACCCCTAGGGGGGCGGGGGGAGATAAACTGAGGGGAAAAAACAGAGCGGAAAGGAAATTTGAATACATGTGTGTTTCACGGGGGAACAATAAACACAAACAGCGTGTTGGTACTAGGCTTTCTAGTGGAGATGAACTTGACCAGTGTGGCAGACTGGGTGGGGGTGAAGTGTAGGCTGGATCCGGCATCGGCTGCGGCCAATTAAGCCCGACTGAACGAGAGAGCGTCTGAGCGAGCCAGAGTGAGAGTCTGAGTCCACGGGGACGGAGTGGAGCGAGTCCAGCAGCGGCGACCAAAAAACAGGAGGGCTCAGTTACCGGGCCAGCAGGACCAGCTTTATTTGCGACGCAGCAATAATAGGACCCCGGTCACTTGACGGACACTTTTCAGCTCCCTTTTCACCTCCCCCTCTGTCCCGGCGGGTCAGCCACAGAGCACCAAAGCTGCCAGGCTTCCAGGCTTCCAGGAGCATCCCACTCCAACCCCCCGACTGGGCAGCTCTTCCTCCCTCCGCACCTCCCCCCCCCCCAGTCTGCCACAAACACAAAAAAACGTCATAGTTTCATCCATGTGTGTATGTGTGTGTGTGTGTGTGTGTGTGGGTTTACGCGCGTGTGTATTAGAGATAGGACGCGCGTACGTGTCTTTATATGCCTTTGTGTATGTGTGTTAATGAATAAGCCGTTTGCAATGAATAAGAGTTTCTAACCACAGAAATGTGTGTGTGTGTGTGTGTGTGTGTGTGTGTCACTGATGAGGATGTATGATGGTCTATTCTCCAGCGAGTGTGTGTGTTGATGCCTGCTATCTAAAGCTTGTTAGGTTGTGATTGCTGCCTAATCACAACACTGGCATTGTGGTGCAGCCTATTACACACGCACACACACACACACACACACACACATTCACAGCTGCATGCATTGAGACAGACACGGTTATCCACACGCTTACCCGGTTATGCACTGACACACACACACACACACACACATACACACTCTTCCCCCCATGTGGAAGCTGCTATTACACCGTATTACAGGTAATGAACCGGTCCGTATGTCTCCAGTCAGCATCAGAGCAGCATGACTGCCTCTTAATTCAGACTGTTGTACTTTGTCTGCTTTATTCTCTTATTCTTGAGGAGGGTTTTTTTTTTGCGTCCTCATTTCTCACTATGATTTATTTTCCGCTGGGATCTTATTTTTTTTACGTTTACGTCAAAATTGTTGGATGGTGTCAGTATGATTATATGCATGCCTGTAGTTCTGGAGTCCACCTCTCTGACATCTCGGTCTTCTTCCTGTTTTTACACCGGCCGGTCTTGGAGATATGGTTTTCGGTTTTCAGCAGTGCAAACAATTTAAGGCATTACACCTGTGTATAGTATGGAATTCTTCTCAAAGCCCTATGCAGAAAGAAACTCCTTAATCATTAACTGGGGTCAGTTTGCTCTGGTCTTGACTCAACTCAACTGGACCTGGTTTTTGCAATTGACTTCTACTCGAATAAGGTGGTCTTGAATACAAGCCCTGGTTATATCACAGATAACATGGCCAGGATCAGTGATGTAGTGGGAAATAAAAAAAGAGGGGTGAACTCTGTGAGATCATCATCATCATAAGGAAAATGACCACCAATATAATCAAAATAATTTATATTTTCAGAAAAGCATCAATATATGTTGGGTTTTTGTTCATTTATCCTCATATAAACTTAATATGGTCTGTACTAACAATGTGGTTAAACTCTCTTGTGCTTTTACTCTGAAAGGTCAGTAGTTCAAGAGTTGGAAAGTTGATCACTTTTGTTTTTGCAAGAGTTTTTTCTTTTTTATTAAGTAACTGTAACTGTAGTTTCTTTCACTGATGTAGCAGAGTGAAAAAAAATAGAATAAAAGTAGAGAAATGTAGCGCAGAGTTTTCTTTGAAATGTAGCTCAACACAATAAAGCATAAAGTAAGCGCCTGAAAAACTATATTTAGGTGCAGTGAAAAAATAGGTTATTTCTAGTCGGAAAAATGGGTTTAAAAATACTTTCCCCCTCCTTGCTCTATTATGTAAAGTGTGAGTTTGTCCTGTGAGTTGAGTGCAATTAGACGGTTCTTCCCGCCCATCCTATGTGTTGTATCTGAAACCGGTGGAATTCATTGGAATCAACACTGTCTTTTCCTATACCTACTAGAAAGATTAGTCTCCAAATTTAGACTGCACCATCAATTATAGATCATTACCTGACTAGACTAGGAAGTCAGGAATCGGCCTGCAAAGCTGAACACAGGGGCGCGCGTGTGTGTGTGTGTGTGTGTGTGTGTGTGTGTGTGTGCTGGAGATTCCTCAGAGCCCCCAACACCACCGATGCTTGTTAGGTATAGGTAATTAATCATGTAAATTGCCTCCTCCTCTCTCGCCCCAGGGACAGATGGAGGGTCCTATGTTTGCATTTAAGTAGGTGTTCAGCATCACATTCCTGGTGATTAGCGTGCAGCTCAGCATATCAATGCACGGCCTAGACCAGATTAGTCGAGCCCAGAGAGCCTCGGTCTTATTTATATACAGCTCTGGAAAAAATGAAGAGATCTTAAATCAGCATCTCTACATGTATGGCAGCCATTCCATTCCAGTGTCTGTTGAATACCACCACAGGCATAACTCATGTCAGTAGTTTATAGAATAAAACAAAAATGTTCATTTTACTCCAAAAATCTTTTAATTTCTCCCAAATCCAATATTTGGGATGTGGGGAGAAACTAAATCCTCAGAAAAATTATGTTACGGGAGGTTCATCTTGGTCTTGAACATTTGTATGTGATGGCAAAACTCAAATCCTAAATTTTAAAGTTTTATCACATCATAAGTTAATTCTTAATAGTTTGGGTTATTCCACGTTAAACGGAGAAAATGTAAAATATAAAAAAAACAAAAAACATAAACGTACAAAATTTAAAAATAAGATAAATGTAATAAATACAATTTAATAAATTCA
>JAXDDW010000129.1:935000-940000 GCA_034670385.1 Hoplostethus mediterraneus | reverse complement strand
TAGCGAAGGGTAAACCCATCAAAAAGTCAGTCGATTCTGCCTTTATATTTGCAGAAAAAATACCTTTTAAGGCTTGCTTTAAATCTCACTACTTTTACAAGGCCTGCACACAGAGATGTGGCGGTGAAATAAACGACGGGTAAGCTCGTGACCACGTGAGCGATTGCCGTGGCTGAATCTGGACTGACGGAGCAGCGATGCCTAGCTAGGTCAAAACCAGATCTACGTGTTTTGCGTCTCCAACGAGGCGCTGAACGCATCGGTTAGTTCATTCGAAACTAATCTCAGGCCCCGAGCTGTCAGAACAGGACGGGTTCGGGTAAAATTGAAATAAGGTGGGGGGGAGAGCTGAGATATAGAGTGAGGGATGATGGAGGGATGACTGACTGACCAGCTGTGTGGCGGGTTGGCAGGAAAAGAGGGGATGCAGCTGCAAACCAATTACCCAACGCACGCACAATCAGAGGTACCACGCACATACGCCAGCTGCAGTGAGGTGGACATGAATGCAGGTGATGCAGGTAAGCACGCACACACACACACACAGGGTTAGGGGTTGGATTCACACCGGGGCCCACCCGTGCTGAAAGCGTCGTGCGCTCGCGGTGCTGTGAGGTGTTTTGGATAAAAGGGTCCATTAAAAAAAATATGTGCACCAAATGGCGTACATGCACAAACACATTAGGGCCAAATTAGAGCTGATGGGACCGTCCACGTTTCCACCGACCCGGTGAGAGATGGTGCTGCTTTGATCAAGGCCTGGCTGTGGCGCACGCACGCACAGCACACACACACACACAGAGAGAGAGAAAAGTTTGTGTTTTGGGCCAGTGTTGTGAGAAAATTGGCGTTTTGATTTTGTTTCCCAGGGCTGTGAAACCAGTGTGAGACCAGACGCTTCTAAAGCTTCTCTGTTGTAGAATGATGTTGTGCTGAAACAAGCTGGAGCATTGGACGAGTGTGTGTGTGTGTGTGTGTGTGTGTGTGTGTGTGTGTGTGTGTGTGTGTGTGTGTGTGTGTGTGTGTCCCATGCATTCTCCCTCATCCATTCCCTCTATTTATATCCTCACATCTGCCAAAGCTTGTTGCTCTACACTGCAAAAAAAAGATCAAATTCATTTTATCAAGTCACTGAATCTTAAAAATGTCAAATATTTTACTTAAAAAAAAGAAAAATAAAGAAAAAGAATCTGCTCAGGTTTGTTCCTTGAATCACCTGGCCTAATCTCGAGTTATTTCGAGATATTGTCGCTTGAGTCAACATAAGTGAAATTATCCCACCCCTTTAGATTGTTTCACTTGTTTTAAAGAAAATATATATATATTTTTTAATTTAACGTTACAAGGACCAACCCAATATTAATGATGCCACCCAGATGTCACCCTGTCCTGAAAGCAGCCATTTTGGCTCCAAGCCAGCTCTTCATTTTGAGGCAAGAGAGAAGCTCTATGAAGTTAATGAGACAATGTGACTCTGTAACGGTGATGTTCATGTGCAGCAGCAGGGCTCTGGGACAGAGGGACTGGACTATGCTTACCGGGAAGCCTTGTTTTTTGGGGATGTTGGATAAGGCGATATCCTGTTTGGAAGGCATCTCCAAACAGAGCTATTCTACATGGATACTTTACTGTACTTTACTGTATAGTTTAAGAATACTACTCCTTTTAATGGAATTCAAACAACTCACATACCGTATGCTTACACCTCTTAGCTAGGACCACTAAATTACTATTTGGGGTTATGAACCACTCCCTCCTGAAGGTAGAAAACCACAGGGAAAGAAAGGACTTTCATCTGCACCAAAGCAGAAAATGAATTGTCAATGCATACTGAGAACTTTGTGCAGCCACACAGCACATCAACACCAGACAAAACCATTATTATTTGTATTCTATGTCTTTTTTTATTTACAATTTTTAAAAAAATATTTATATTTTATATAATTTTTTTAAATTCTTAAATTTTTAAATTTTTAAATGTACTTTAAAAAATAAAAAAATGCATCAATGCAAACGGCTCGGTATGGTCTGCTGTGCTGCAGAGTGCTTTCAGACGTAGTCGCTGCTCCTCGGGACTGAGAGAAAATCATCCTCAGTAGAATCATCGCCCATGTTAATGAAGCCATTAGCTCGGCTGATTATAGCCTTTTGACTGCGCACATTAAGACAAGCAGCGCCGATTACGAACCTCCTCCAGAGTCTCCCCTTTCAAATTTTGAAAACCTCTCAAGGAAAGCAGCGAACAGCGATGCCAGGGTGGGGCCAATCAACTGATTCTTTTTTTTTTTGATTGGTAGAAATCAGCTGTCACTCCTACTCATGAGGCTTTTTTTTTTAAATGTTCATATCAGACCCCCACCCCACATCCCCTCTAATCCATCCCTCTCTTCCAGCATTTATTTAATTTATTTTTTATTTTTTAATCTCTTTCTCTCTTTTCTTTCTCTTCTCACTCTCTTTCCCTTCTTTTCCCTTACTTATTAAGTATTTATTAATTCACTTAAATATTAGTTGTTTTTGTTGTATTTGTTGTTGTCATTACTATCATTATTATCAGTATTATTGTTACTGTTATTAATGTTGTTATTAAATAAATAAATAAAGAAAAAAGAAAATGTTCATATGGCCTGTGAGGTCAGCGGCTGTAGGAGTAGGCAGCCTACGGAGCGGGTCACGGGATAATCGGACTACATGAAAAAACACTTGCTAACTAGCTTCTACGTTGCAACGGTACCACTCCATCTCCAGCTTTCAATTATTTGTTTTTGTGCAGCCACTTTATTGGCCCGCTTTTGCTTCCTTCAACAACATCTGAAGACTGGGGGACTGGCAAACCCCTCGCCTTCTCCTACGGTTCGGCATTTCCTGATAATAAAAAAAAAGGCACATAGAACGGAAACGCTTTACTCTGTAACAGCGCCCAGAAAGAGTCTTCGACAAAAGATCTGTAACCACCATTTAAAATCAGCTTGTATGAGGCTTCAAAATGTGACAAAAATTGGAAACAAGTTGTGAAACAAAAAGGTAGCATGCTGAATGTTGTATGGTAGGTAGGTTTAAAAAAAAGAGGAATTATCTTCTCATATACTACTTATTGATAACATGATACACCCACTGTCCCCCCCCCCCCCCCACACACACACACACACACACTCCATAAATGTCTGCCTTGTTTACGTCCTCGTAAAGCGTTGCCTGGTGGCTCCAGTGCAAATACTTCAATGGGTCTTTCCCGTCTCTCTCGAGTCAGAGTGTTTTCTGCTTTAGGCCTTCAAGACACATGACATGAACGTGCACACGTGTGTGTGTGTGTGTGTGCGCATGCTTGCGTGGTAAAGAAATGGGAGCTGTATAATAAATGTCCCCTCTCAGGACAGCAAATCACTCTTTGCCTCTGCCTCACTCTGGCAACAACCCTTCCAGCTACTCAATTTTGTGTGTGTATATTTGTTTCAGGTTTTGGGTGTTTACTGAGACTTTGGGGGGGGTGTCTTCATCCACTGTCACACACATACTAATGGATCTGTAAGTAGAACCCGGCATTAAAAAAACCGGAGCGTCTGTATTTAGCTGTCACTTATTGTCAGGTCAGCCAGTCAGTTTCAGAGTGAAAAAATATCTTGAATCCAGTGAATCAAACCTCAGCTGTCTGATATTGCTCGCGTCAGCTTTTCATATGGTAAATCGCTACTCGGGAAGCTACACGGACGATTGATTCCTTCAACGGCTGTGAATAGCGAACATCACCGACAAAGCAATACCTGTCGCCGAGAGTAGGGCTCGACGTGTTCCCTTCAAGTAGCAAATAACAAAATGAGCGATCATTAAAACGCCATTTGCGGGACGCGAGCTTTTCTCGTTTTTTTGCGGGTGTGTTTGGTTTTCTTTAAACCGCGACCTCAGATGTGTCACTCACTCAAGTACTCTTAAAAACGCGTAAGCGGCTAATCGGGAGGAGAACTTTGCCGAAGGGGGAAAAAAAACAAAACTTCACAGTCGTCTGATGGCTTCGAAACGTTCAAAATGCACAAGCGCCTCCCGAGTCGTTGACTTTAACATTCAAGTCATCCTGACAGTTATTCCCATACGCCGTGAATGCAGCATCAGCCTGCCGGGAAGAAGCCGCAAGAGAGCGTCGCGGTTGACAGTGACAACGACTGCTGCGATGTTTGCAAGATAATAAGTCATCTTTGGCTTGACCTGACAAGCCCGGCCAGTTTGTTCATTATCTAGCCTCTATATAATAGAGCGTGACAAGCTACCAGCGCCGCGGCCAGATTTGTAATGATTTTTGCACTTTTTCATCATTCTTGAAGTAGGACACAAGGGCCGTCTGCTTCAAATCAGGTGAGCTGCGTAGCCAGCCAACATGAGTTTTACCTGGGGGTTATGGGTTTCATCTGGACGTGGGCTTCGAGTGGGCTTTGTGTGTGGGCCCCAGTTGGGATAACCAACTGTGTGGGTCCTGCATTGGGCCCACTTATAGCTCACCTTGGCCCCATGAGTGACCCACATGGGCAGACACACACACACAGGGCCTATATGGACTACTAACCCATGTGGGGCCTACATGGACATGTTGGTTGGGTAGCAAGACACAGATATCTTTTGATCGTGTGATTGGTCGGGTAGTTGCCATGGATACATAACATATAACATGGTGTTATCAGTATGGAGGTTGAAACATTCAAAAACAATGACATTGGTCAGAGTCAACACAATAAAGCTTACAACACTTACTCTAGTTCATACTGTTATGGCTAATGTTGCCAAACAGTTTTAGAGCAGTGTCTTTTTCAATGGCTGTCTATTATGCTTTCCACACTACACTTAACCCCGGGCTAACATCTTTCTTAACCCTGGGTTAAGGACTAATTTAACCCCGGGCTAAGCAGCGTTTCACACTTGCATTTTTGAAAGAGGGTTAACACCTCTTTTTGTGGTGCTATCCCCGAAACGCGGTGCTAAGAACAATCGTGTGAAACGTTGTGGGGTTAGAA
>JAXDDW010000129.1:930000-932500 GCA_034670385.1 Hoplostethus mediterraneus | reverse complement strand
GTTTAAAAAAAGTTATGCCTATTTGAAACATACTTGAAAAATATTTTAAAAAAAATATATATATATGTATTTTTTGCACCATCTTCAGCAGTTAAATGCAAAAGAATGATGAAACTTTTCAACATCTCCGAGAACCCTTTTCCTTAAACTCGTATAAAGCGACAGGGAACTGGGCTGTGACAACTCGGAAAAGTCAATTTCGGCAGGAATCTCCATTAACGGGGCTCATTGTTCATGCTACAGCGCTGTTCATTATCTGCCTCAGCCAGGCACCGCTGTTTAATTATTACTACACCGCTGGCCTGGGCAGGGCAGATCATGTTGTAGATACACACCCGGGGCACCTGCCGCGACCCCGGAGCCGAAACGAGCGCGCCTTGGCCCATGTTCGGGGTCAATGGTATCGGAGTGGAATGCTAACTCAGTTGTTTTTGCTCCTGTGACTTTGTTTATGTGTGTGTGTGTGTGTGTGTGTGTGTGTGTGCGAGGTGAAGGGTGATTGCCGTCAGTGTTTAATCACTTCCCCCCTCTCTCATCGGCGAGCACCTCATTAGATTTGTCCTTTAACGAGCCAATCAAACGGCAGACTAATTAATAAATCATATCACCGCCGTAACAGCAGGCACGGGTCAGCGCGGCATGCTGGGAAAGAGGCATCTGTTTGTTGGTTTTTTTGGAAACAGGTGTGCGTGCATGTGGTTGCGTGTGCGACATCGATCTTTTCTTTTCTCGTGCAGTCCAAATGTCGCGTGGCGGTTCGGGTGAAAGTTGGGGTTGAGCGAGGGAACGGATGCGCTATTTTTTGGGGAGTTTTGAAAACACCCATAAGGTTCCAGCATGAAGAAATATGTGCTAATATACACAACAATGCAACATTTATGACAGTATAAACAAACACTCACTTTTTTTTACTGGATACTTTTTTTTTGTTACTGGATAAGTCTTTCACCAGTTGTGTATGCTAGTATGCTAAGTGTTAGCATGGAGAATGATCTACCGGGGACCTATGCATGACTACAGCTACTTTTTTGGGAAACTGAACCGTTGGTCAATTCACCCTTCATGTGACTCCGGATGACTAAAAGGTCTTATCTTCTTACGTTAGATAATGCTCGTTAACGTACTGAATGCTAACGTGTTAGCGCGTGCACAGGCCAGGTGGTTCTCATCATCATTATATGGAAAAAGGAAGTTGACTAACGGGCCAATTTCCCCAAATGTCGGTGTAGTGTGTGTCTGTGTGTATACATTTTTATAGGCTGTGTATGTCTTTATGTTTGCAGGTGACAGTGCAGTTTTATGTACACTACTTTTTTTTTGTCCACCCACAGTTTCTCCTGACCTCTGTTTTATCTAATTTATTTCTCTCCATCTGGCTATAGCCTTGTGTCAGCTTTTAAACTAGCAACTCAGCTCCGACTGCTTTGCTGACACACACACACACACACACACACACGCACACCCTCTTGCAACACATGTAATGTGTACATGCAAGCGATTAAGTTTTCAACAATGCCATTCATCAGCGTCGGGTGTGCGCGTGTGCATGTGACGTGCGCGTCCTCGCAAGCTGATGTACTACCTCCTATACGCCGTCGCGGGATTGCAGGATCCAACGCAACGCAAAAGCTTTAAGTCAAACTGGCTTAAATCCAATACAGCTGTAGGGGGGAGGGGTTGCCCTTGACAGAAGTATAGTGTGTGGGGACGTACATACAGTGCACACACACACACACACACACACACACACTATATGTTAGTTATAGCAGCTGTACGTAGGCTGATGCTGAAACGCCCTGGCTGCCTTTTCTGGGAATGGAGTAAAAGGTAATGCACTATATTGACAGTAGACAGAGGGATGGAGGAGGAGGGATAGAAAAGGAGTGAAGCGCAAGGGGGAGTATAGGCAGCGTGGAGAGAGAGAGAGAGAAGAGCAGGCAGGGGAGATGAAGACTCAGAAGGAGATATAGAGAAAATGCCAAGACAGGAAGTGGAGAGGGAAACGTAAGAGAGAATGAGTAGGACTGGTGAACGTCTTACACGTCCTGGGCATTTTCACAGCTTCACAGCACCGGCTAGCAAGCTACAGAGGAGGGGAGGGATGCGTGACCAGCGCGCACACACACACACACACACACACACACACACACACACACACACACACACACACACACACTTTGATTTTCTTTGTGTTTGAATTTTCTTGTTGTCTGAGCAAACACAGATGACTTAAGCTTTACATATATACTGATACAACTGTGTGGTCTCCACTGTACAGGCACTGAAACACACACACACACACAATGTCCTTAAAAATGTTTTCAATTGAGATTCATGGCCTTAAAATGTCATAAATACAGTTGCATTTGAGTCTCAAATATGTTTTATAAAGGTGTCGCTTTTTCTTGGTGCACTACTTTCCTGGTAATAAACCTTTCTGGCTACGTAGATGCATACGCTACTTCATTGTTTTTTACTTTTCCTGTCAATTCTGGAGGTG
>JAXDDW010000129.1:880000-920000 GCA_034670385.1 Hoplostethus mediterraneus | reverse complement strand
TTGGGATGAAAGACAATTTTTCGGAGAGATTTGTTATTAAAGTACCTCCCCCACCCCCCACCTCCCGTCCTCTCATTTCATCCTATCAGCTCACATTGCAAGTACAGTTGTTTGTCTGGTGCTATTATCACCCTCCGTCTCTTCTCCTCGCCCATCTCCACAACACCTAATTCCCAAAGGAAACACCCAACCCTGTCTGAGTGGGGATATTGTGGATGTGTGTGTGTGTGTGTGTGTGTGTGTGTGTGAATGCCCTTGCCTCAGTCTTTGTGTGTGTGTGTGTGTGTGTGTATTGTCTCGCACATATGTCCTCTACATGTCAAATGCACGTGTATCTTTATCGTGCATCATTGAAGCTGAAAGCACAGCAGTAAGCTTTGCACACACACACACACACACACACACACACACACACAGTTGTGTTTGAGTCTTCGATGCATTTTCTCAATGTGCTACTTTCCTAGTGAGAAATCACTCTGGTTGTGCAGAAGCAGCCACGTTTTTGGTGAAATGAATAAAAAAAAAATTGAATCATGAAATTTTTTGAATTTGACTTTTCAGGGAAACGCGTAAATGAACGCTTGTTGGAAGGTAGACTTGATTTTTGCTGACATCGGTGGTTGTTGTTGCCTTATGATGATCATATTTTCATTTCATACTACATGACTGAATAAAAGAGAGTGTTTATGTAGAGTGTTTATGACGTGTTAATGTAAATGGCCTCCTTCAATGTGTGGCAACTGGTTTTGCTTGGTTCACTGAGACATAGTTGCCAGGATGCCGTAACGGTAACCATGGCAATGTGGCTGCGCCGCCGCTATGACGATAGCTGGTTTTATGGCTGTCAAGGCGTTATGATGTTAATAAAGTTAGGTCACGCTGTGCAGGGCCCCCGGGCAGTGGTGCACCATGGGATTGATTGATGGCTCTGTTGTCAGTTCAATCTAAGAAATGCATTGGAAAAAAAAGAGGGGGAGATGAGTGGCGGAGAGAGGGATGGAGGGAGGAAAGGGAGGAGAACAAAATGGATTGGAAGGGGGATGGGGGGGGGAGGAAGAAAGAGGGATGGAGGGAGGGGAGATACTGACAGAAAGTAATGGCAGGGGGGCGAAGGAAAGCAGAGGAAACAGAAATGAATAGAAGGATGAAATGATGGAGGGATGGAGGGGTAATGGGTGGGGAGAGAGAGTGAGGATGGAGAGATGCTCAGAATGTACATGATGCACAGAGGAGAGAGAAGGGGGGGGGCGGGGGACGGGGGGGGGGGGGGGGGGGCGGCTGAGAAATTGCACCGGCAAAGAGAGGTGGGAGGAAGGAAAGATAGGGAGGAAAAGGGAGAGAAAGAGAGAGGCAAAATAGAAAGGGTGAGATGGAGGGGAAAAGCGGCTAAAGAGCAGAGAGGGAGGATTTTCTGTTGAAAAAAAGAGCGTAAGATGTATGCAAAATGGAAAAAATGATACCCGAAATAGGGGAGCTGTGGGGAAGTCGAAAATAAGATTTTTCTCAAAGAGCTGAGTGGGATTGATAGCCATGAGAGAGAGAGAGAGAGAGAGAGAGAGAGAGAGAGAGAGAGAGAGAATGGTAAGAGCCATTGGAAATCACTTAAACACACAATCAGGAGGCGGCGTCAAATTACAACGTTGTCAATGGGTGTGCACTGCTTGACCTCTGTTCTTTGGCGGCGTCACTCTCCAGCGCCCATGAGAAACACACACACACACACACACACACACACACAAACACACACACACACGTGCATTCATGCGCACACGCACCCTATTGATTCCCAGAGTTGATACGCGCAGGAGTAAATGATTAGCATTCTAGCGCGCCGCGATACAGTCCCACCGCAACACACGCACAGCACACACGCTGCTATTGGTTTTCCCATCACGACGCATGCCGCGATGCTGCCCGCGAATTCCTGTTACGTTACTATCCGAAAGTTTCTGCAAGTTTCTAGGTCAGTCGGAGGCACGTCGCGTTCGAAAACGTTGTCGCTAACGTGTCCAAAAATGTGTTCTCCGGCGGTTCGGGTGGCTCTCCGAATCTGCCCCGGGCTGCATTCGCACCTGCACTTTACTGCGGTTTTCCCTCTCTCTGAATCCAATCACCCAGGATGCATGTGGAGGCCAGATGGAAAGGCGGTCCTGGAATCTAAAGGAACACACACACACACACACACACACACACACACACACACACACACACCAGCGGGTTAGCTTGAGTCACACGCCATCATGTTGCAGGACTGGTCGGACTTGTTGGAGTATAATCATTAGCTTTGAGAGAGACGTGTGTGTGTGTGTGTGTGTGTGTGTGTGTGTGTGTGTGTGTGTGTGTGTGTGTGTGAGAGAGAGGTACAAGCGAAACAAGATAGGAAGTGAATTAGAGAGCCAGCGGGGGGGAGAGAGAGAGCGAGCGAGACAGAGCGAGGCAGAGAGAGACAGAGATGGACACAGATAGTCGGGCCTTGCAGCCAGCGTCCATATCTCTCTCCACCGATGACTCCTCCTGCTGCACTGCTCCTAATGGACTCCCTCCTGTCTTATCTGCCCTCTCTCTCTCTCTCTCTCTCCCTCTCTCCCCCTTCTATCTCTTGGTACTCAGCGCCCCCCGCTATCTCTCTCCACTTCACCACTCCACTTTATCATGCTTTGGTCTCTCTCTCTCTCTCTCTTTCACTGTCTCTCTTCCCATCACCCCTGCTCTCTCTCTTTCTCTCTCCCCCTTTTTCTCTCTCTTCCTTCCTTCCCCTCTGCCGCGACTGAAACCCTCAAAAGTTCACGGTGTCTCTCTCTCCCCCCCCTGAAACTCGTATCTCAGGCTACATCAAACGTAAAGCCAACACACACCCCGATCCTGATTTTTTTATTTTTTTATTTTTTATCTTCTTCTGCCTCTTCTTTCTACTTCTCTCCGTCCTTTTGTCCCTCGAGAATATTCACACTGCAGATCATGTGGATCCAAGCGGAAGCTGATGTGATCCCGTTTTTGATTTCACATATTAAATCCACGTCACTCATGAAGGGGGGAGGAGGAGGAGGGGTGCAGATGAAAGGGTGCAGGCAGGATGAAGAAGGATTTTGAGACGTGCTATTGGAAAGCTCAGTATTAGGAAGGTGTTTTTTTTTACATATATCTTCTGTTTCTATTGTCCCTCCTCCTCTTCCTCAAGTCCCTCAACCGAAGAGAGTTTCACTCCAACATGAGAGGAAATAATGGGGAAAAAAGTGACAATTTACATCTCAAAATGTGAACGCATGAGGAGATCTAAGAGCTTCACCCATGTTCTCGTCCCCCCCCCCTCTTCGCAGATGACCCAGGAGCAGTATATCCTCGCGGCCCAGCCCAATCCGCTCCACCAGCGGGCGGCGTCGGTGTGCGGCGCCCAGGCGTACCCGGCGGTGGGGATCTACGGCTGGAGGAAGAGGTGCCTCTACTTCTTCATCCTCCTCCTCCTCGTCACCATGATCGTCAACCTGGCGCTGACTATCTGGATCCTCAAAGTCATGAACTTCACTCCGGTAAGATGTGTGTGTGTGTGTGTGTGTGCGTGTGTGTGTGTGTGTGTGTGTGTGTGTGTGTGCGTGCATTCAGTGTGAGATCGATATATCAGTTTGCCGATGTTACATTGGCGTCGTCCAGCCCTGGAAGCCCTGAACCTGGTTATTGTTTCATATTGTTCATATTGTTCATATTGTTCATTGTTCTGGGTTTCAATGGAGAGTTTTATTGTCCCGTGATCTAAACGCTGTTTCAGAAGCTTTTCCACCCTGACAAGAACACAATCAATACTTGAAATAGTAAAAATGAATATATGATATCAAAGTTTAGTGTCTAATTAAGCATCCACAAAAATCTGAGTGAAAATAAATGTTCAGAAATATTAGAAAACCTCGTTCAGATGAGTGGGGGGTTCAGAACAGTGGGGTTGAATTGGGCGTGGTATTTTCTGACATTTATGACGCAGAGAATTCATTCATCCAATCATTAAACAATGAGTCAGTTGTCCCTCCCCCAACAGGTGCAACAGCTTGACAGTTTGACATGGGCGGAGCTATCCATCGTGTCAGGATGTCAATCAAATCCTGATCTGACTCCTACACAGTCCTGAGAAATGGTCTAAACAGCTAAATTAGCTGTTTTTGAACGAGGTTTTCTAATATTTCTGACGTTTATTTTCACTCAGATTTTTGTGGATGCTGAATTAGACACTAAACTCTGATATCATATATTCATTTTTACTATTTCAAGTTTCCTGGGGCTTTAATAATAATATATTTGTTGGCAATTTTGACGATTGGCACAAACCATCTTTGATTCCACCCGTCTATATGCCCTTTTGACCCTTACAAACAAATGAATGTCTGTCGATCCAAACTGAGACATCCGCCAATGAAATCTACTGACATCACTGAACAGAACCAGGGCCGTTGGTGTGTCTCTAAACGTTTTGTCGGCAGCCCTATCCACCCCCCCCCCCCCCGTTAAGACCGAAGGAGGAAAGGTCTTTTCGGTGGAAGCATCAGATCAGCCGAATCAGTTGAAATGTGAAAACCCGCCATGAAAGCTATTTTTAAGCATCGCCTTTTCACCCGGTCTGCCGTGTTCTTTTTTCTGCTCTATTGCTCTCATTTTGTGCTTTTAACCGGGCTCCCTTCACGTTGTTTAATGTTGCCGTTGCTGCTCCGCGCTCATAACCACCCTCCTATTTTGTGAAGCACTTTGGCGCACACTGGTTTTGAGCTGTGAAAGCATTATAGAAATAAAATCCACTTGACTGTATGGAGAGAAAAAAAGAGGCAGGTAGTAAAAAACACTGAATTTGAATTTTTCTGCGTGAAAATGGTCAAATTTAAAGATAGCGCCACAAAATATCAGCAGCTTCAATCCAAAAACCTTCAAAAAAAAACCAGATTGTTCAAACCTTAGTGGGTCTCAATCTTCCCAGGCAGGCCAGACAGGGGGTGGCTTTGCACCCTACCTCCAATATCCCATACTGCCCCGGGGCTCCGGGGAACAGCACTGTGATAGTATATATGTAAAATGGGACGGGATCGGGTGACTCCTGCGAGGGCCCGGCGAAGCCTTCTCTCACCGCGCCTTCTGTTTCAATAAACCACTTCTGAATATAAGAGAAGGGGGGAAAAAAAAAGAAAAAGAAAAGGGGAAACGGAGCAGTCTGAAGAATACGCCTCGGGGAAGGCAGTAGGCACTACGCGTGAAAGAGGAAGATATTTCATACATGCTGGCGTGTGAGAGAGAGAGAGAGAGACAAAGAGCATGAAAGGCAGAGAGAGAAAAAAAAGGAAGGGAGGTGAGAAACTGTAAACAGAAGGAAAGTAGTGGTTATTTTGAGCAAGAGAGGATGGATTAGATTCGATAAAAACCTTAATGGGAAAAGGGAAAGGATACATACAAAGGATACATCAAGGGAGAATGGGGTGGATTGCGTCAACGGCATTATTTCAATGACGCGTGCAACGTGAACGCAGAAAATGAAGAAGAAAAAAATAATGGAAATGGTGAATGCATATGCACTATATAACAAAGAGAGGAATTGTGCGCTTAGAAAGATGACGAACATATGACGGATGGCAGCATATATTCAGGGCTGGAGTCTGCAGGGGGTTCATATATAGTGTAAGCGACTAGGCTTGTGGAGAAAGTGTTGCGAAAAAAAATGAGAAGATAGAAAGAAGTAATAAAGCGAGACGAGAGGAGGATAGAAACCACAACGCAGAAAGACTGAAACATGATGAGGGAAATATATTAAGAAAAGCTTTGTCTGTTTTTTTTTGTTTTTTTCCGCCCTCCCTCCTGGCTCTGTTTCCTGTCGGCTGTCGGGCGTTAAACCGATCCCCAATCCTGCTGCGTGGTGGACATCCTGCGTGTTATCCCCTAGCGTCCCTCCAGACTCTCCAGCTATTAGTCTAATCCCCAGCAGCGATACGACAAGTCGGGAGGTCGGGAGAGAGGAATACGGTTCTCTGTGTCCCCTCACTCGATGGTTGAGAGAGAAAGAGGAAAAACAGAGAGAGAGAGAGAGATGGGGGATGATGGAAGAGGACGGAGGTAGAAAAGGAGGGAGAGGGAGTGATAGGGGTGAGCGAGTGTGTGTGTGATAAATGTCCCATCATCCACGCTCAGCCGCTCCTTCCTGTCCCGAGTCAGGACTCGGATAGAGGGGAGAGAGAGAGAGAGAGAGAGAGAGAGAGAGGGGGAAAGAGGGAAAGAGGGCGAGAGTCTGATCTGATCTGTGTTTGTGTCCGAGTGTCGGACTGCTTTCATCATTCATCAACCAAATCCAGTTCCTTCCCTGGTCTGGAATTTGGTTTGAGGAAAGACTAAACCACTGGATCCTTACCTGCTGTAGCCGACCTCTGACCCCTGACCTCCATGTGGAGCCAGGGGGGGGGGGGTAAGAGGACAGAGATTCAGAGACACATAACGAATTATGAATTGATGATTGTTCCATTGACTCCATTTCAAAGCAGCGCCTGTTTTATCTCCCGATGAACAGTCTTAGTCCCGTTTCATATTCTGACACCAAGGACCAGGTCCACTTCCACTTGTCTGATCCTAAGAGATCAAAGGACACACAGAGAGAGAGAGAGAGAGAGAGAGAGAGAGAGCCCTCTTTCTCTCTCTCTCTCTTAGCCTTTTGTCTCCTTTTTAAACGTGAACTTACAGATGTGGTAAAGGGTGAGAGGAGAGGAGGTGATGTTTCTGTCACACACACACATGCACACATGCACACAACACACACACACACACACATGTGAAATCAAACTGAAGTTAGTCTGATGCTACACACTGTTTTGGCTGATTTCTGTTCATACTGGTGGTTGCTGACCTCGCCTTTTGTGTTGCGTCACCCCACCGCGGTGCGAGGTACGGGAAAACCGATCTTGCACACACACACACACACACACACACACCTCTCGTTTCAAATGCCGCTTTTTCCTCGTCGCCATTCGCCTCACGTAGAGCCGGCTGCGGTATAATGAAGGCCTTTTCAAACTTTTGCTTTTGTTTTGAGTTGCCAGATGCGGTTTTCATTGTGATGGTGCAGGGAGGGAAAGAGATTTGCTTTTGAAGAGACAGCTTTGGCAGTAAATCGGAGGGAGGAGGGACTTTGGGGACTTGTGTACGTGTGTGTGTGTGTGTGTGTGTGTGTGTGTGTGTGTGTGTGTACATGTTTGTGTGTGTGCTAGCAATTATTCAGCAATTGCTCATTGTGATGTGTGTGTGTGAGCGCGCCGGCATGCTTGTGCGTCTCTGTACAAGCATTTGTGTGTGTGTGCGTGCCAGCATGCTTGTGTGTCTCTGTACAAGCATTTGTGTGTGTGTGTGTGTGTGTGTGTGTGTGTGTGAGAGTCTTTCCTCTCTTGAGTCCTTTGGGCTCTCACTGCAGAGAAATTCAATTTCACTTGTCACTCACCAATCAGCTTGCTTAATTCCTGGTCTGGGCTAGACTGTGGTGTGTGTGTGTGTGTGTGTGTGTGTGTGTGTGTGTGTGTGTGTGTGTGTGTGTGTGTAAACAACATAGCTTGTATTCTGCTGCTTCTGTACATAATTGCATGAACAGTCAAATGTCCCACACGTTTTAAACTACTCCTCTTACACTTTTGAATTAATACACCAGATGTGATTTATCTACATTTTGGAATTTATATTCCACTTGGCTTCACAAAATGTGATGAATTTCCTTTTTTCCCCTCACAAAACTTGCATTGCAAACTTTCCTCAGCGGTTATGGCAAAAAAAAAAAGGGGAAAATAGATGCATTTGTCTTTTCAGCGAGGTCAGTAAGAAGAATGACTCCCGCATCTAAAAGTTTGTGCAGCAACTTTGTGCATGTTAAATCCTGAGCCACATCAAATTGATATATACCTCACACACACACACAAAAAAAAAAAATGGATTGGGGAAGAATAACAATAAACCTGTCTGCGGTTTGTAATTTGTTTTTGCAGGTGACCACGGTAAACTTTTTTACTGCGAGTATAAGTGTGCTTGTTATTTTCAAACCCTGATGGGCTGCCAATCAGCAAAGACATAAAAATAAACTTTATTTGCCGCTGCACTTTTCAGACCCGAGTTACAAAGTTCTTTAAGGGCGATAAAACGGCAATAGGAAAAACAATAAAAATGACCAACGTTAATTAAAAAGTGGGGGTTATGGCGACATAAAACGAGCAAATACAACAGGAATAAAACGGGGGGGGACAAATCTAGCTCAGGAATAGCTTGTAAAAGCCCAGGAAAGATAAACCCACAGTGTTCATGGATAGTTCAGCGGTGATGAAACGTGCCGGCTTGGGTTCAACCTTCTCTCCTGCATGTGCTGCATTCTCTAACTCTCTTACTCTCGCTAATGTGTCCACTAGACTCCCAGGGGTCCTAGAGGGGGTTCCAGGGGTCATTGAGGGGGTTCCAGGGGTCCTAGAAGGGGTTCCAGGGGTCCTAGAGGGGGTTTCAGGGGTCTTAGAGGAGGTTTCAGGGGTCATTGAGGAGGTTCCAGGGGTCCTAGAGGGGGTTCCAGGTGTCATTGAGGGGGTTCCAGGGGTCCTAGAAGGGGTTCCAGGGGTCCTAGAGGGGGTTTCAGGGGTCTTAGAGGAGGTTTCAGGGGTCATTGAGGAGGTTCCAGGGGTCCTAGAGGGGTTTCCAGGGGTCATTGAGGGGGTTCCAGGGGTCCTAGAAGGGGTTCCAGGGGTCCTAGAGGGGGTTTCAGGGGTCTTAGAGGAGGTTTCAGGGGTCATTGAGGAGGTTCCAGGGGTCCTAGAGGGGGTTCCAGGGGTCATTGAGGAGGTTTCAGGGGTCCTAGAGGGGGTTCCAGGGGTCTTAGAGGGGGTTCCAGGGGTCCTAGAGGGGGTTCCAGGGGTCATTGAGGAGGTTCCAGGGGTCTTAGGGGGGGTTCCAGGGGTCCTAGAGGGGGTTCCAGGGGTCATTGAGGAGGTTCCAGGGGTCTTAGGGGGGGTTCCAGGGGTCCTAGAGGGGGTTCCAGGGGTCCTAGAGGGGGTTTCAGGGGTCATTGAGGAGGTTCCAGGGGTCTTAGGGGGGGTTCCAGGGGTCCTAGAGGGGGTTCCAGGGGTCATTGAGGAGGTTTCAGGGGTCCTAGAGGGGGTTCCAGGGGTCTTGAGGGGGGTCCAGGGGGCCCCAAGCCAAATTAGGAATAGTTTGATTAGAATCTGCTAGTATGGTGCATGATAATGGCAGTTATAATGCTCTGGTCATACCTCATGGGGGGTGAGGGGGTCCTGAGGGCCACCATAACTTCAATATTGTAAATTTCAGTATCTTTATCTTGATTTAAATATCATTAATCTGCAGATTTATCTGAATTTTTAATGCATTTAACACTAATTTAACCCAGATTATTTGTTTTCCATCACCTCATTGTTTCCTTATAAGCAAATATTCCAGTACTGACCTGTAAATATGTGAATAATCTACAATATCACACAAAATAATCAATACTTTGTGTCTGGTTTCAGAATAACCAACCAATAAGGCATTATGAATTATTGTTTTATTTAAAGCTGCGCCATTGAACTTTGTGTGTTGGTGGCTCCAAATGGCAGCAAGAGGGAACTGCTTTGAACTTTGAACTTCAATACCCAGAAATCCCGTAAGGTGACAGTCAGTGAACTGCACACAGCGCGCTCACGTTTACCAACCCGGCCGGTCTGTGATGCTTTTTTACCAAAGATACCAAAGGGACCAGAGAGGATTAAAGGTTTAATTTAAATTTAAATTTAAATTTGTCACTTCCTGTGGTCGGAGAAGTGACCATAACGACACCAGAACTTCATTTGAGCGATTAGGGTGAATCTGCGCTTTCTCACTGAGTGGGGATGGGACGCTTTTCGCTATTACAACCCCACTTTGTGATTCAGGCTGTTAAGACTGGTGGATTTTGACGTAAAAAATCTTGCCTAGTGCAGCTTTACGTTTTTTGAAAAGTAAATGAATCACTAATTAGTAATAAACGACCAAGTTGCACGCTGTAACATCTGTCTCCTTGGCTTTTATTTGTTTGCACGTTACTCCTTAATGTGATGTTAGTGATTATTTCTTATTTTCAGGGTAATAAATCACATCATTGGTGAATTAGCGGCCTGTAAATTGATTCATCTCAAGACTCTAGCGACATTGTAACACCTCATGATCCTGCGAGGATCATTTCAGTGGAATGCAAACACATCTTATTTTCTGTGTTGATTAAAGTGAAATACATATGCATGGAAAGAAATCATGCGTCGTAATTTACCACTGTATGCTTTAAGTAAAGTGGCATGCCGTCTAATGCATCTAACATAAGTGGTTTGCAAGGAATTCAGGATATGATACTGTGTGTGTGTGTGTGTGTGTGTGTGTGTGTGTGTGTGTGAGGGTAAAATGTGCTGTCGAAGGCACTATGAGCTCTCAAAACCTGCTGTATTCAGCTCCTAGTCTAGACCAGCCACCGTCATTATGGCTGTTCACACCTGCATTGTGTACTTTGTCTTACACACACACACACACACACACACACACACGTGCACACAGTCACTTTTTCCTCCCTCTAAACTACATACGCTATCTTTTTAACACACACACACACATTTTTCTCACTTTGTCACTAACAGTGCTGACCTCAGGTAATGGGAGAGTCCAGCGTGAAATACTCTGTGTGTGGAAGAGAGGAGGACACACACACACACACACACACACACACACACACACACACTGACGCACACACAGTGGAGATGGGTTAATGTGACGTATCCATCAGACTTATGCTGACACACCTGATGTTAATCGTTTGAGTGGGTAGTGCGCCGAGGCAAAGGTGCGTGCACGCACACGCACGCACACACACACACAGTAGATTTTTACTCATATGCTGACATGAGCAGTCAAAGGCAGTTAGATTGATTTCCTGGGGACAGGAAGTGATGCATTTTTACGTGAACTGGGTAGTTAGTGTGTGTGTGTAGGTGTGTGTAGGTGTGCATGATGGCTAAATATAAAGTGTCTGGGTGTGTACGTGACACCTAAATCTGAATCAGTCAGCACTTTAGTCCTATTATCTCCAGTGGCAATATGTCAAACAATGATAAATAAGGAACACACGCACACACACACACACACACACACACACACACACACACAGCCAACCCCCTGCCTGTGTTGTGTGCAGCAGCTTACCAAGGCTCAGTGTGAATGTGTGTGGGGCTGTGTGTGCTTCATGCATTTGTGTGTGTGTGTGTGTGTGTGTGTGTGTGTGTGTGTGTGTGTGTGTGTGTGAAAGCTAAATATCTATCAGTCAGCATTTTTACTCTTGTTATCTCCACTGGCACTCTATCAAAGATGTAAACAATGATAAATAACGAACACACACACTCATCTTTATAGAGTTCACACACACACATACACTTGTGTGGGTGTACGTGTGTGTCCAAGTGTGTGTGTGTGTGTGTTTGTCTGTGGGAAGGAGAGAGAGAGCGAGAGAGCGAGAGAGCAAGGGTTTGTATGTGTGTGTTCACTCACATGGTACAGTTATTTGTGTGTGTTTCTGTAGGGATGGGCTGATATTGCTGCTTTTATGCTGACACGGTTGACTGTGTGTGTGTGTGTTCACGTGTGTTTGTGTGGTTGCTGTGCATGTATCCAATCAAATATTTCATTTGTGTACGTGTTTGCTATTGTTTATTTTGTCGTATAGTCCAAAAATATTACGTATGAACCACATATGGCACATATGGTCTGTGCACGGGCGCTCGTATGTGTATTTGCACATATCACTATGTGCATTGCGCAAGTTGTCTTTTGGAATAAAAAGAGTAAAAATAGAAAAAGAGTGGAAAAAGAGTAGAGAAAAAGAGTAAGATAATGGTATGTCACATGTTAGCATCTTCACATTGATCTCATGAAGCCTCCAGAATCCTTTCTCTCTCTTTGGTGTCTCCTCATCCTCTGTTTCTTAAGAGATGAAGGTCATTCTTGCAACCCTCCACAAGGAGGTCAGAGGTCAGGGTCATCCACAGGGCAGCAGCACCTCTGGAGCCGGTAGGCATTCAGCGTCTTGCTCAAGGACCCTTCCGCAGGGCAGGTGCTTTGCTGTAACCCCCGGTCCTCCAGCTGAAGGCCACCCTGCGGCAAAACCGTCCCCTTTTCCCTGTTTATCGACAGCCGTTAAACCTCCGATGGGGCTTAAAAGGGTGAAGAGTCAGATCTTCTGTTCCGTTGTGCATTAAACGATCTCCAGAATAGATGAAACTTTAATGATCCCCGCGGGGAAATCGGGCCATCGCAGCAGCAGCAAACAGCAAATAACAAGAAACAAAACAGGGCGCAAATGTGAACACAGAAAATGAGGTCGTATCAAACAAAATGGGAACGTATGAATGGAAAGTGTGAAAACGTCTGAATTGCATCATGGTTGCAGGGTGTGCGACATAACAGCGGTGCAACAAGCAGACAAAAAAACAACAAGAAAACACATGTATGCTCTGAGTCAATCTGAATTCATGCTGTATGACGGAACAATATGAGAATGTGAAGAAAACCATGTGAATTTCCAGTGTATGGAGCAGAGAGTCGTTCGCAACCTCGGATTCAGATTCAGCACTCAGCAGAGAATAATAAGGTGAGCTTTAAAGTAAACAGTCAATGTGTTTCATCTGCGATAGCCTTGTTTTTTTTTTTGTTGCAGAATTGCACGCGTCGTCGGAAATAAGCGTATTGTAAAATGCCGGTGGAAGATTGCAAAAGGCCTCGTAACCCCCGAACAAATGCTTTTACAGCCCGAAGCACAAAGCTGTAAACATTAGCAGCTGAATTACTTCATTCTTTCAATTAATGGGATATACAGAAAGTGCAAAATGTGCATCATGTTCACATTAACAAAGGCCAATACGTACTGCGTGTGCAGAAACAGTGTCTAGCCGTATATCCAGTTTGCACATGACATGCAGGTTTGGATATTGTCGCTGTCGGGCGGAAACCTTCTATGTCCAAAACCGTAATTTTTCAGGAAATGAAAAAAAAACGAAATCGCCTTGTAAAGTTGTCACTGTTTACTTTCAGCTCAGCTGTTTGTGGCACTTGCAGCACAATTCAAAATGGAGACGGGGTGGAGCTATGAGGTTTTGCCGACAGTGTGAGGATCCAATGGAGTTACGAGATTTAGTCACAAGCTTGTTTTAATACTTTTCTTTGGTTAAAAATGTATGAAACCCACACACAGACCTAAAGAGTGACCAATAGCATTGATTTATGAAGAAAAATTAAAAATGACAAAATATGGAGATACAAGGTTTCCGCCCGACAGCGACGATATGTGTTATTACTAGCTGCTCAAGTTTATCAAGACGCCAGATGGAGGCGCCCTATTTACAAGAATGTGTCCAGAAATGTACTGACTTGACTCCTGGCTTTACCTTCCCTGACCCGCGAATTCATTTGTCACTGTTTTCATTCATTTTCTCTTTTGTCTAACCCATAAGGGAGTGTGCCTGTAGCGTGAAAGTCGTGTCACTTAAATTGCACTGTGCTACGATTCATTATTTGTCAAAGCGGCAAAGGAAAAAAAAACGCTTGTATCATTTAAAAAGTACACGGCCGTCTATAGGGTCATGAATTTGAATGTCTTTGTTGCTGAAAAGACTTTTTTTAACTGTAAAATTTCCTCTGACATAAGTTGATTAGAACGACGCTACTGTGCTCAAATGGGAGCCGAGGGAGAACGAACTTTAGCTGACTTTTCTTTTCCTCGTCTTACATTATTTCTCTCTTCGCTTCTAAACCGAAACCGAAACCACAAGATGATTGTAAACACCCCCCAAAAAAAATAAAAAATCAATGGATGGGGCAACACAATCTCTGATCCATGTGCTTTTATTTTGCTTTCATGCCCTTCACCCTTTCTAATTTCTTCTTCCTGAGCAATAAGAGGGGATACAGCATGAACCGTTGAACAAAGATTGGACTTTTGCTTCATAGAGTTTAGAATGATTTTTTTTTTCTTCAAGGGAAACACAGAGGTTGACTCCTTGTCTCGGTTGACAGGGAAGCAACAGCTTTCAGTCATAACGTCGCGCTACACGAAGGACATTTTGAGGAAATTCATGCAACTAGGTCAGCGGCAGCGGATGCACCCGATCGTGTTGTTTTTCATAATATCATTGTTCCTGAGAGACTCCTGTGATGCACATTAAAGGAAATTTCCACCTAAAAAGGCTTTTTATTCAGTTGCCTGCACCGTGAAAGTTTTCATTGTAGAGTTTTCAGTTCCCAAGAGCAAGCAAAACACAATCTTAGAAGTCGTTTAACTGTGTTGCCTTTGAGATGGATGAAAGGGAAAATATTAAGGATAGAGAAGATTTAGTGGAATTGGTGGGATTTCCCTTTAAAGTTCCTCCCATTTGTCAATCTCCATATCTGTTTACCTCTGGAACCTCCTCGAAACCCCCACCCCTCCCCCCCACGTACTGCTTGCGCAATCATAGTGTAGAAAAAAGAGAGAGCTGAGCATTGGTGCATTCAGGGCATATGGGAAAAACGGAAAGGGGGTTCTTCACAAAGATTTGTTAGAAGCGTTCAAACTGGTTGGAACTGATCAGCTTTCTCACTCTCATGGCACTTTAAGAGCCATGACCACAAAATGACTTATGTGATAAAATGAATGAATGAATGAATGAATACGTCAGTTCCTACACTTGACTACAAATATTTCCTTGTCGGTGATGTTACACAATTTAGGAACTGGCAGAAATCGCTGAAGATTCAGTGTTTACCACCTGAAAGCTGAGGTGAACGTGGATGTGAATGCAGTATACGTTTAGGTGTGTATGTATGTGTGTGTGCGTGTGTGTGTGTGTGTGTGTGTGTGTGTTTGAGAAGAGAGTAACAAAAGCAACACTGCAGGTCCTTTATTCCTAGAAGGTGTACTCCAGTCATGTTTATAAAAGAAACCCACCTTGAAACTGATAGACACACACACACACACACACACACACACACACACACACACACACACACACACACACACACACACACACACACACACACACACACACACACACAGGGTAAACCCACAAGGTTGTTTCATACACCCTTGTGTCACCCTTACTGCTCTCATTCACTGTGTGGGTGTGTGTGTGTGTGTGTGAGAGAGAGAGAGAGAGAGAGAGAGAGAGAGAGAGAGAGAGAGAGAGAGCTAGAGCGAGGCAAACACACAGGCATACACGCACTCACACATTAAAAAATTAGAGTACACAAGTACACACACACACACACACACTCCCACCCATCATCAACCCAGAAAAACCTCTCCACATACATTTAGGGGCAGTGGGGCGTGAATCAACACCAGTTTAGATCATCAGGCCTGAGATTAAACTGGACCGACAGGCCATCGCTCATCGAGGCCAGCGATCTGTGTGTGTGTGTGTGTGTGTGTGTGTGTGTGTGTGTGTGTGTGCGCGCATGGCCGTGCATGTTTGTCTGCATGACTCTTTTGTGTGTGCGCCTCTGTGTATGTGTTAGTAAGTGTTTGTGTGCGCATGTGCGTGCGTGAACGTCGATGATTGCATTCTCTCAAAAGTCATTACTTTGTGAGCAACGGTCTGGTGAGTAACTTAAATTCTTTTCCACTGTGGAGTTTATTTACCAGCAAGCATTTTGTTGGAGCGTCTAATTTTTAGACAATGGGTATTTTATTTTGGAATGGAAAGTTTTATCATTTAACCAGTCAACCTATACCCCCTTCACATCAACCAAAACATTTGTCCCAACTAATTTCTAACCCTGTGCGTTATACACTTTTTATGCACAGCCGGTATAGTTACAGGACAGGCTACCTGCAGGTCTCAGTTGGAACTGAGACCAAACTAACAACCGAAACAAAGAAAGCAGTATCTTGACAAATAAAACATTACTTAATTTTTAAGGACCCATCATCGCCATCATCAATACAGTCAGATGAAGCCAGCATTTACACGATTTTAAAGGCCAATGTTGGTGACTTTAAATGTGCACTGTTGGCAAATCACCTTAAAAAATGCAATAAAATCACTGGATACAGTCTTTCATAAAAATGCTGGTTTTTAATGCACCCACATTTGTACCACATCTAGCACCTGTCTTGAGAACTGTGGGTGTTGGACAGGCACTAGCGTATAAGGGTCGATAAAACGCAGCGGCTTCTTGCAGATAGTCGCTTATTTGAGTTGATTGAAAGAATGCAGCCACCTATAAAATCATGCATTTTTCAGCGGAACGGTCCTTTGATTTCTTGTCAATTTGCTACTTTTGCCCAACGTTTTTTGCTCAAAATCTAGTTCAGCTTTTAAACAAAAACACATCTCTTCGGGATGCAGATGAAAAGAATCTGCAAACGCTTAGCCTTGTATCGCCGTGCTTTTGATTACTGGAGCTCCGTCAATTGCGAGGAGGAAATGAGTTGTCATTAGGTAGAAAACGTTGAAAAGAGTGTTGTTGTTTTTTGGTTTTTTTTTTTTTTACTTTGGATAGTCACAAAACCTTTTTTCTATTCTCCGGAAGAGGCTGGCTGACATAATGTAATGAGCGGCGTGGCTAAGTGGGCGACTTGGCGGAAGAGATGCACGGCATTGATTTTAATTTTAAACACAGTACGCACAATGGCTTATCTACCTCAACACAATAGGGCTGCTTGACATTGTTGAACTGGCTTTTGAAACTGGAGGAAAATATGCTGTTGCCACAAGTGGGATAATGACAGTCTTTTTCATTTATGTGCACATGAAAAGCGCACGCAGAAACACGCAGAAACACACAGAAACACACAGAAACACACACAGCGGAGAACAGCCATTTTTTTCTGTTCCATGCATAGGACAATGGTATCTGCCCTCGCCCTGCTCATTCTACATGTGCTTTCATTGTAGCCTTTCACCCTCTCTTCCCTGCTACTCTCATTTCCTCTCCTCTCCTCTCCTCCTTGCTACTCTCATTCCCTGTCCTTTCCTCCCTTCTCTCCTCCTTCCTTCACCGTTCCTCCTCTCCTCTCTTCTCCTCTCCTCCTTGCTACTCTCATTCCCTCTCCTTTCCTCTCTTCTCTTCTCTCTCCTCCTGCCATCACATCTCCTCTCCTCTCGTCCTTACTACTCTCCGTCCCTCTCCTTTCCTCTCTTCTCTTCTCTCTCCTCCTGCCATCACATCTCCTCTCCTCTCCTCCTTGCTACTCTCATTCCCTATCCTTTCCTCCCTTCTCTCCTCCTTCCTTCACCGTTCCTCCTCTCCTCTCTTCTCCTCTCCTCCTTGCTACTCTCATTCCCTCTCCTTTCGCTCCTCCTTCCTTCACCCTTCCTCCTCTCCTCCCTCCTCCTGCCATAACCTCCTTCTCTCCTCGCCTCTCTTCCTTGCTACTCTCATCCCTCTCCTTTCCTCTCTTCTCTTCTCTCTCCTCCTGCCATCACATCTCCTGTCCTCTCCTCCTTTCTACTCTCCGTCCCTCTCCTTTCACTCCTCCTTCCTTCACCTTTCCTCCTCTCCTCCCTCCTCCTGCCATAACCTCCTTCTCTCCTCACCTCTCTTCCTTGCTACTCTCCATCCCTCTCCTTTCCTCTCTTCTCTTCTCTCTCCTCCTGCCATCGCATCTCCTCTCCTCCTTGCTACTCTCCTTCCCTCTCCTTTCCTCTCTATTCTTCTCCTCAGAGGCTTTAAGGTAAACTCAGGCCTCTGTGGAAAAAGGTGTGTGTGTGTGTGTGTGTGTGTGTGTGTTTCTATTTATGCTGGGATAGATTACGAGACTCCCTGCGTGAAAACGGGATCAAAATAGATCCATAGATCCTCCTGTTTCTCCATCTCCATTTTTTTCTTCCAAAATTGAAGAAGTAGGAAGAGGAGGAGAGGGAGCGTTTCATTTCTCTGTCAAACACCCTCTTCTGGCAGGAGAAGAAATGAGAGGAAAGGAGATGAGAGGGGAGGAGAGGAGAGGGTGAGGAGGGAAGGAAGGATGAGAGGGGAGCACAAAGGGAAGAAGGGGAGGGGAGGGGAGAGAAGGGGAGCAAGTGAGTGGAGGAGAGATGAGGAGGAAAGGAAGGAGGAGGAGAAAAGAGAAGACAACATACTAGAAAAGAGGATACTAAAGGGGTGTGAACAGAGGAAAGGATGATGGCGGGTGAGGAGGGGAGACGGGAGGCGAGGGCAGAGCGGAGAAGAAGAGGAAAAGACTAAACGAGATGAAGTGATGAGAGGGAGATGAGGGGAAAAAAGTGATCCAATCGCATCTATCGCGCCGACGGAACAAACCCGGTGAGAAGATTACACAGCACTTGATTTCAACTGGCTCTGAAGTCAATTTCCGTTCGGTGCTTCCTTTGTCTTACTCACAAGACACACACACACACCTACACACACACACACACACTACACACACACACACACACACAGCTCCCCAGGTATATCATGGCTGATCAGCAGCATATTAATGCCATTATTATGTTTCCCACATTCCGTGACATTCATTTTTAAAGGGAAGTCGCTGCTGTATTGGCTGCTGTGGAAATCCAATAGGGAATTGATCGAGTATTGGGTTATGCTTATTAAACAAGCCTCTGCGCGAGTGAGTGTGTGTGTGTGTGTGTGTGTGTGTGTGTGTGTGTCTTTGATTACAAAACACATGGCTTTGAATACAAGGTTGTTAGACACATTTCTTTGTGCAATTTGCACTTTGATAAAACCTGAGGACCACTGGGTTACAAACTAGGGAACCAAAGTGTGTGGTTGAAAAACATGCACACGCACACGCACACACACATGCACACACACACACATGCACACACACACGGTTGTACTTCATTTGCAATATCATTTAAATTTCAAAGCGTGCCACCCTTCCACCCTTCACCTATCACAACCTTCTTCCTCTTCTAAGAGAAAGATGGAACGAGAGAGAGGCGGAGCCAGCAATAGGGAGGGAGGGAAAGACAACAAAAAAAGAGAGAGGGACGGAGAGAGATGATAAAGGGAGGGAGAACAGAGGACGGAATGAAGGAAGGGGCTGGGCAGAGAGGGTGAGAGGAGGGAGGCTCTAGGGGAAGTCCACCTTTGAAATGAACATTAGCCCTTTTTCCTTCTCTCGTCTCACTCCATCCTGGACCAAATGCTCCTCTACACTATCATTGGGAAGAGAACAAGAGATTTGGATGGTGTGATGTTCAAAGCAGAACTCCAGATATCCTCAGCCTGGATCACTTTTCCATCATACCGATCAATCCTGGCTGCTTTTTGGAGTGTATACTGGCCCCATAGGAGTGGATTGGAGATCTGTGCCCCCTGGCAATCAAGACATAAGTACCCTATAGCGAAGCGCTTGATGAGATTTTGGTCAAAATTGATCTGTCCAGGTCGAAAAATTATACTTTCAGCCTACAAACATAGTATCGCTGTCTGTCAGAACAGCACTTGTCTAATTGCCCCTCTAAAGTAAGTCTTTTGAAGTCATATTTTTAAAGTAACTTACTTTAAAGTTACTCTGAGTCTTTACTTGAAAAGATTTTTTTTTTCCACCATTTAATTTACTTCTAGTTTAGCAATATTTCAAGAAAGTAACAGTGCTTCAACCACTAAGACACTAAGGCGACAGGTTGACCTAGGCGGTTAGTGAGGGCGACCCATCACCGGAGGGTCGTTGGTTCGATCCCCAGCACCACCAGGGGGGTGTATTCCAGCTGCTGACACACACACTGCCGAAGTGCCCTTGAGCAAAGCACTTAACCCCAAAGACTGCTCCAGGCGCGCCTTCAATGGCTGCCCTCTGACCTGAAAATGCATGTGCGTGTGCGTGGTGATATGTTGTGTGTATATCTAGTCAGGGCTGCGCAGAAAAAGAATTTCACTGCATGTATGTGATGAATACGGTTCATTCATTCTCTCTAAGAAAAAGAATAGCTCCTTTCTCAATGATCGTTGGCATCAATTGGGTATCACAAAATGTGGCACTCGTACCTTAACCTAAGTGATAGTTAAGTGTCTAATTATTTAGCACGTTGACTAAATACAGCAATAAAATCTTGTCAGTCATCAGTCGTTGCTAAACTTTATCCTTGGAAATTAGTATTATGTATGCGTTTCGGTGGCAAATGATAATAGATGCAGCTTAGGGTTTAGTGAATTGACACACCTCTCACGAATACATGTGTATTTTCTGACATTTTACAAGGCATGTTCTATGGATTAGCTTACTTCCAGTGGTCCTTAACCATTTTTGTACAGGCATTTTTTTTTTTTTTTTTTTTAATGTACATGAAAAAAAAATGAAAAAAACATAAAAGGAGATTTCTGGATACTGATGATAAATGATAGGGAGAAGAAATATTATATGCAGTTATCAATAGGGAATTCCTCCTCTCCCTTTGTCTTTGTTTAGAAGGGTAGGGTGACAGTAATTGTCTATCCCTGTCTAAGGGGAATTCCCTTTCATTTGCTGGAAAACCCTATTCAATCAAACCATCGTTCCATGACACAGGTAGAAGGCGCGGTTTGCCCCACGGACCACATGTGAACGCATTAATCTTCTTATGATTCATTACAGGTATCAAAATAAAAAATATTCCAATCCTAGATGTCAGTATTTATTGAACTACGCTTTGAGAGCTGATAGGTCTTATTCGCCACATGACAAGAACATTATTGGCAACAATGCCCGAGAGGGTGTTCCGTAATCTGTGATTATAGGTACAACGGGGGTGCAATTGGTACAAGGCGCTCCATAGGCAGCACTGAAACGATCCCCTAGGGTATTATGGCTTTTTTACAACAGATACCAGTGTATGTGTACTGTCTGGAAAGTTAAATATAAAACAGGAGAAAACATGATCGATCGCTAAGGAGGTCCCTGATTCCAACAAGATTCGGCACGGCAACCAATAAAGTACAGCAGATTGTGACCAATCAGATTGCTTTGAAAGATCTGCCGCTATTGCGCGTTGTGTTCCCTCGTTTTCAGTTTCCATCTATGATGGTATGGAGGCAGTTATTGTCTGTCACTGTCTGCTGAGGATTCCCTCCATTTCTTTGCTACCTCCATTCAATCTGTTCAGCAATCCACATTGGACAGCAGGGGTGTCCCCCACCGACTGCACTGGAACGCATTCATCTTCCAATCATTTTCTGTGGTAATTCACTTCAAGTTCACAGGCAGGCTGGTAGAATTAATGTTGGTAGAGATGAAAAATTGCTCTGACCTTTACCACACAAACTCCAACAGTAAAGTGAAACACAATTTATAGACAATACAATGAACAAAAGGCTAATGAGCCCCCGACTGGCCTTGTTTGACCTTGTAATGGATACCAGGATAAGGGGTAGACCCTGCCTAGCCCTATTTGGCCTGGTAGTGGAAACCAGACTAGCACCTCTTGGCCTTTTGGTGGAAACCAGGGTAGCCCTGTATGGCCTGGTTGTATTAACCAGACTAGTCCTGATTGGTTATGCAGTGGAAAGCAGATTAGTCCTCTGTTGTGGAAACCTGGCTGGTCCTGTTCCGGAAGCCAATCTCAGTCTTGTCCTGGAAACTAGGCCAGCCCTCGTCGGTCCTGTAGTGGAAGCCATACAGCAATGGTCCTCCATCCTGGTCCTCAGGGCCCAAAGGCCTGCTGGTTTTCATTCTAGCCATCCAATCGGGTACTGATTTAGACCTAGCACAGCAGGTGAATGCAATTAACTACCAGGTAGGATAGAAAACCAGCAGTTCTCTGGGTCCTGAGGACTGGAGTTAGGAACCACTGTCATACAGCACTAGTGACTGTTGATATCCCAGTATTTAAATGCCACAGACAGTTGTTTCTCCAGCATGGTATCCCACTGAGTAAAGTTTTAAAGCTGTCCATGGTTCTGAAATAGCCTCTGCTGGTCTGACTTCTGCTCCAAAACAATATGGGGTAAAGAGCGTATTCCCCATTTAGAAAGGACCTTGAAGACCAGACATTTTCCTGTACTTTCATTTGACAGATACAGATAATAAAAAGACTCCCATCTGACACCAACAGGCAACGACTCCCCATCCAATTTCTCTCCATTTCAGGCAGAGAGAGAGAGAAAAGGGAGGATCTCTCTTGACACCTGCTGACATCATATTTATTTTCTTTTATTTCAAACTGAGAGAGAGACAAGGTGAGGGATAGCTAGAGATTAAGGATAAAAAAAGAGAGGGAGAGACAGAAACTTGGCAATGTTAGACAGAAACTTAGAAACTTAGTGGAGTGGCCCTGCCTGAGCCCTGAGACTAATATACAAAGGCGGAAGTAACAAATGACAGTTACTCTTGCTACTGTAATTGAGTAGCTTTTTGTGTACTTTTGAGTATTTGTTGAAGTCAGCAATTGTACTTGCTGACTTTAACAATATATACTAAATGTATATATGATAGTAGCTTTGTTAACGTTAGTCGAAAAGCAACCCATCCAGCTACCTCATTGCTGGTTTGTGTTTGCCTGGTTGTTGTCAAGCTAGCCTCGCTAGCCTTGCTAGCTAGTTGGATAGCATGTAGCAAAAGAAGTCGTAATGTTACTGTAGAATGTACATTTAATAATAATGAATAATTTGAAATTTAGAGCTTTAGTGTGTTCAGCTTAGTCTATAACAATTCCAGTATCACATATTTAGCTGTCTGTTCTCTTGTCCTCTTTCTATTGCAAGGGAACAATCAGATGTAACAATGTCATTTTTTTAAAGGGGCACTGAGTTATATATGACCTTTACTGGCCTCTGTCTGTGACTTGTAGGAATTGTAACATCAACAGAACTGAAATCCTCCTACACAAGTCCCATCCAAACCAGAAACATCTCGTGATGAGGTAATATACTGTATCACCACAAAATATACTGTAATAATGCTTTTTTGTCTTGAGAACGAGGATTTCTAGCCTTCATAGCTGAAATATGTTGTGACGCTGGTCATTCACTTGTAGCATCGTCACTGAGCAGTTGAAAATGTGAGTAGCTGGGGGGGTTGGGAGCATCTTCAAATTCCAATCTCAACACTAATTTCTGAGTTATTGGTATTGATCACCGACCCTACCAAACTTCTATGGGGCCAAATGTTACCCCGTATGTGTGTCTTTTCTTGGACGAGTGGATGGGTCTCATTTTTCCTATACAGAGCTAACTATGAGAACTAACTGAAAAGTATTCAGTGATTTTAGTGCGGTTAATGTAATAATGCTTATTTATACATTTTTATATTGCATTCTATATTGCCATTTTAATATGTCTAGGTTTTTATTTTATTTTATTTATTTTTTTATTTTTTTATTCATTGTGTTGTTGTTATTGTTTCTGTGTGTAATGCTGCTGCTGCACTGCAATTTCCCAGTAAATAAAATAAAGTATATCTATCTATCTATCTATCTATCTATCTATCTATCTATCTATCTATCTATCTATCTATCTATCTATCTATCTATCTATCTATCTATCTATATGTATTTACCACTTGCAACAGAATGTGCAAAACACTTTGAGAGTGTGTCGAGCTTTCTGCAGCACCTATGCCATCTGATGGTTGAAATATGCACTTAGGCCAGCGAAAGCATATGGCACCTTGCACGTCCACAGAATGCATTTTCGCCCACGAAATGTGTTTCACAAAAGGAATTTCATACCATGAAATTAATTTTGTACCACAGAAATACTATTTCATCATTCTACGAAATTAAAAGTCACAAACTAAATTTCTGCATTCAGTGGATAAAATCAAACGTGATGTTTTTGGATTTCGTGTGACGAAAATGCATTTTGTGCCTTTTGGCGCCCCATAAACCTCTGCCGATATATTATTATTGTATATTTTTAAAGTAACTTTTACTCTGAGTACATTTTAAATTAGCTTCTTTGTACAATGCGTAGGATATTTTGATACTCTTTCCACCCCTGCCAATATGGCATATTGCCACAGTCTGTTCTCCTTGGCTGTGGGTGGTATTTCATTCTGAACACATGCATTATACAGTATTACTGACACCTGCTGTTTGGTATTTATATGTCAAACATCTGTTGTTTGCCTAGGGCGCCAGTATCACAGGCAAAAAGGATACCATCAATACCGGAGAGAGAATCCCCATCGAAAGCAATAAACAGCATTAGACCCTGATTTCCAAACGGAAAGAATTCCCATCGAAAACAAAAATGAAACTCCTTTTTGCCAAAATTGAGCAAAGAGAGGGAAAGACTGGGTGTCTCCAGTGGTCTAGTACTTTCGTATGTTTGAATTTGAATCCTTTTCATCATTTTTTGTATCTTTTTTATTTTTTACATCCATTCCTTCAGTATCCAGTTAAGAGTGACAGGAAAGATGGGAAGGGAGGGGATGCCATGCAGCAGAAGTCATGAACCGGGTTATAAACTATGGTGTCATCCGTCTGTATTGTGCGCGCCTTTTAGGGAATTCACATTGCGGCGGATTAAAAGAGAAAATAAAAATAAAAAGACATCGTGCTCAGTCTGACAGCACATCCTGCCAAGCCCGCAAGGCTGTACAGTTTTAACCAGCAAATTCAATATTTTTTTAAAAAGACACTTTCAACCATCAGACACACCGGGGACGTCACAGGATTATCATGTTAAACTGAATTTTGACACTCAACATCCGTTTGGTAAACCTGGAGTGAAAAAGTGTATGTATTTTAACTATTGCTCTTTCTGCCAGATCTACAGTCATCTGTCATTGAAAATAAATGACATTCGGCTTGCCGTCCATCCAATTTTAATCCAGTTTTTTTGTTGCTGAGTCACCAGGATACGCTGAATCTATTCTTTTACCCAAACATAGTCTCGGCTATTGAGGTAATCCCCCCCATTTACAACAATAGACAACCTGTCTTCAGCCGCTTCCAACAGTCTAGACGGATTACCGCAGGCTAATTGAACCGGGTTAAGGTCATAGCAAGCTCATATTTCTAGCTAATGCTGATAGTGAGCAAATAACAGCCATCAATCCATCTATCTGCAGGGGTATGCAAGCTTATAGTGTGTAATGTGTGTGTGTGTGTGGCTGACATCTCTTTGGACGGCCTCCTCATTATTGCTGTAAAGGTCTTTCTGGGTGTTTCGCTGCTTTATTGTCGCAGGAACAGACTTCAGGCTGGGTTAGATCGCCCACAACCACCTCCGAGTAGCAAAATTAAAGGGCGCCGCCTCTTTGTTTTACAATCGCGCCGAGGGACAAAGTAGATAGCGTTAGAAAATGTAATACCGTCGCCCACTTGTTTATCATTTGTCAGAGGGCTCTGTTTTGAACTTCCACAATGGTACATTTCTCAATAAATGTAGTTGTTCTGCTGTGTTTTTTTTTTTTTTTGTATATTATGACTAACAGGAGGAGGTAGAGATGAGTTTTTGTGTCTCCTGGCTCAAGTACCATAATAGGTTTGCGTTGTCGACAAGTGGGCCACCTGTGAATAGGAGATGAGATTTACTTCACAATAAGAGTACACCTCGAGCTTTGAAACCATTTCCCGTTGGCTCCGAGCGAGGTTTGAGAGGGGGCATTTGCATTTTCATTCAGCTGCGGTTCCGCAGAAGAATTTCACGTGTTCGGTTTAGAATTGACCTAAAGTGCTGCTGAAGCCGCCGGGGCCCTTTTTGACTCCTGACGGTTTTATTGGTGGCGGTCCAGTCTCGTTTGTGTCTTTATGTTTCAAGTCGGCCAACCATTTAAACCACCTGTCTTCTTCTTCTTCGCCTGACTGTTGTTTAATAATAATTATTAATAATAATTGTAATGTGACACTCCTCCCCCTGGAGCTGGTAGGGATTCTGTGACACTTAAAAAAAGGATGGATGTGTACCACAATGAGAGCTTCAACCTGGGTGCTCTGTTTGAAGGGCGGTCTCCCTGCACCCTTTGAACACGGGTGAATCAGGCAGGCTGTTTCCACAACACTCCCTCCCTCCCTGAATCTACCCGTCCCAGTGTCCCTCAAAGTCTTGGAGAAAAAAAAAAATACTAACATGCAACAGTCGTCATCATGCAGTATTTCCTAAAATTGTCGAAGGCCTTGCAAATTCCCTCTGAGCAAATTGTCTCCCCCCGGCTTCTGTTGACCATGCAATGTCCAGGTGCAATTCAAATATTTGCCGACGCAGGTAAACATTTGCGTGAATGCGTCAGGCCCGTGCATACGCGTGCACAACACGGCCTCCGTGTGTCCCCCGTTTTGGAAGTCTGCAAAACCGGTCGCTCCATTACGGACGGAAGCGGTGATATTTTACTTTCATAAGAGAAACGTTCAAGAGCATCGGGCCATCTGCGCGCTCTGAAGTCAGTAACGTTTAAAATTCATGACAGTTCTATATTCATAGGCTCTATTCAAATGTTGATAGTGTTTTATTTAGTTTGGGTTCATATTGTGTAAAAGCCGATAGAGTTCGGCGCACTATTTTTCCTCAAGCTAGCTGGCTGAGTTTGTGTGACAGTTTTACACTCAAGCACACCTCTTGTGAGGAGACAACAAGACCTTGGGGAGAGAGGCTTACAGCGCCAAGGTGACTCTATACGTGTGTGTGTTTGTGTGTGTGTGTGTGTGTGTGTGTGTGTGTGTCGGCACACTCATGACTCATCCTTCATAATGTACTGAGCGCGCACCCTTGAGAATCTCTTTCTCGTCCTGCTCTCTCTGCCACTAATCTCCCTCTCTCTCTCTCCCTTTCTCTCTCTCTCTACTTCTTTCTTTCCATTCCCCATGTGTATCTCTTTCCTTCGGTCTCCCATTTTTCTTTCATGTCTTACTTCCTCTCCTTATCTCTTCCTTCCTACCACCTCCCTCGCTCTCTGTCTCTCGCTCGCTCTCTTTCTCGCATTCTCTCTCTCTTGTTTGGCCAATGGCTGTCTGCAGTGACTGGCAGCATACAAACAAGACTCCTGGGTTGTAGGCCAGAGGCGTATTCACACACACACTCACACACACACACACACACACACACACACACACACACACACACACACACATGCTCTCGCCACCAAAGACAAATACACAAATACATACAGTCACATAAGGGCTTTGCATGCACACAGGCACTCATACATACACACACTTATAGGCACCACACACACGTCTCCTCTTCTGTCTACATGCTGCCATGCACACATTGTACTGCTGCATAGGTTAGAGGCTTATACACACACACATCACATACTAGCACCCACCCACACATACACAGCGCCTCGAAGAGACTCATACATAAGTCACACAGACACACACACACACACACACACTTTCCCCATCTGCACTGCCAGATACACTTGGATGTGATGGCTCGACATGGAGTTGACCCCAACACCTCATGCCAGTGTACACTCTGCCCCCCCCCCACACACACACACACACACACACAAATTGCTACATTTGTCAGGACATTTCATCTTAATTTTCTAACCTCTAGCCTTAACCATTACCACCACTCTCCTCCCCTTATCTTGACTTTCAACCGAATGTCCTCAAATTCTCACTGTCACTTATTTGCATTTACTTGCATCTTGACCCATTTACAACCTTGAAGGAAATCCTGAATAGATACTGTCTGGCAAAAAGCAGATGGTTGAACAAGGGTTCTGAAGTGATGCTTTCCTCCTTGAGTATATGCAAAACTGATAGATGTGAGGAATAGAGACAACAAAAGTTAGATTTTGTTGTTAAAATCCAAATCACAACCAAGGTCACAGTGCTGCATCATAGATAACTGTTTATTGGGTTTGTTTGATCTGTATATGAGTATTATTTTGAAATTTTGAGCTGGTGTACTAGAGGCAGCGTTGGTATGTGACACATGGACGTGGAAAACAGCGCTTGTGCATTAGGGTGAATGGACATGGAGTTTTCTATTTCTGAGATGTTCTGAGATGCTCAACTTCTGCGTGTCTACTTTTTTCACAAATTTTTGTTTTGTATTTACTAGGAATCCATTGCATTATATCTAGTCTTTGACGAGACGCTTCTTCATTATATGTTGTCAAAGTTTTCAACGGGTTGCATTTGGACTTAAGATGCATGAAGGACACACAAACAAATAATCCATTCTTGTCAGTCAGACAGACACACACACATACACCCTAACACTTGTCAGTCAGCAGTGAAGCCAGTCATGGTGTTTTCCACTCTGTTTGGTATTCAGGTCATATGAGTGACTGGATGCTAAGCAGACAACTGAACAAGTGGTTGGCATGGGATTCAGACAGTATAAGCTGTCACCTGTCACTCAAAAAAGGCACTCACATATCATCACTGCCCTGTTGAAACCTTGCATCCCCATCCATTCTCTTTCTTCTTAGTAAGGAACATATACTGTATATGTATGTAATAACAATAATATCTTTATTTTTATAGCACTTTTCTAAACACAATTACAAAGTACTTCACAACCAAGAAAAATGAAAGGCAACAATGACAAAGATCAATAGGGGAAATGAGACCAGATAGGAGAGATAAGACAGAATGAACAATGAGGTACAAAACAATGAAAGCCAAAAGGATAAAAAGAAAGGAATAAATAATATCAGACAAGGCAATAAGGATAAAATAATTAAAAGCCAAATATCACAGAAAGGCTTTACGGTAAAAGTTATTTTAAAGGGGAAGATGATACTGACACGTGAACTCCTGATGACAAAAGCCTAGTCACCTTTAATTTGAACCTGGTTACTTTTAGTCTTTAACCTGATTACCAAAGAAAGAGAGAGATGAGATGAGAGAGATGCCAAAATAGGGGAGATATGACCTCGTCTCTTAGTTGTGTTGTGGAGGTGTTCAATTTATTTTTGGTTAAGGCAGGTAAACAGGGCATTACAGTTATCAAGGAGATAAGAAATAAAAGCATGTATAATCCTCTCTGTATTGCTGAAGTTTAAGACAGATCCAACTTTTGAAATGTTTCTGAGATGAAAAAAGCATGACTGAACAAACTTTTTTCTATGTTGCTCAAAGTTAAGGCTTTAGGCTGGGTCTTGGGCACTTAATATATTGATTTAGTGGACTAAGGGCAAGTCAAATTAGGCTGGATGCACTCATAGGGCCTTTAACAAGGATTTCAGATTTGTCCAAGTTTAATTGTTGCAAACTTTTGGACATCCAGTCCTTGATATGTGATAAACAGCTATGCGGAGAGGCCAACTTATTTAGTTCACTCGGCTTGACTGAGAGGTACAGCTGGGTATCCTCTGCATAACAGTGAAATGAGATACTACACTGCCTAATTAAACCTGAAGAGAGCATATACAGAGAGAATAAAATTGGTCCAAGAATTGAGCCTTGTGGCACACCACATGTGATCAAGAACTGAGAGAAGAAATAGCCATCAATGGGCACAAGAAATTTCCTATCAGTCAGGTATGATGATAACCAATCTAGGGTGGTTCCTGAAATACCAACCCACTTCCTCAATCTATCATGTAACTGCTAAAAATAAAAGGCTTTTTTTTTTTGCATGGACAGAAATGAAGGATAAATGGATGATGGATGAAGGCAGACATGTTTTGTTGCTTGTCACTCAGTGTGTCACTCCAAAATCTGAAGCATGGTGGGAGCAAAAATAGTTAACTTTGTTCCTTCATTTTCCCACTGTTTGCCAGCAATGCATCAATGTAGATCCTACAGATGTAAGTAGATGCATTTTTGTTATGCTTGTCACTCAGAAGCAATCCCAACTGTGGAAGAAGACATACTCTAAGAGTGGATGTTCTTTGGAGGGAAGTGACTGGCAGACAGGGGAGCTGGTGGCCACGGGATTGAGGCATGATGATCTGTCACTTGATACCCATTGAACCAATCAGATGGCAGGGATGGATCCATGCTGGGTCAACTGGTTTATTTCCTTCTCTTTACATGCATGATATACACAGACAGGCAAACTCTGAGAACATAAGCATGATGACGTGTTAATCATATTCTCAGAGGATGCAGTCTAAAAATGTTTTTAAGAGAATGGATACACGCAGAGTTGCTGCTAATTAAAATGCAAATCAGAGTGGTGCATGTGGTCAGGCATAATGTGCCAATGACTCAATGGTTACTTGTCCAGGTGCTGAGATTTCTGGATTTCACTTGGATGAGTCATGAGTGTGCAGACACACACACACACACACACACACACACACAGACACACACACACACACACACACACACACACAGACACACAGAGTCACCTTGGTGCTGTAGATATATCTCCGCACTGGGTATCCAAATGGAGCCATGATGTTTGTGGTGGTGGGAAATGTGGCAGAGTGACGGCGACATTTGGAATCAGCTGATTAAGGTAATACAGAGTGCATCGATTTGTGATTGGTTGCCAAGTGGGTGTGAGAGAAGGTGTGGAAATACTTGAACTTAGCTGATTGGATGATGTAACTTATTATCCAATTTAAACTAATTGGATAATATGTAGTGATTGGAAGGGTAGAGGGATATCTTGTTAATGAAGTAATCTTCTTGATTGAAGCTGAGCTTCATTTTGCATGTTGACATATTATCTCTTCACTAGACATTTCTGTTGGAGCTCTGCGCTAATTAGCTAGCTTGCTCATCTTTATTGTTTGTCAGATACAGGCCACCATTTCTGAAGAAGACGAGAGGGATGAGAGATGTGGGGGTTTTGCGTTGTCAATGTTGTTGCAATTCTTACTGGTCGCTGATGGAGGTCAATAAAGGTCATAGATAACTTAATGCTCCTTTAAAAACACATTGTTACATCTGATTTTCGCTTGTAATATGTATGTTTGCCTCCAATCAGGTCTCAGGCAGGGCCGCTCCACTAAGTTTCTGTCTAACATCGCCAAGTTTCTGTCTCTCCTTGTCTTTTTATCCTTAATCTCTAGCTATCCCTCACCCTGTCAGTCTCTCTCTGTCTCTCTCTCAGTTTGAAATAAAGGAAAGGAAGTATGATGTCAGCAGGTGTCAAGAGGGATCCTCCCTTTCTCTCTCTCTGCCTGAAATGGAGAGAAATTGGATGGGGAGTCGTTGCCTGTTGGTGTCAGATGGGAGTCTTTTTATTATCTGTATCTGTCAAATGAAAGTACAGAAAAATGTCTGATCTTCAAGGTCCTTTCTAAATGGGGAATACGCTCTTTACCCCATACTGTTTTGGAGCAGAAGTCAGACCAGCAGAGGCTATTTTAGCTAATTAGCTAGCTTACTCATTCTATTGTGAAAATTAGATTGTATTGTTTGTGTCAGTTACAGGCCACCATGAGCTGTGCCAGCAAACTTCAACTATTCAACTATAACTACTTTTCAGTATATAGCCCCCAGGCTTGTACCAAAATGCTTGACATGGAAAAAAGCAAACTAAATCAAGTATTAGAGCAAATACCGTATTTAAAAGAGCAAGTTAGACACATTTAAAGGCCAGAGAGTAAAAATAAGTTTTCAGTTGACTTTTAAGAGCTTCAGAGGATTCAACTGATCTTTGGTGAAGGCTATTCCACAGCGGGGAGCTGACACAGCACAGCCTTTATCGCTCTCTATCTCTAATTGTTTCAGGTGAGACTGTGGAACAGCTAGGAGCCCCTGATCAGCAGACCTGAGGGTTCTAGCGGCATTGTAGGGGGATAGCAGATCAGAAATGTAACTGGGTCGCAAGGCCACGCAAGGCTTTATAGACATAAACAGTAAGATTTTAAAATAAATTCTGCAGCAGACATGGAGCATGTAAAGGGATGCCAGAGCTGGGGTGATATGGTCCCTCTTTTTAGATCTAGATGGGAGCCTAGACGGGAAAAGGAAATTTTACTAATACTAATACTAGTACAGTGAGTAGCAGTAATCAAGACATGAGGGAATGAATGCAAGAATAACGTTTTCAAGTCTGAAAAGGACAAAATGCTCTTCATGTTTGCAATAATTCTCAACACACTCAACAAGTCTCTTGCAATAACTCTCAAGCGCCATCAAAGACCACAGCAAGATTTCTCACAGCTGGTTTTACCAGGGGCGCCCAATTTCCTTTAGCGACAGGAGGACTGAATAAAATATTGTCAGATTTATCCTCAGTTAGCTAGAGACAGTTCTGTGCCATCCAACATTTAATGTCCTGGAGACAGTCACTGAGGGCAGTGAGGCATAGTCTGGGTTTTGCGGCTTTATGGGGAGGTATATCTGTGTATCGTCTGTGAAGCAATAGAAGGCTAGATTATATTTTTTAATAATTTGACCCAGAGGGAGTATGTATACTGAAAAGATGATAGGTCCTACAATAGAACCTTGAGGAACCCCACAAATAGATTATTTAAAGCCACTTTAAGCCATATGTGTAGCTACAACAGTACTACATATCAGTCATGCTGGATCACACTGATTTTTTTGCTAGCTCTCTGTGATGTTGTGATTCTGTGTCATCTGTGATTCATGATATATATTATATTAAAATATTAAAATCTGAGTTGGAATCAAGACAAATGTTGTAATACGATCAATAACCATCAATTGTTTAATATCAATTGATTATTGATAAAATTGTGCTGTGAGATTCTCGTGCCGGCACAGTTCTCAGCAGTACAAATGCATTATGTATGATGTGTGATCTATACATCATGAAGGCAAATACATGGCTGCAACAGTTCTGAATATCAGCAAGTCAATATTTGCACTCTCACCTGTCTCCAGTCATGGGCGGTAACAGTAATATTATTACCTCGTTATTAGTAACGTAACAAATTACTATTTCAATTTCAGCAATAATACAGTTACCAATCAGAGAAATAAATTGTTACAACGATACAGCGTTACCCTTTGGTATCACCCCTTCATATCTTTTTGAATAGTTTTAATAAGCCAATCACCATCCTGGATTTATTTTCGTCAAAACTGAAGGACACGTCGTACACCACACACTGCGCTAGCGAGCTAGCTTGAAGGATGGATGCTAATTAAACGAGTCGGCATAGGTTCAGATAGCACATTCTGTCACTTGTTTCATCACTTTTTGTCTTCAAATGGCATTTGATATTTGACATAAATTGGACTTTTGGGATCCATGGAGGCAGGCAGAAATGCCTATTAGTGATTGACTTTATAGTGAGAGGGGTGAGAGTGAAGAAGGGAGGATAGATAGATACAGTCAGACAGACAGACAGACAGACAGACAGGTTGGAAATCAGCAATTGTATTCTGAGCAGTTGCCTCTGATTAAAAGCATATCTTTTAAAACTCATCTTTTAAAGTACTGAATACAACTACACATTACTTAGGCTTTTGCATAATTCCCTTGGTTAATCCTCTTATATTGTATTAGTTATTTTATGACCTATGTACCCTTTCTTTCATTCTTGATCCTGGAGGGCTCTCCCCCTCTCATTCTCCAATCCCGACCTTTCTTTTTTAATAGTTCTGTAAAGCGCTGTATGGACTGTGTAAAGCACTTTGTAATTTGGTTTGAAAAGTTTATTATATTATTATTATTATTATAGTTGTTATTATTGTTATTAAATATGCAGGCAGACAGGCAAACCATGGGCATGGTGATATAACGATGTGTCCCTTGTCACTGGGAATCACGCTGAAGGCATTTTTGTGAACCCTTAACATATATGTGCCTAGACAGGCAGAAGAAAAGCCAAAGATATTATATGTGCAATACGCTCCATTACTCATCACTCAGTCAGCCGGCGTAGTTTCGAGTGCAGTGAGTCATGCAGCGTAACCAGCCAGTGTCCTGAAATTCAACCGGTTTGGTTTATTTTATTTGCCCATAATGCATTTTTTTTTTTACATTTGAATAATGTGTTACCAGTAGTTTGGTTTTGTCATTTATCAAAACACAGTTACAAAGTGCTTTACAAGATACAAATGTGAGCAGTACATTTAAAAGTATGTGGGACAGTGTTGTCAATTATAGGATTGGACATATGATGTTTTCACAGGTCACCCAGGTTATCTGCTCTTTGATCACTTCTTTTGCTTAAGTACCGCACTAAGGGGCGGATCTACTAAGATCCCAAATAAAGGGTACTAATTTGCGTGTGCATTCTAAAAGTTTGCGCGTGTGGTTGATGGGCGTTTTGCGGGTGATTTACTAAGAATGCGTGCGTAAATGACAACAGGTGCAAACAGCAGTATTTAAATGAGGGTTTTGCGTGTTTAATGTTTTGCACCATGGAGAGTTTGGATGGGCAACAGAACCGCAAGCGCAAAATGAAATTTGCGCCTATAGAATTAGAGGTGTTAGTGGAAGAGGCAAATAAACATTTGGATGAGCTACAGCAAAAAAATCTGAATATGACAAAAAAGAACACTATTTGGGAGATCATCTGTGAGAAAGTAAATGCCGTTGGTAAAACAAGAAGAACAACGGATGAAATTAAGAGAAGATGGCAAGATATAAGACGAAGAACAAAAGAAAAATTGGCTTATAATAAAACCTCAGCAAAGAAAACAGGTGGGGGCACGGTGGAAGAGATGCCTCTAACTAACATTGAGCAACAAGTGCAGTTCAAGTGCAGTTTCTATGTCTCCTTCTCGCTACAATAACGGCAGTCATTTGTGCACAATTACGCATGCAGGGCGTTTGCACCTTCTTTTGAAACGTATTAAATACAGACGCAGTCTCCATCAACGAAACTGCGTTCAGGTTTGATAGATCACAGTGCGTGTGCTACATTAATCTATTTACATTTTCTCCTCCCAGTATTTTGCTAAATAGCGTGTAAACGCCCCATCTTGCATATTCATTGAGGCAAAAGTACTAACTGGATAAGGCGTGTTATTTTGCACATTTGCAAGACGCAGTCCTCAGTGCGCGCTGTTAGTAGATCAGTTTGTACATTTATTTGCGCGTGCTATGAGTTTGCACACCTTTTTACACACGCAAACCTTTAGTAGATCCGCCCCTAAGTACTAAGATGTACTGCAGCAAATATACAGATCCATTATAGCTCCTTACATGCCTACTGCACTATTATTGCACTGGTACTCCAGCACAGAGAGGAATTATTTGGGGTTTCTTGCAACACTAACACAAAATAGATTTAAAAAATCCACTTAGGTACAGAGTAGTTATATACAGTTACCACCACTGAAGAAGACTACAAATACCTATAACTACAGACAATAGTAAAAAAAAAAATCAATAAATGGCCCTGGAAATCAGCAAAGAGGTAGAAGAAGTAGAAGTGGAGGAAGAAAAGAAAAGCAAGTGCTGTTAACAAGGTTACAATAGCAGTGCACTATTCAGAATGGAAGAAAAAAAAACACATGCACGCATGAAGACAAGAAGCAATCGATGCACTCGGCCTGTGCTTGAAAATCTATTCAATTGTGTGTGTGTGTGTGTGTGTTTGATCCAATAGATTCTCCTATGACGTTACTGTTTCACCCTACTCTCGCTTGTGTCTCAGAATACCTTCTGCAGCTCTGAGGGGCTGAAGGAGGGGGAGAGCAGCGAAGCGAGCGGGGCGGAAGCAGACAGACGGGAAAAACCCTTCACCGTGTCCCACTCTTGACGCTCTTACATTCGCTTTACAACACAAACAGGCGGAGAGGCCCGTCCAGGTCCTGTCACTCCCCTGCATGCAGAATTAATTCAACGACACGCTGTCGGGCTATAATCTTTTAGTGTGAGCAACATCGCTGCATTTTAGAGGCCAAAAGGAACACATTTTAAGACTGCGGAAATAATGCAATCGTCATGTGTGTGAGAGAGTGATAGTGGGAAATTCATTTCCCAGTGTTCCATTTTTAACCTGCAACACACACCAGACGGCAAACTGACATTGAATCCACCTAGAATTACAGTTTGAGGCATTACACTGAATCAAAATTGAAGTCATGTTAGGCATTACACAGCACACTTAACATCTGTTGGTCACATTTACCCAAAGAGCCTTGCTGATTTTTAGCATGGTCCCAGTGGGAATTGAACTCTCAAAGCTACAAAAGGGGACTCGGAACTAAGTTAACATTTTCGATTCAGTTTTTCCAACATCTCGCACCGGAGGGAGCGAGGTGGAAGTCGGCGGAGCGAGGAGACAAACGGAGACCTTTGCTGTCATTTTGTCACTCAGACTCTCTTCTCTCTCTCTCTCTCTCTCTCTCCCTCGCTCTCCGGGCTGCAGAGGCGAAATGGGACGCAGCTGTTGGTCGAAAGCAAGGTGACGTTAACGTAGCCTGTCAACCGGTTTTCGGCCGAGGCAGCGGGGGAACCCTCTCGCCTGTCGTTTTGTCAGTCACGGGGACGCAGGTGTTGGCCGTTAACGTCGGAGACGAGCGGCGGCTCCGTTTGCGGTCGCTGAGGGCCATGCATTCACGTATAGCTGCGGTCGAATACAGTGCACAGCCTCCTGGGGCAAGCCTGCACATAATGCAGCTGCTGTGGCTACAAACTTGACTAATGGAGAATGGAGAAAACAATGTTCAGACCGTGTGTGCTGCATCATGGCGTTCCTACTTTTTCCTCGGAGCCCACATTGACAAAGTCATTTTTTCTTGCCGCTGCGATGAGATAAGATTAGACAACGTTTCTGTCCTGGGTGAGGTAAATTGTTGTTGCGGCGCTCCACAAGAGTCAACACTTCAAACATCAGCCAACAGTTATGTCGCGTAAGAGGAACATGACATATTAGTAAGGCAAAGCTCAGGTGAACAGGGAAACATCATTTTTTTTATGTTGAGTATCGATGCAAATACACTTTTTGTGTTATGACTTTTATTTAGTTAATTATTGACATATTCAGATAAGCTGTATATTAAAAAACTAGCAAATCTACTTCACAGTTTTGTTTTTAATGGATGACGTCAGACTGCATTTTTCATTATTTTTCATTATGATGACTAAATAAATAACTAAATAATTGGTCATTTACAGAAGGATTTTAGATTTTTTTTTACATGGATTATTTACAAAATTCAAATAGAAACATGGACATTTACAGAATATATATATATATATAGAACGTGTAAATGTGTGTTGTATTCCAGGGGCGTGCACAGACTCTGAAAGGGGAAGGGGCAAAATTGTCTAAAAGGGAACCTCTGGACTGTCCTGGTGGCTCGGATGGCTAACAAGTCCGCCATGTAACAACATCTTGAGTTTGAGAACTGGCCTCAAACCATTGTTGCTTGTCAACCCCCCTCTCTCCCATCTTTGCTGTCTCTTTTCACTGTGAACTGTCTAACAAAGCAATAAAGTAATCCTGAAAGGGGCACTTCCCCAGAAATGCTGGGGGGGATTCCAGAGGGCACGATGCTCCCCTGGGCTTTTTGTGCGGTGGCATGTATATACCCTTTCAAGAAAGAAGGTAGAAAATGAGATGCAATTGAAATGAAATCGAACAACTTTGAAATATGAAACAGAATCCTGCAAAAGTCGTTTATTTGTTTAGCGTTATTCATTTCCATTTTCCAGAAACTAAGAAAAAAAATGTGTTTTTACAGAAGATAAGCAATCATTATTATACAGGATTAGGTAAAATAGCTAGATTCTTCATTATTGGACAGTGGATTCAAACCCACTGTAGGCTCTCAGGCCCTTAAGAACTCCAGGTGAAGCAGCACTGAGCTGCTGCAAGTAAAGAGGCGTTTTGAGAATCACTTTGACAGTTCGGCATGCTATTTAAAAAAAATATGCCCGGTATTCAGACCAAAATAAATCACACAGTTAAGGGTGTGAAAATTACCCCAAGTGAAATAGATTTTTCATCCGAAAGAGCTACGCTGGATAAGAGAAGGAGGCAAGTGTCTTCTGATTTTATGGATTAGATGAAAACAATCATGCGTTATAGCTCCTCAGGTGATCAGTGTTAGTGATGCCCATTTAGAGACTCCATCTCGGTGTTCAATCTGAAAAGGGCACCTATCTCAAAAGCCCCTCCCCCCAGCACAGAAAGTGTCTAGGTGTGTAGCCATGCTATTCATCTTGTCAATCTATTCAACTCCCAGAGGTAGATAACATATGTTTTGCTACTGTAGGTGTCCCCTTATCAGAGGCTCCAGATGGAGGTACCATATGTACAGAAAAGAAACAATGGGCAAAGTGCACATGGATGGTTGTCTGTACTTAATATCACCATCATTATCAGAACATATTTATATATGGAGGTGGCACCTTGACCTCCACAGCAAATATTCCTTACAATTAACGCTTAGGCCGCAATTTTACCGGCTTCCGTGATAGACTGTCAAAATGTCAAAATTGTAAAAAAAAAAAAAAAAAGTGCAAAATATCATTTGTTGTTGCTCATTTGTGCCTGCGGGTCATTTCAGGACAGCGCTCTGGTCATGCTCGTGTCAGATGTTACTTTCAAACATGGAAGTCAACAGTTGGACAAAAAAAAATAGCGTGAACGTAGCCAATATGTCAGAACTGCACTCTACCCGGGTGGAACCTGATAACCGAGCTCACACGTTGTTGTTGTTGTCGCTAGGACTTCCCTGCACTGTGGCTGCTAGGCTCACCTACATAACCACAACCCAACTATGTACAGGGTCACAGACACAGACTGGTCATGTATCATATACGGTTTTTTTAATTGTTATTTTAATGCCCAAAAAAGATGCATCATTATTATTATTATTATTATTATTATTATTATTATTATTATTATTATTATTATTATTATTTTCAACCCATCTTACATTACGGGGATGGGGAAGGACTTTGGCAACATAACATGGCAGTATCAGTACCATGCTGTATCTACTGAGCAATAAAGGACCAGGAGAAGGGGGAAGAGAGAGGAGGAGATATGGGAGTACTGGAAGACAGAGAAGAGGAGGAGGTAGGGAGGAGAGTAGAAAGATAGAAAAGAAGAGAAAGATTCTTTACATGCGGAGGTTGCGGGCAGGTGCAGTCCTCAGGGAGCTGTGGAGGCAGCTTGACGTTTAAAGCAAACTGCTTCCTGTTAAACTGTCAGCTTCACTAAGGCGGGGACCTCCAAAATGAAATGAAAATGAAGCTAATCCTAGTCACTCCGCCTTCTTACAGCATCAAAAGAGAACCCCCCCCACCTTGTATGATGATATAAATGTATTTTGTTGTATTTATAGCAAGCACAAACCACAAATACATGCTTATTAAGCAGAGATGTGATCATATATAGAAAGATCTCAAAGCAATGGTTAATTTTACTTACCGTTACTGTGATATTAAGCAAATGGAAACACCGATAGGACTTGAGTGAACAAACTCAAGGTTTCAGTTACACCCAAAGATTATATTTCCAGGGCCTTGAAATCCTTAATAGTGGAAAAATGAAAAAAGGTTTGTGAAAATGATTGGATGGCCTTAAAAGAACTTGATCTTTTATTAAAATATAGCACACAAATGCACTCCATCTTAGGATCATCACTTTGCCTTGATTTAACAGCAGATTTCAAATGACTGAATCAGTGTAATAAAAGTAATGAGAAAGAAGAAACATAGGAAAAACTACATTAAACATAAAACATGTTATCCTGTAAAAGGAGTGCCAATAAAAACAGAAGAAATTGTATATAAATTATGCCTACTCACATCAGGAGCATGCTGTACATCAGCATAGAGGGCTTTGTAATGTTTTTTTTTCCCATGGGTACATGGGTGCTGCCTAATGGCTTGTGCAAGATGTTTCTAGAGGGGAAGATTCGAGGGGAGAGTGAAGGGCCTGGTTTGGTGGATCGATGCAGACTCAACTCAGCGGTGCTAGGACGACCTGTTTGCACACGTGCAGTGGGGCCACTATAGTGGGTTTGCACCATTTAAAAAAAAAAGAAAAGATCTGAAACCAAAACACTAATATTGCCCATTAGTAGTTCCACTCGACCCAATCAATTATGCTTCAATTATGTGATGGAGAGTGCAAACATTATCTGAACCCCCAGGAGGTTACACAGGAATCTAATCTTTTAGCCAGCACCTTAGCAAACAGCTTAGTATCGCAATTTAAAATGGAAATAGGAGGATCTTTAACGGAAATCTTCTGATCCCTGTGGAAGGTGCTGACCTTAACAGAATAATTCAGAGAAGCTAGAAGAATAGGTCCAATTATGTCCCAGACAACCGA
>JAXDDW010000129.1:855000-875000 GCA_034670385.1 Hoplostethus mediterraneus | reverse complement strand
CTCATTCATTTCATCAAATTGCAAATGTCTTAGTACATGTCTCAATGTCTCAGTACATCTTTGCAAATGATTAAGTACAGGTAGCCTACAGTTAGCACAATTTCCAAGTGAATACATCTTGTTGATCTAAACTGATCAGTTGATTCTCAGTCTAATGGTTGTTCTCTCCAAAACATGTCAGCATCATTTCATTATATAAGTCATCACATGCACAATAGTCTGTTCAATTGTCAAAATTAGTCAAGAACATAATACCATGAATACCATTTATGAATCTCTTGGAACATTTGATACATTGATTACAGTAATTGACAGTCAGGTGAAACTAACTTGAGGAGTTTCACACATCATCAGGGCCTGGTTCACTACTCATCCAAGGATGGTCATGGTGTTCCTACCACCGTACTCTCCTTTCCTCAATCCTATTGAGGAGTTTTTCTCCGCTTGGAGGTGGAGAGTGTATGAGCATCAGGCTCAAAATCAGAGGTCCCTGCTCCATGCAATGGACGCTGCGTGTGAAGATCAGGAGATCAGTGTAGGGGATGGTTGCGACATGCACGCCGTTTCTTCCCTCGTTGCATCACAAGGGAGAATATCCGCTGTGATGTGGATGAGAATCTGTGGCCAGACAGACAGCAGCGTGTGGATGGCCAGGAGGGTGAGGATGAGGACAGTGACCAGTGAAGAAGTATTACTTGTGAAACTCCAGCTTTATTTACAGCACTGTAGGCTACATATAATTTTCCTTGTTTTTTGTTTATGGGTTTATATTACAGTATATTATGCTGTATACATTTTCTTTTTACTCTGAAGTTACTTGATGTGTGTGAATAGAAATGGTTACAATTTCCTTGGCAGTATGAGTGCAATGTGTGATGTCAAACCTTGGAGGCTACTCTTACCGTAAAATACTTTTTTTCAGTTTTATACACAATTGTATTCTGTTAGCTAGACAAACAAAACTAGTACAGTAACCATTGTCAATGAAGGACTGGGCTAAGACTGAGAGGTGGACATGAGGGATATTTCAATGGTCTTCTGCCATAGTGACAAAACATCTAAACATTTTGACTTGCAGTGCTTACACAATGCCAAAGGGATGATGCATTTTGGGGGCACTGACTATTTATATGAGAAAGGAATTTAGTTTTGACACATGAGTGAACTGTTTTGGGAGAGATATGAGCTTTTGCAGGTGAACCATGGTGTTGTGCTGAACCATCCAGGTTACTTTGGCAAAAGCACCAAGAGTGTTGAGAACGTCCGGTCTGTTTCAAGAAATGAGCCAAAGCAATTGAGAAGGATCTTTTGCATTTTGGTGGCACTGACTATTTATATGGGAAAGGAATTTAGTTTTGAAGCATGAGTGAACCGTTTTGGGAGAGATATGAGCTTTTGCAAGTGAGCTATGGTGGTGTGCTGAACTGTAAGACTGTTTTGCAAAATGATCTTAGAGTTTTGAGAATGTAATTTCTGTTTCAAGAAATGAGCCAAACCAATGGAGAAATACTGTAATAAGATATTTAACATTCACCAACGAGCCCCCCCGAATCTGAATGACAAGTATAAGTGACCTGGCTGCTGAGCTCACTGGCAAAGCAAACGATGTCATTGGCTGCTGGCACAGCATGCCGGAGGCGGGCCGAGGGAGAGCAACAACTCCACTAACAACTACCCAAGTGCCGCATGATGGATTACTTTCAAGGCAGCGAAGGCAACTGAAAAAAAAAACTTCAAAAGCCGTCGCCGCCGCACACTTGCAGGCCACGAGCAATTTCAGCCCCGTTGCACGCGATGAGCATCTAAGTGACATGAGCTGGCCACGGAGAGCGGGACACAGCAGCAAGCCCATGATATCAGAAAATAAAAGATGTACAGTTAAGAACCGCATACCTATTTCAATTCATTAAGTATAATATATAGAGTTGTAGAGTCTTCATTTGAATCCTGTTCATCCAGGTCAGGGTAGCGCCTCCTGGAGGATCCTCAAGCACTCCCAGGACAGCCCCTCCAGCTTGTCCCGACACCGACAGTATGATGGCCTTACTTTTCAAGGGTAAAGTCACAAGGACCACGTAGTTAGTTTGTATGTTGCAACTAGTATTTTAAATTAATTTAATTGATAATATGAAATGATGAACACTTGTATTGTTAAATAAACAGGATCCCATTTATTTAGGGGAAAGTGGTGAGTGAATTCCTCCTGTGTGTGTGTGTGTGTTAGTGAGTGGGTGAGTTTATGATTCCACAGGCCTGTTGTGTTATAGTTATTGAATACGCTCCATGCTCCATTGTACATTCAGTTTAATGACTATAGATCCAACAGCACAAAATACCTCTGGCTGGTTTAATCCATCGATCTGACACACTCTTGTGGGTCGCTGCGCCCCAATTCGTGCGCACGTGTGTGTGTGTGTGTGTGTGTGTGTGTGTGTGTGTGTATATGGATTACGGTTAGACCAATATATGAAAATCAGGTATCGATAAGTTAGCGTCGTCCATGGATACAATGCAGTTTGTTTGATTACAAATTGATTGCAGAATTGCGCAATACTACACTGGTTGTTTATGGGAACCCCTGAACCTGGATAGATTCTAATGTGATGCATGCATGGATATGTCTTCATGCTGGGTTTCAATGGAGAATTTTAGTGTCCCATGGTCTAAATTCTGTTTCAGGTTCAGGGTTCCACGACCTACCAAGAATAAAAATCATATTATTATTGTTCCACCTTATATAAGTAGATTGGTGAAATGAAGTGATCACAACAGCTTTCAAACAAGAGTAAAGTGAGACAAAAATGCCTAGCAAAAGAGTGCAATACAGTATCAACAGTATCGGTATGAAATACATATTGATGGAATCAAACCCTGCAGTTAAGCGTGATGATGAGTTTGATGATGAAACTGTGAGGCGATTTTCACCCCGGAGAAGAGAAGATGAAGAGACGATGCCCGCACTGTTGTTTTTGTGTGAGTGCTGGATTGCATGAGTGTGTGTGTGTGTGTGTGTGTGTGTGTGTGTGTATGAAACTCCTCTCCTCCTCTACTGCAGGTCGTGTGACTAATTCCAGACTCCCAGCCCTCTTGTCAGTCTCCGTCGCTCCGACTTTCATGTTGTTAAACGTTGAAAACTGTCCCAACATTTTAATTGAAATGCAAACTTTTTGGGTGTTTTTCTTTTGATGTGCGGCTGGCCAGTTCCCCCCCCCCCCCCCAAACCAAACCCAACCCCCTCTCAAACCGCCAGCCTTCACAAGCCCAACGCTGTCTCTGTTGTTGCACTCATCTCCTTTCTACATCATTCTTCTCTCGCTTCCCTCTCACACCGCCTCGTCCTCTTATCGTCTGCTCCCTCTCTGTCTTTTTTCTTCCCTCTCTTGCTCCGAGTACATTTCCAATTTGAAAGGCTTTGTTGCACCGAACAATTAATGATAATTCGAAGCAGCTCTCTGAACAGAATTCCTATCTTCATGGACAGTTTAATCAATATTTGTGAACATGCACAGAAGGCTGGGAACCAGGGAACCAGGACTAATTTGTTGTCATCGAGCGACACGTTCTGGGTAGGCTGCTCCGTGTACAGTGAACGAGAGGTGGAATTTGTTCAATTGCACGGTGTTTGTTTCAGCTTTCGCAACCAAATGAACTTTATTTCACAGCGCTGGGAACAGTTTTTTTTTGAGCCACAAAATGTTACCCCTTTCTCCAACCCCGCCCCCCTCAAAACAAGTCACGCAGCTCAATGTCTCCATTTATTGTCAATGGAGCAGTTTGACATTGCCGTGTTGCTTGAATGCATCACAGACTAGACATTCACGGATCAAGGATGATGATGTATGACGATTGCGTAAGAGAGAAAATTAGAAAAGAAAAGAAAAGTAGAAGGAATTTATGTTAACACTGGATTAAAAAATAAACAATTTGAGTCATGGTGGGTTGATAAATTCTGGATTGTATCTTGAAATCATTTATTACTCAGACTAGCAATTGACTAACTGAAGGTTTGCCGGTGATCGAATGTGTCTAACATGTCTTATGTTGCACTGATTACGATGGGATGTGCGTGTAAATGAACATATCAATTCAATTCCTAATTGATTTACTAATCAAATGCAGATAACTTTGATTGATGACTCCAACGTGACTGATGGATTCTCTCGCTCTTCCTCCAGTCTTTCTGTGTTTTTGGGGTGAGATGGTGGTTGGATATATTAATAATCTGTTAGTGTATTCTATTATTGAATATACACGCTGCAACATCAATATGACAACACCTGCAACATCAATATGACAACACCTGCAACATCAATATGACATCACCTGCAACATCAATATGACAACACCTGCAACATCAATATGACATCACCTGCAACATCAATATGACATCACCTGCAACATCAATATGACAACACGCCCAACATCAACATGACAACACCTGCGACATCAATATCACACTACCTGCAACATCAACATGACAACACCTGCAACATCAACATGAAAACACCTGCATCATCAACATGACAACGCCTGCAACATCAATATCACACAACCTGCACCATCAATGACAACACCTGCAACATCAATATGACACCACCTGCAACATCAATATGACAGCACATCAATTGGATAACGTAGCTGCAAATACATGCATTTGATTGGCCCCACAGTGGTGGAATGAACTCCCCACTGAGTCAACAGAGTTGCTGCCCATCTTTCACTGCAGGCTGAAAATCCACTTCTTCAAGAAACACTACCCTGACCCTTCCTCTTAGCACTTGCTTATTTGTTTTCACTTATTTATTTATTAAAAAGTAGATAGCTAACTTATTGCACTCTTACCTTAGCACTAGTTATGCTCTTAGATGCTTGTTTGGAAGGAAATGCACTTACGATTTCTGGTGACTAGTAGTTCTCTTGCCTACCTATGTTGAATGCACTTATTGTAAGTCACTTTGGATAAAAGCGTCTGCCAAATGCTTGTAATGTAATGTAATGTAATGTAATTGGTTAGTCACCGCCGTCAATTATGGGGGGAAACATTTTCTCAAATTGATTTGAATTCTGCTTTAAATTCAACTCCAGGTAGTGTTACATTTTTTTTTAATATATGGCTTTGTGAAATCTGCAGATACCCTGCAGTAATTATGCCTCATCTAATATTACTAATCCAATGCCTATCTAACCTCTAAATAACTGACCATCAGATGGAGGCTCATGAATAGTTGTGTTAAACCGCTGTTCTTCTCTACATCTGCAAGGGGGAAACCTATGTGTGTGGACAGATTAATGATATTATATTATTCATCATGTTGTATTATTAATAAATATTACTAATAGATGTGTAATCAAATATGAATTGTAAATCAATGGACTGTTAGGATGGGGAACGTGCGTGAACAAATTACAAATGACTTTTGATTAGTTAACATGCATTATTCACTGAATATGCAGTGATCTCTCTCTCTCTCTCTCTCTCTCTCTCTCTCTCTCTCTCTCTCTCTCTCTCTCTCTCTCTCTCATCTTAGGAAGGTATGGGGAACTTCCGGGTGACCAAGGAGGGGGTCAGACTGGAGGGAGTGTCCGAGTTCCTATTGCCTCTATACGTCAAAGAGATCCAGTCACGCAGGGTAAGACTGTGTGTGTGTGTGTGTGTGTGTGTGTAGCTGCCCATGCAAGTTAGGTTGTGCATGCAGATGTATGCGTGTGTTAGTGTCCAAGTGAGTATGTATATGCTTTTGTCTCTGTGTGTGTGTGTGTGTGTGTGTGTGTGTGTGTGAGTTGGGTGTGTATGCGTTTGCCCCTGTTGTATTGCGTGTGTTTGACGCTTTTTCATTGTTTCTGTGTGTGAGAGTGTCTGTGTGTGTGTGTGTGTGTATGTGTGTGAGTGTGCGTGTCTTTTGTCAGTGTGTTTTTCCGGTGTGTTATGTGTCGGTGTGGTTTTCCAGTTTTAGGAGTGTGTTTGTGTCTCTCCACGTGTGTAATGTTGCATGCGTCAGTGTGTATTTGTCTTTGTTGTCATGTGTATGTGTGTGTTACTTTGCGTGTGTATCAGTGTGTGTGTGTGTGTTGGTTTGTTTGTCCCTGTTTTAGTCTGCTTGAATGTGTTTGCCCTTGCTTTAGGCTGTGTGTGTGTGTGTGTCCATGTGTATATCTGTCAGTATGGTTTTCTCTGTTGTCGTATGTTTCTTTCTGCTTGTGTGTGTGTGTGTGTGTGTGTGTGATCCCGCCTGTATGCCACCCCCCATAATGAGCAGAAGTCAGACATTGGTCCCAGCAAGTCATGGTCTATTCGTCATCTATGTGACATGTTATAGTAGTGCATATGATCCAAAGCTGTACCATCCATCCATTCATCACTCACAGCAGACGTCATCAACCCTGTCAGCTGAGAGAATACGGATACTGTGTCACTCCATATAGGACAGTCCATGCCAAATTGGCTCTGTGTGTGTGTGTGTGTGTTAGTGTGTGTCTACTCACGTATGTAATAATCATGGAGGATTGACTTCAACAGTGTAACATGCGTGACAAACACACCGTATAGGCCTCTGGGGGGGGGGGGCTGGATGGAGTGATGGAGCGGGGTAGACGGAGAGCTAGAGATGGATGGGTTGAAGGAGAGGATGACGGATAGACAGTGAGGGAGGGGTACTACCGATTTTGTGTTTTTTAATAAAAAAAAAAATAGATGGAAATTGTGATAAATGGATATAATATCAAAGGCTGGCATCACTACAAGATAAACGATTACCGTGTGCACATGTTTATATACCAAGTCAGAACCATATGTGGTGTGTTATTATTATAAGGTATAATTGTGGTGTTTCATAATTTTTTTCATAATTATGTTTTTCATAATTTCACATTTACTAGAATTCTACTCATCTATATATCAAATGTTTAACATCTGTCAAATCGGTTGTTTTTTTTTGTCAAGTGTACCGATGCTTTGTTCTCACCTCGCATCTCATCTTATGTCAGGACTCGTGCACCAACGTGTGGTAAAACAATAAAGGGAGCGCGTTCGTTTGCGTTGACTGTAGGCGCTCCATACTGCGCCGAGCAAAAAATAACCTTGTCTCTCGGCTGCGTGTGATCCGCCTACACACGCCGCATTCCAGCTGACAGGGAGAGTTCAACCTAAACCGCTGTTTAATTCATTTTCCCTTTGGGGTTGAAGTTGCTTTCTAAAAGGTTGGGGCCCTTTTTTTTTCCAGCTTTCTTTCTGTGGACTGACACCATTTGATCTTCTCTCTCCCCAACCTTCACACCCTTACTGGCAAAACAGGCCACGCACCTATAGGGGCAGTTAAAGGAGCAGTTCATGAACACGTCTAAACACTGAACTTCAATAGTATGGGAAACAGCTGAGATGTACCAGAGAGCTTCATACGTTGTTGCAATTCCTACCCGTCGCCAAGAGGTGAGAGATTATTTACCACCCCTTTAAGATGTGCTTCCTGCAGAGCTTTCTCAATTTTGGAAATCAATTGGTCGAGACATGTTTTCTATTGGAAAAAATGATGAGGAATATACAGTATACCGCTGTGGTCGGAGAAATCCATGCTGCAGAAAAGAAACATAAAGTCAGAATGATTTTGATGGGGGTGGGGTGGGGGGGGAGGGGTGTACTGAGTGATGAGTAGAGATGAGTACATTATAGAGGAGGAAAGAACAGAAGTAATGGGACACTAGCCTGTCGTCAGCTCCGCCAATCAGAGGTAATGGAACACCAGCCTGTCATCGGCTCCGCCAATCAGAGGTAACGCTGCTTTCAGATCACATGAGTAAAATTGTTGGAAAAACCCAGTGATGATGAATGAACGCATTCAAAAGCCTTCAACCGTTTCATTTTATTTTATTTGCACACATGCGCTTAGCGAGGGACACATTTGGACTTCTAGTAGTTGTGTACTTTTCCAGCATATCAGGGTTCTGGTGACAAAATGTGTGTATGTATCATCCGCCTAACCCTTTACCAAAGCAGCAAGCTAAAAACTCCCAATCAATGTGAGCAGAAAAAAAAAAGAAAAACTATTATAAGCAAGAAATGTGCAAATGCTAAACGTTATCTTGGTTATCTTGGTTATATTGGTTGATAACCGCTGCGTGGGTTCAAATTCCAGTTAATGCTCTACCACACATCGCTACCTGCACTGGACCTGTCTCCATGATGAAGAAATATACAGTAGTACAGCCAGTCCAAAAGAAAGAAAGGGATGGGGAAAAGAAATGAAAAGAGGAGCGGTAAGATGAGGAGAAGCGATGAGCGGTACTAAAGGTTTAACAGTGTGTTAATGTGTCCTTCTCATTGTGATGCCACTTTGACATGATGTGTGTGTGTGTGTGTGTGTGTGTGCGCGTGCGTGCAAGCCTCCACTTATCTCCTTACATCAAAGCAAACAGCGGGTCGCCCTCGCATTCTGAAAACAGCAAGCCCGCTCTTATTTTAATATTGACAGTCGCTGCGCTTTTACTGTGAAGTGCGGCCCCCGAACGGGGGGGGAGCGCTCGGCATCAGAAAGATCCACCAAAACTCCTGGAGGACACTGCGGTCAATCTATTGGTTGTTTTCTAAAGACACACACAGGGAGACGGGGAACAAGAGTGACAGAGACACAAACAGAGATCAATAGAGAGGAAGAGAGAAGAAGGGGAGGAGAGGGAGGAAGAGGAGAAGAAAAAGACAGATGTCAATCCAAGAAATATTAGATATAGCAAAGTCCCTGCATCAGAAATCACTTGCCAACAAAACGCCAAATCCATATATATATAAAGACTACATTTATAGGGACAAGATCTTATTTTTTGATTCATGTGATACATTATTAGACACCAAACTATCAGCTTCGAGGGAACATCGGTCCTGAATGCTCCCATGATGTGAAGCTTTCACTTGATCTTTTGCTCTCCACTTCAACGATGAAAAGCACAAGATCACATTTGGGGTCACGTAGGTTCGGGGATGGCGAGCGCCGCGGCTTGCCGTACACAACTGGTATTGACTATATGACTACGAGGTGAAAGGGCATAAGGGAGATGATGACACGGGTTGAGAAAGAAGGGAGAGAAAGAGAAGGGAGACAAACGATGTAATGCATCGGCGTGGGAGAGCAAATGGAGGCCCAGAGGAAGAGAGAAACGCAAAAAATACCACAACCTGTTAAGAGAAACGTGAAATGTAGAATAGCAATAATAATAATGTCACAATAAAAGCGTGAGATAACAAGGGAAGGGGAGAGCGGTGATAGAATGGGTTTAAGAGCAAGAAGATGAGTTACAAAAAAAATGTGCACGAAAGTACTCCACAATAAACTACAATACATTGTAAAAGATGATTGAAAAACCGACAAGCTCCTGTAGGAATTCACGATTAAGTACCACAAAACACGATAAGCCCCAATAGGAATAATACAGTGTGTGTTTCATTAGATAGAGAAAGGAATCGAGTTGCAGACAGACAGACAGACAGACAGACAGATCAAAGAAGCTAAACTTAGTAGCATGCAGTGGTGGGTCCAAGTGGTTTTGGCGAGCTGTCCTTCCCTGTGGTGTTGACTCGGCTTACACACACACACACACACACACACACACACACACACCTAGCCCCCTGTGAAACACTCAACAAACTGGCCAGGGTCCCTTGGGGCCAGGATAACTGGGGGAGATCAGAGTCGATCAACCCAGCTATACAGGATGGAGGGAGAGGGATGGAGAGAGGGATGGAGAGAGGGATGGAGGAGGACAGTAGAAAGGCAGCAAAGGCGGGAGAGAAAGGAAACACAGCAAGGGATGATGGGAGACGAAAGGGACGGTGAAAAGCGTCACTAGAGACACACACGGCACTTTCAAAAGTCCATCCTGTATTGGTGAAAGGACGCTGGTCACATTGGACAGCAAACTAACAACACTTTTTTTTTCGACAAAGAAGAATCAATCATTCAATATCAAAAAATCAATTCAATTTATCGGCTATCGGCAGTTTCAGGCCACAAAAATCCTTCAAAACCCCTGGTCTGATCTAGTATGTGCAGTGGAGTTAGTGATAAAAAGGAAGAGGCTGAAGAGGGGGGCGGGGGGGGAGGTGAGGAATGGAGAGAAAGAGGGATGAAGAGTGGAGGAGGGAGGTAGAGAGGCAGGGGAGAAATATCATTATTTTCTTTCTAATTTTACACTGTCCTTGTGCTGCTCCCAGTGCTGGCTGCACCAGTGGTTTCATTGGTTACTGTATCACAATAAAAGCGTTTACTCTTAACATTAGAAGCGCTCCTCCATTTTAATGGGCTAAATCGCACAATCTATTTCTCTCGGAGTAGCGATAACGGTGCACCGCTGACGACTGGATACCAAGGAAACACTGGAGAGAGAGAGAGAGAGAGAGAGAGAGAGAGGGAGGGAGGAAGTGCTATACAAACAAAGGAAGAGAAAGAGAAAAAGGAATATATATATACAGCTGAATATCTCTGATAGTCCAAAGTCCGTTTTAATATGAATTCTGACTTTGCCATAATATTATATTGAGTTGTTTTTTTGGGTTGACCAACTGCTTGCTGGGAGCTTACATCAGTCCGATATGACTACGCTTTGATGTGTACCAATGTTTCCCCTATATTGATATCACAATATGGTAGGAAAGGAAGGAAGCGACGAGCCATATCATGTAAGGGGCCCTTCACCACAAGACCAGTGTTATTGCGTCAGAAAATCACTGCGAGGAAACACGGCTTAAGACTAATACATTTAAGATCAAGTTGTATCTTACTGCTATGCGGAAAAAAAAAATACACATAACCTGAGACGCCGTTGACCGGAGCAGCCGCGGGCCGACTACGCTCGGCTGCAGATGGTGCAGCGGTGGTCCTGAAGCTGCCTGGTAGGGGGGGGGGGGAAACTCCTCCACCGGTGGGCCATTTAGGCGCTCAGCCCCGAGGCAAGATGCCGGAGGCTCCCCCTGGAGGCGATCCTTTCAGCTCGGCTTTCACCTGCAATTAAACACATCAATCCAAATTTGCACACTCTCACCCAGTAAATGGCCAGATTAAGAGAGGGATTGGTAATAAATCTAGCTGTAGCCAAAGCGTTTTCCCTTGACGTTTTTTTTTTTGCGACGGCTAGCTAACGCCATCTTCGGCCCGCCTCTCTCAGTTGCTTCGCCTGACTGAAGAGATGGATGAGGAGACGCATCAACTGTTGTTACTGTAATGTAAAAATAACATTGTTTTGCTAGTATTTTTAGCATCAAGGTTAATGATGTAATCTGGGAGGGCCGCCGCGGTACAATTCACACAGGGCAGCGAAAACTGACGCGTCCTATGAATTTAGGTCGGAAAGATTTGTGTCAGCGCTAAAAATAACGGACAAAACTCTCTTCCGCAAATGAAAAAAGTGGGTAAACTGAGGTTAGGATGCGTTCACACCCAACCACTACGTCCCCGATCGGGACGCTAAGTGGGTCGTGGGCATGTTGTTGTTGTTGGGTTTTTTTTTTCGGGGGTGGGGGTGGGACTACAAGGACGTTCTAATGAGCCTCGGTCTCGGGACGGGACTACATTTACTCACTCCGGGGTCCCGGGTTGTACGAAAAAGGAGGTGGAAGCTCCTCCTCATTTAGAGAAAAGACACTTCAGGATAAAAACAGATGTAGGGGAACGGAGGAGAAGAGAAAGACGACAGCCCTCCCACGCCGTTGTGTTACGCCTTATTCAAAACACACACACACACACACACACACACACACAAATGCAAACGCAGAGAGTTTGCATAATCAGGGCCATCCCCCAGCAGTGCATTGTGGGAGAGGTAAATGGAACAGCGTGACTCCCAGAGAGAGCTAAATACAGAACACTGCATACAAGCTACACACTAACAACAACAACAACAACACACTGATAAATTAGATTGGGGGGGGGGGGTGGAAAGGAAAGAAAGATGGAGAGGGAAGAAAGAAAGAAAGAAAGAAGGGATGGAGGGAGAGAAGAGGATGGAGGAAAGACAGGTAGACAGGTAGACCTCTGCATGGGTTTCCGGCATTTTTCTGTCTCTGGACTCAGGATTATAGGAATTTACATTTCCCTTTTCTTTTTGAGTTTTTACTTAACATTTGAATTTCTGCTGCAAGGGTCAAACGGTTTAAATTATTATAATATTTCTGTCTGTTTTCGGTCAGAAACCAGATATTACCATTTAGTTTGACTGCCAGGCCAAATAAATCAACATCATGAGCCTCGCCGCTGCCGCGTTGTTTTTTAAGGGCAAGTTTGAGTGACCTGTATGGAGATTTTGTGTGTGTGTGTGTGTGTATACTGTATATGTATTAATTATTTTTCTCAAGTCTTAGATAGACAGCTTGCCAGACACACGGAAAGATGGGACAGCGGAACATAATGAGGACGAAGGCGGCAGAAGGTCGCTAGTTCGATAGCCAAGCGGCGTCGAGCGAATATAAATTTATCGCGTATAATAAATCCGACGAATAGAAACGCGGGCCAGTGGGTAGCTCTGACTCGGCGTTACGGGGACGTTCTCTTTGTGTACAGTCTGCTATGGTTGAGATTACGACATGCGAGCCCGTATACACTGCAGATGCAATGTTGCGCCTCTGTACAGCTTCCCCTTCTCGCTCTCTACCCTCTATTCTCAGGGAGGCCTGTCTCCCGTGACACACAAACACTGACTCTTTCCACTAGGCCCTTTAATTGTCCCCATAGGGACTCCATGACGACCTATCACCACCGGAGACACAAAGAAAACTTCATTTCTACCGCTCGCTCGCTCGCTGTCTCTCTCTTCTCGCTCTCCGTCTTTGTGATTTGACTTTTCTTTGTGCGCGGCTCTTCCCTTTTATTAGCCCTTTTCTCTCTCCCTACGCCGCCCTCTCTCTGTGACATGTCTCTCCCTCTCTCTCTCTCTCTCTCTCCCTCTTTCTATCTTTCTTTCATCCCGCCTTTCTCCCTAACCCCCCCCGTGGTGGTATTGGCTCCCAGGAGACAGGTGTAGTTATTTGCAGTAGAGTGACTGGATAAGGGCTTCACTTCCTGGCTAAAAAAAAAAAAGTCCTGACACAGGCCCCTTCTCTCCCACACATTGGAGATAGGGGAGATGGTTGGATGGATGGGAAAGAGCAAGAACACGTCTTAGGGTGGAGGTGGAGAGATAATTGGAGGGGTGCAATAAAAGGGAAAAAAGGGAAGGAGGACGGGTGGGATCGGAAAACAATAATGAAGCGGAAGCACGGAGAAAGAACGGTGGAAGAGCTCCTCTCATCCATATCCTGTACCACAGCTTCAAGGAAGACTGAAGAATAAGGGGGGGTGGGTGATGCCATAACTTTATTTTTGCTGTTTGTCAGTTTTAGATTTATTACTCCCTCTGTCTGCCTCATACTTTCTCAGTGCTTCTCCTCTGGGGACCTGAGCTAGCTGAAACTTCTCCAACTCTGGAGCTGTAATTGAATAGCAGAGAGTTCTAATGGAACATTAGGCTGTTCCTGTCTTGGCAGGCCCTATTGATTTTGACTTTGCAGCATTGTAAACAATCTGGAGTAAATGTAACTGTACAGATGCAGACCTTGGTATAGGCTATAATTCTGGGGCTATTGCTACGATGTGGCACGTCTCACCGTTACAGTCTGGTTTCGTTTGACTTTAACAGTGCGCCGCCATCGTTGGGTTGCTGTTGCAACTTGCTCTAGAGAATAATAGCGGCTCGATTCACTTTCTATTCATGTGTTTTGCTTGCGGTAAAGAATAGGATGTGACTGAGTCCACCTGTCAGATATTCTTGATTTTAATTGCATGAGCGCGTGGTGTTTGGTGCGGTCGAATAATTGATTTCCCCTACGCTATGCTATTTTCTTTTGTCTGTCGCAGCATTTGGGTTAGAGAGTGGCATGTTTTTATGTCCAAGGTACCCTTTATCTTAATACTCTGCCACGCTATGATGGCGATGGCTTCTTTCTCAGAAACCTGAATTATGACCCAAACTTATTGTCAAGGAAGTCCAACCACCATCCTTGGTGGGTGGTGCCTGCCAGACAGAAAGGTTCTAACTCGCGGTGCTGAGAGACTTAGAAGTATATTTGAAAGGGATTCATTAAAATGTGAGATAAAATGTGAGAGATGTGAGAAAATGAAAAGCTCAAATGTTAACTCAGTGTTAACGTGATGAACATGATTCATCCGGTCTTGATCTGGAGTGGGCAACAGCCTACACCCACTTGTTGCATGTGCTGCTCCCAGCTGTCATTATGGATGATGAAGTCATCCAAGTGAACAGCAGCATAGTCAGCGTGAGGTCCGCGAGGCATTGACATGTCACTCGGGCCCCCGAACAACCCAAAGGGAAGCGTGATGAATTGGTACAACGTGTACGGAGTGGAGAAGGCCGTTTTCTCCTTGGACTCTGCAGACAAGTGAATCTGCCAGTAGCCCTTGGTCACATCCAGCGTCGTAAATAAATTAGCTGTGCCTAACCAGTCTAGGAGTTTGTCGACACGGGGCATTGGGTAGGCATCAAATGTGGACACATCATTTACCTTGCGATAATCCACACAGAACTGTATAGACCCATCAGGCTTGCGAACAAGAACGGTGGCGCTACACCAGGCAATGGTGGATTCCTCAATTCAGCCTGCACTACTTGGCGCTCGAGTTTGAGCATGTAGTACGGTCATGAACGCATCATTATGCCACAGGCAGTGTCGGTATGGTAGCTATTTGAGAGTCATGCATGCTGGCAGGGGGGAGAACAAGTCTGCAAAGTGCTGCGATGCCTGTCTTCTGGGACGGTGAGAGGTGGTTATCTAAGAGGACCGAGGTGTAATCTGCCAGTTCTGGAGCCTCCGGGCCCAACTCATCTCTCTCAATTACCGCCGCAGCCGGCGAGACAGACGCAGCCTCTGTCCACGCTTTTAGGAGGTTGAGGTGGTATACCTCAACTGCTGGATGAAGGGAGTAATACATGAACTTTATCTCCCGGTGCAAATTGCCTGACCTGCATTCACTCTGTTGTAGGGGTTGTTGCCGTTCTTGAGCCTGGAGCAAATTCTCCTGTGCCAACTGTCCAAGCGAGTGGAGTTTTGCTCTCAGGTCAAAAATGTACTGAATTTAATTCTTGCTGGTGCTTTGGCCTTCCTCCCAGCTTTCTGTAACCAGGTCCAAAAACAGCCTGGAGTTTCCGGCCCAACAGTAATTCAAAGGGAGAAAATCCTGTGGAGGTCTGGGGAACCTCCCGCACTGCAAACAACGGAGGATCAAGCCATTTATCCCAATGTCGACAAGCCTCATGTACGAACTTGCGGATAATGGAGTTCAAGGTCCTGTTAAACCGTTCCACCAGACTGGGACGGTCCGAACAGATAGAACGTCCAATAACACATGCAGATTGCATCGTGTACGTGACATAAACAACGCGCCCTGGTCAGTTAGAATCTCTTTTGGTGATTCCAACCCGGGAGATTACTTGAAAAAGTGCCTGTGCCATGCTTTGCGCAACGGCACTGCTTTGGGATATTGGTTTGCGTAATCAACCAGGACCAACACAAAGCGATGTCCTTATGCACTGCGGTCTAATGGACCAATGAGGTCCATGCCAACAAAGGGGACCTCGATTAACAGAAGGGGGTGCAAAGGTGCTTTTGGGGTCTCCGGGTGATTGAGTAATTGACAATCGGGACAGGCGGCACACCACCGCTGCGTGTCTCTGCAGTGTCGGACGACCTTGCCGGACAGGTAGGGACGACGGCACACATCATACACGTGAATGCACCCCCACACAGTCCCTAACCACTGAGACAAACCCAGGCCAATCAGTGCTTTAACGCAGCCCTCACTCTATGCTTTTTCCCTTTGTACCGAATTTCCACCGGTACCACCGGATATTTGTGTACATTTGATCCCCCCCCCCTCAGGATGCCTCCATCTCATGGTCTGAGTACAGCTGCAATCAATCGGAGCCCGATGTGTACCCACTCCGAGTGGGTACACATCGGTACTCCAGTACATCGGTACTCCAGAGTGTTAGCATTCCAGTGGAAACATGATTCAGAAGATAACTTTGTGTTACCTGAAAAAGGCAATTATAACAAATACTATACTACAAATACTATTACAACCAATGAGAGTTCACACAATTCACAAGTTACAAAGCTAGTGTGTATTGTAGCTAGCTAGCTAATGTTAGCTAACTATAACAAATGGGAGTAACATGCCTTTTAGTATTTCTATCCTTCTTGCCTTTTAATGTCTCTCAGTCTAGTACCGCGCAGCGCCCGATCTGGTGGTGACAGGTCTCTCTCTCTCTCTCTCTCTCTCCTTATGTGTTGCAATTCTCTCTTTGAAAATCACTGTGATTATTTGTTTATTATTCATCTAAAATCGCCCCTGTCTTCAAGTCCAACAATTGTAAAGTGTATTTGATTTCAACAGCATGTCACCCTCGGCGGAGGGGGGGGTGCTTGCTACATGAGAATTTCTCCAGTCTTTGGCCTTCAGTAAGGGATGACTCAGACATGCTGTCGGTGATAATAAGTCTCGACATCAGAAGATGAGAGCTCTACCGCGCAGACACATACAGAGAGCCTGTCAGATGTCTAAGCTTTTTCCATGTCCCCCACAATATTAAAAAGATATCAAATGAGAAGTCAAGGCCGCCACTGGAGTTAAATCCAAGACAATGGAAAAAAGAAGAAAGAAAAGTTGGACTGAGGGGTTAGTGGGGCTAGGGAAAGTGGGGGATCATTTGATCATTTTTTTCCGGGAGCGAGAACACAGTCATAAATGATTTATTCAGGACTGAGCTTAGAGGGCTGTGAGTGTGAGTGTGTGTGTGTGTGTCTGACTCCCTGCATATCAGCGTGGGTGAAAATCCAAACGCTTGGGTGTGAGTGTCCAGCGTGTACGGAGGTGCCAGACGTGGTCGCGACCCATGTAAAAATAGTCTCCATTAACATTTAACAGCGTTTTTCAGCATGACAGCGGTGGACGAAAGTCACGTTGGCCCTTCAGGGGAGAGAGAGGGAAGGAGACAAATGAATGAGAATATTAATCTCTCGCGCCAAAAGAGCATCCCATTCCGCTCTCCCATCTCCCGCCGCCGAGGTCACGTCATCCCAATGACACAAGAAATCCTCCTCATGGCAGAACTTGACTGGAGAAAAAGGCCACTTGGTTTTTCGGTAACGCTGTCACGAAAAACCAAGAGCATGGAGAGTGCATCACAATATACCTGCTACTTGATTGTCAAGTCGAATGATGCCTTTACCATGATCATGCATTGGCTTTCAGGAGTTTGATGCACCAAACCTATTCCATTCATCCCATGTCTACGAGCACGGCTGCACCCCCTTATTTTAAAACAACATGCATTGTGGCTCCATTACACTCTGGTCAATCGCGGTTGCTGTCAGAGAAATTGGTAATCTCTTCCTCTTCTACCAGTCGATTTCTCCCTGTGTGATTGTTGAACGTCGGTACAAACGGACTGTTGATGTTTTATTTGGCTGAAAATGCTTCTGCTGTTAAAAGTCCATTGTAGCTGAGCTGGAAATACCTCTTGATATCTCGAGACACCACCAAAACAACAACATGGGCCAGTGTTTAAGTGTTTTTTTCAGAATCTTTACATGTATTTGGCTTCTATCATTTAAGATTTTTTTTAAGACTCTTTCACCACTGCTCGGCAATACCCCTGTGTGTCATTACAACAAACAACCAAAAAATGATACCTGCTCTCGAGCTCCTCTCCTTCCTCGTATCCGAGCCTGGCTGGAGGCAGCACATCCTTCCGTGTACAATAAATGTGCTGCATTGCTGGCATAAAGGCAGTAGTAACCGCCGAGCACAAGGCCATCAGCTGCGTGCCAGCACTCCATTTAGCGTTTGATTTAGTGAACTACTAGCTTCGGGGTCATTGATAGTTGGCTGGGTTTCTTTTGGAGTGCAGTTTTATTTTTAGTCTTTATTAGCAAAAAACCCGAGACACTTTATACTTTTAGCTCCGCGGCCCTTTGTTTGCCCCGGCCTGCCGTAACAACCATGACTTCAACTATAGAGGCAATATGACAGCCATAATTCAAAGCAAAGAGAGGGAATTTCATTCTAGGCTTTAGAGCATGAAGACCTGTCTTTTCCCTTCTGCTGTATAATAACGTTAGAATACCCCCCCCCCCCCACCCTCCAACCCCCCAATCCTGATTTCTATGCAGTAATTGGCATAATGATCGGCCGTGGAGATAGCTTTGTACAGATGGATTTATCTTTCAGCCTGCAGCTAGTTTTAACGATAGCATCAATGGAGGAATGAGGAATGCATTAGGTAAAGAGATAGTCCAGGCAGAGACGTTTCATTCCGCAGCGAGAGATATGCATTGTGTGACATATTAGGATTTAATGCGGCGCGTGGAGCCATAGAAGGATGCGTTCAGTGTTATCGGCGTGTCGAATGGCGTGTTAAGCCGACGCTGGAGTATGAGGGACGCGTCTGTCTGAGCGATGTCATGTGAGGTGTTCACGGTAATTGGCTTGATCCCGAATCCGCAGCAAGGTGACTCATGAGCGAAGATGATCAGTGTTTTGAAAAAGTGTAGTAAATCATCTTATTAAACCTCTGATGTACCTCTTATCATGCCCCTATTCTGTCTACCGTAGAAATATGTTTCATTAATTCTATTCTATTCTATTCTATTCTATTCTAGTCTTTTTGTATTCTATTCTGATATATTCTGTCCTTGTTTTGCTAGTCTCCTCTCCTCCCCTCTCCTCTCCTCTCCTCCCCTCTCCTCTCCTCTCCTCTCTGCCCTCCTCCCAAGCCGCCCGCGCTGTAGGTAGAGACCAGGTGATGGCAGGCATTTCCTCGTTCGGCTAAGCCAATCAAATCGCCCCACCGTGACTAAGGCGGAGTCACAAGCAGCCATCAGTGCGGACACAAGCGCCATGGCAACGGCTTGACAGTTCATTACTCAAATAAACAAAGGTCCTCTCCATAATTGCCGTAATTGCTCTGACGCTCATTTGCACAAGGTGCGATGGTGGGAACACACACACACACACACACACACACATTTTAGCTCCCATACATACACCTCACATACATACACACACACACCTTTGAAAGAAAGTACACACATACACAAGAACATATAAGGCAGGTCTCAACACACACCAAGATACACCTCCCCCTCACACACACACACACACACACACACACACACACACACGTACATAGCCTCCCAGACACACAAGCTGAAAACACACTTACCCTTTACACACACACAACTGACAGCGTATTCCCACACACACCATCACACACATCACACCCTCCAGGTATTGTGTATTCACAGGTCGTTGCCAGGGGAACGGTCACAATCCGCTGTGTGAAATTAATTAAGGGTGGACATTTGAATTAATTAACTGGACGGGAGTGTGACATTACACTGATCTGGCCTTCTGACATTAAATACACACACACACACACACACACACACACACACACACACACACACACACACACACACACTAAAGACACACACACACACACATTAGATTTAATTACCACTATGCAGATCACCGGTACAATGTGGTTCAGCCTTAATTACACATACTGTTCCTGAGTGTGTGTGTGTGTGTGTGTGTGTGTGTGTGTGTGTGTGTGTGTGTGTGTGTGTGTGTGGTGTACATGACTGTGGCAGACTGGGGGAAGGGTGGGGGTGAGGCTTAGGCTAGCTCCAGGAGAGAGTTGAGTCGGTGGACTGACTCTCCCCTGGAAGGCAGCCGCGATGCCTGCCTGAATGTGCAACTGTTAGCCCACAACTGTTAGCCCACAACTGTTAGCCCACAACTGTTAGCCTACAACTGTTAGCCCTGTTGCTGTTCATTTGTTGGACGATGAATAGCAGGAACCCGGTTTTGAAAAACGGGGATTCAGTCGTTTTAATCTGCCTTAAAGGAACAATTCATCCCGAAAATGAAAAGTCTGCAGTGTGTGGAAAAATAAGGAACCGT
>JAXDDW010000129.1:682500-850000 GCA_034670385.1 Hoplostethus mediterraneus | reverse complement strand
GTATGTGTGTGTGTTCACATGGGTGTGGAATGCGTGTTTTTGTCTGCATCTTTGTTCGAGTGTGTATGTGAGTTTGTGTGTGTGCATGAAAATGTGATTTCTTTGTTTTGTTTTGCCTTTGAAGGTCTAGATTAGAATTTTCACAGTTTCCTATTTCAAACTCTAGCGCTCTAAAACTCTCTCAAAGACTCCTGCACAGGGCTAACTATATCCTCAGGTGTGTGCGCAAGGCGTATTCCAAAACTCTCAACTGAAAGGTAATTTCAAAATCTCTCAGATATAGTTGTTTTTTTCCCCCCAATACCTCAGGTGGATAGCATCATTTCTAAACCCTTACCTGTCGGATATGATTTTGAAATCCCTCAAATTGAAAGTATTTTTCAAGCAATAGTCCTTGCCTTCCAAAATTTGAGTGCACCGCATTTTATTCCAAAACTGAAATTAATATATTTATATTTTTCATTCCCAAATATTTTTATATATGGTATTTAATTTCCACCCAGCATTTTTGTTCTTGTACTAGGTCCTAGAGCTTTGGTGACTTTTTCCTTAAGCCCCACACATTATCGCGGAGGAGCAGAAAGTAGTGGGCTGATGTTGAATCTTCTGTTTATAGATCTTTTTGCGGAGTCTATCTCTAAAACAAATGTTCTGTGGTTTACCTTCCTCTGCCTTGCATCTCTATCTTGCTCTCCCTCCTCTCATTTTTTCGTTTCAAGATTTATCGCTCTGCAAGCCGGAAGCCGGGAGGTCCATGCTTAGCTCTCCCCCTCTTTCTCACCCTCTATGTTTCTGTCACTTTCTATCCCTCCCCTCTTCCCCCTCTCCTCTCTCACCCCCCCCACCTCCCCCTATATTTCCTGCCTCCTGTGTCTTTCTGTCCCTCTCTCTCCTTTTCTACCTTCCTTCCCTCCGGTGAAGATCAATCCATTCTTGGGCTATCAGCCTAGCAGGAAGAGCGATGGGACCTGGTGGCCCAGTGGTGCCTGTAACCCAAACAACACTTCCTGGCCACCCACTTGAAGATTTGTCCATGTTTTGCAAAAAACCTTGTATCTCCAAACAGGCAACTTTTCAGGAATTGAGAAAAACTCATGGATTTTCTCTACTGATCCTCATGCAATTTTGACATTTTACAATTCGTTTTCAAGTGGTTTGGCTTGTTCACGGGGTCACGGTATGTTTTCTATGTGTGGAAGATACTGTCAGTTTTTAGTTAGGGTGAAAAAAACGGAGATAGAAGGTTTCTACAGGATTCTGAAATGCGAGGAGGGAGGCTGTGTGTGTTTAGATGAAATATGAAGAGATAGCCTGGAAGGCGTGAAAAGACAGTGAATTATTTTTCATCTAGCAGGAGAGCTGGATTAATGGTTTAGATTGTTTTAAGTTGGCGTCTGGAGAATTGCAAATAGCACACACCTGGTGCTTGTTGTGCTGAAACAGAAGCTTAGACGCAAATATAACAAGCACGAGCACACGCACGCACACACACACCACAGTGAATGCTTGCTTGCACATGCCCAAGAAAAAAAAAATCACATGTATTAACAGACCCCTTTTCATATGCAGGATCACACACACACACACCTCGAATCCACAAAGCACGCGATTAGTTCCCTGGTCACATTTTGTCTTCCCAAAAAATATTTTCCATTGCAATGCATGTTTTTGGACTCCATCACTCCTAGTTTGCAGCTTTCAACTTTGTTAATTATGACATGCTCCAGGACCATTCATATAATCGTGTTGCCATCTGCAGTGCCGCTCTTAACTGGTTTTGCTCATGCCTAACGGATTTTAATTTGTTAATCTGGATCATAATACATCTGCCTGTTCCGAGGTCTATTTTTGGTGTCCCCCAGGGTTCAGTTCTAGGTCCTCTTTCATTCTCGATCTATATGTTCCCTCTTTCTAATATTATCTGCAATTACAATGTGCTCTTTCTGTTATGGAAAATAATAATATAAGTGTGTTTTTAATGTGTATGTATAAGTGTGGTCACAGTCAGTGGAAAACTACTGAGATCAGAGCAATGTGTGTATGTTGTTTACGTGGGAAATCATGATGAAGTCATGATGATTGGACTGTGCATGATTGTTTAACTAACCTTCAGACCAGAAAGGAGGGGAAGACACATGTGTATATTAGAGATATCATACTGACTTAATCATATTAACATAATGACTATATAACATGGAGTTTGTACCTGCTCTGTCAACAGTCTAGTCTCAGGATTGTCCTAGAAAGACTCCATGACTGAAGGAAATTTGCAACATCCCATTACACGTGTATAAATGTATCTGAGGAACTGAATTTGGCAGCTCATTCTGCATACACCTCGGTGTGTGTGGTTTCAGCTCTGCTTGCAAGCATTAAAGGCGAATATTGTGTTATAGATTTTATTGAGCTGATCTCACCAACTAGACAAAGTGCAATTGACTTAAATTGCCATGACACTTTCACACTCACGCAGATGACAACTTATCATTGAAATAAAACCTAGTGATGCAACACAACTAAATAAACGTAAATCATGCATGTAAGATAGACATTGAAACGCTCATTTTAGGACATAACCTGTAAAGAATTCAGTAATCAGTCTCTAAATTCCATCAGCTGTTACTGCATAGAATATGGTCCTAGTGCTTGTTGTTTATCTTCAATCCAGACCTCCCAAATTGACGACTGCAATGCATTACTCTCTAGCTGTCCAACTTCACACTTATATCTAATATCCAATATCATATCCAACTTATTTAAAACATAACACAGGGAGCATTTTACTCTGGTTGTAGTCTCTCTTCGCTGGCTCCCTGTAAATGCAGCTATTAATTATAAAGTCCCACTTGTAATTTAAAAAGGTATTACATGGCCTTGGTCTCAATACTTATTACTTATTTACTTTCTCCCAAGCATAATCAGAGAATCAGAGACAGTCTCAGTATTAAAGTCCACAGTAAAGATTATGTACTTTATCACTGCCTACAAGCTGCTTGATTCCCACTTTATCAGCCATTGCTTTTTCTCTTTACTTCCCTGCAATCTCTCACTCACTTACTCCAGCACACTGCACTGGTATTGCCTGGTGCTCTTCTATCCACACACACACACACACACACACACACACACACACACACACACACACACACACACACACATTCTATCTGTTGTTTCTATCTATTTTCAATACAGCACTTTCTGCTGATTCTTCTTGTTAAAAGTAGTCTATAAATTACCTCACTTGACTGGCTCGGTCTCAGGGTCATGGGCCAAATTTCTGCATTGGAGTTGGGCGTGGGGTCGGGGGGGGGGGGGGGGGGGGGTTGGGGGGTCTAATGCCAGCTGTCACTTTGCAATATAATTGGATTAATTAGATCTCAAAATTGGAGACACAAGGTTTCTAGAGGACAGTGACGGCACGGCTAAATGGATGATGAGGCCCCTGGACGCACATGAAGACCCTTGAAGAGATTAAATCCAAGTACCCGGAGAGTTAGCTCACGAGCAACACTTGTTTATTTTGCTCTTGTTATACGGCCGTGGGGACCGAAAACAACAAATTAGTGCAGCACACCAACAAACACATCACTTATTTAATAGCCCTTGCTAATTAGCTGAATTAAAGTCGAGGGCAGAATGGGGGGGGGGGGGGGGGGGGCACCGCAGGCACTTTATCACACACTGTTTGATTAGTATTCTCTTTCAGCGCGGGCTATATACTGTGTACTTGTCTTCGCCAATAAATTTAAACAACTCTAGGTGTCTCAACTCCCCTTCTGTCTGACTTCTCTCTTCCTCTACCATGTGTTGCTGCTCTCTCTCTCTCTCTCTCTCTCTCTCGCTCTCTCTCTCTCGTCTTTATGCCCCTGCCTTGCCCTCATTTTTCACCCCATCTCTCTTTCTGCTTTCTCTAGTACCGGCCAATCGTCCGTCAACAATGAGACTCTTCACAGGCAAGACGAACTGCCGAAAGCCCGATGGATGAATGCAATCAGATAGGTAGACAGGCAGCCAGACACTCAGACTGAGCGGCCGGTAGACAGGCAGAAGGACATTAGCTGAAGGGTGTCAGACGGGCAGGAAAGACGAAAGCCCTTATTAGATTGATGGCTAAAAGCAATGATTCAATGACGTCGCTCGTGAAGCACAGGGTCCCATGGCTTTTCAGATGGATACTGTAGATAATTAGAGGCTGTGAGACAGGCAATCAGCGATAAACAGGAGAGCCCAGAGCTCTTATCAGAGCGGCGGCTAAAGAAACGAGCCAATCATATCTCTTGTGACCCTCGAGTTCACAGCTATTTACATAGAAAGTCCAGACAGACAGTCCGAGAGTGAGACAGGCAGTGAGACAGGCGAAGCTGAAAGCTGCTATTAGGACCCATCTGTACTGGGTGGCTGGCGGCTGCAATGATGAGCCGCCAGTCCACAGCTTATTATTACCTGACTAATTGCATTGGCTACCCCGGGCTGTCGGCCCTGCGCCTGTATTGATAATCAAAGTGAAATTAAACTATTAACTGAATTAATGGCACCGCTGTGTATGTTGTCATGTCAGCGAGGGAAAGAGAGAGATAGAGAGAGAGGGAGAGAGAGAGAGTGATGTGTGTGTCTGTGGGGATTTACGAGGCTGAACACCAAAGCCAGATCATCAATACGGAGAGGAACAGGGAGTAAACATCAAACAAATGATGTATGCATCATGGGAAATGTGGGAAAATTGTTTATTCAATATATATTTTTTGCAGTTTCCACCAAACCTCACGTTGTCTTTCTGTCTGTCTCGGTACGTTCTGCTGCTGCTGTTACCACTGCTGCGGGAATCCAGACTTTTTGCACATTTTCATTCATTAATTTCTATATAATATATCTGATTGTTGGAATTATTGGTTGAGTTTGTTTCTATAAAATCTACTCTACCTGCTAACTTTCCAGCAAATGTAGACAGAAGGTGCAACTCTTTCACAGACCTTGAGTGACCTGCCAGCCAAACATGCCCTCCTTAGGACTGCAGCTGTGAAGAAAAACTGGTTACATGAAACAAAAAGATACAGTATATAACTATTAAAAAAAAGTCAGAAGTAGAACTCGTAAAAGGTTAAATAACTAGACACAGGAAAAATATGTTTTGGACTTTTGATTGAAATCGAAACAATTATCATGTTATTAAGTTATTAGGTTACAAGCATCAAACAGACATCAGAGATAAATGAGTAAACATCACATAAACAACCTGTATAATTACAAGAACAACTACGACGGGGAAGATAGTTATTCATGTATGGATGTATGAATTCCAATTGTATTTTGTTTTCATGTAGACCGTAATAATGCCTTTTGGGTTTGATCATCCTCAAAGCAAAGGCAACCTTAGTTACACGGTTGCACTACTTCACTCTACTCCTTGCATGCTGCCCTGAACCTCAGATATCACTGTGCTGACTGATATAGGTAAAGGTTGATAGAGTTATAGGGAGATGAACGCTGATCGAATTGGGTGTGATCCGTCAGTTTAACAGGTATGTAAATTTGAGTGTCATCAGCGTAGCAGTGGAAATTAATGCCTAATTTGAGAATGACGTCATCGAGTGATAACATGTAGATAGAGAGTAGTAGTGGGCCTAGGATAGAGCCTTGTGGCACACCAAAGTCCACATTGTAACACTCTGAGGTCATATTGTTGTCAAAGACGCGGTGTGATCTATCAAGTAGGTAAGAACTAAACCAAGAAAGTGCTGATGACCAGCTAAGAATCCAGTCTAACCAGATGAGAAACAGGCTGGTCATTGTCAGCTCCAGTTTGCTGTGTGTTTTGATTGATGACAATACCTCACATACTCCATATCTCCTATAGGCCTATTGACCCAACAAAGAAGAAACCATTTCAATATGAATTGAGATGAGACAAGAGCTAGCGTCGCTGCACCTTTTTCAAGAAGATTATTTTCCAATACGTTGATTTGCTTTGGGAACTATTTCACTCATTTGGCATTTTTTTCTAATTTTTTTTTTTTTAAAGTACCATATTATGTCTCAACGCCGACAAATCAACTCCCTAGTTTCCACTTCTCAACTTAAACAATCTGCATATTTTTCATTAAGCAGGACTTTACCTGCTCATAAAGCACGGGTCTTTTCCCACCACGCAGGTTGCCTGGCTTTAACCAGCTTTTTTGCATAAATAGACACCAGCACCTGTTTAATATGCATCAATTATTTACCGCTCTTATTTCCATGCATTTGCATATGAGTGCTTAATCAAATGAAACTCTCCGTCTATGGCGGCGCTTTTCTAAATGACAGAGTCCTGAACTAAGTGAATGGGATCGGGCCTGTCCGCGCACGCTGCCCGCTGAGTTGGAATGATTCAGAGCGCATTACATCTGTCATGCTTTACAAAGCGGCCATCGCTTTAAACAGAGTGGAAAGATAATATAGTGAAGCCTATCACACGCCCCGTTGAAAATAATTAATCCAGCGTACATGCGTTAGGAAGCAGATGAGAGAGGCAGTGCACAGTGCACCGTGTGGAGGGCTCATTTGTCGTTTGGCAAATTTGTTACCTGACTCTGTATGCGTGGGTGGTGTGTGTGTGTGTGTGTGTGTGTGCACCTGAGCACACATTTGCATACCTGTGTGTGTGTGTGCATGGGTGTGTTTGTGAGTGTAATCCACATGCAGTCACACACAAAGCGCTTGTATCTGTATGTGCATTTAATATGCGCGCGTGTCCTTTTGTGTGTGTTTGTGCACGTGCATGCTCACCTGTGTGTTTTCGTTCACTGTGTGCGTGCGTGTGTGTGTGATCGCCTTTTCCCACGAGTACCTGGACGTTTCTAAATAGAGCTCAGACAGGTGTGATATATTAGAGAGTTGCTCACGTAAACAGACCGCATAATAACCAATATCCTCCCATAATAAACAGAAAAAAAGAGAGAGGGGGGACGAGTGAGGGAGAGTAAAGAGGCAGATTGAAAAAAAAAAAAAGGATCTTTCCATTCCAACGGATCAACGACTTTTCAATTTTAACACAATTCTCATTTGGAATTCAGTCCGGAATGCAGCGAGATATTAATTTGAGGAAATCAACAGAGAAATTGGGTCACCTGCAAGCTATTCATTTCACGCCACCAAAACAAATAAGCAATTTGAAAGGGAGAGAGAGAGAGAGACAGAGAGAGAGAGAAAAGTGAAAGAAAGAGAGGCGGAAAAAAGAAAATGAGTAGAGAGCACAGAGAGAAATCGAAAAAGAAGGGATGGAAGAAGGTTGGGTAGAGCAGAGGGGGAAAAGATGCAGACTTGAACGGTGTGTGTCTCAATTTGACTTTTAAGAAGTCGACAGAGGTGAGGGTCACAGTTGCGTTTGCCCCATTTGAGTTGAGAGTAATTGGCTTTTTCTGCACACACACAACACACACACACACACACACACACACACACACACACACACACACACAAGTGGGCGCAACATACAGAGGGGATGCTGTTTGGATAGATTATGCAAAGTTATGGCAGGCTGGCAGAGGAGACAAGTGTGAACTGTGAAGGTTGATAGAGGCTAAGGCGGTATTGGTTATACAGGTTAATGCGGTGTTGACCTGGTGGTGTCAAGGGGTGTGTGTGTTTGTGTGTGTGTGTGTGTGTGTGTTCAGAGTTGCTGCCTGGTATCGTAATGGATGGAGATGGAGACATAGGGAGAGATGTTGTTCCTATTCATTTTTACTGCGATTATTCATAATGTTCATTACTGTTACTGTTGATTACAGTTGTGCTTCCTTGAATTGAACTGAAAGAGAGAGTGGAGTGTGTGTGTGTGTGTGTGTGTGTGTGCAAAAGACAAATGTCCATTACTTCAATTTTTATCACAGATTACTTAGTTATTATAATCCTATCACAGAATAAATTGTTGTGTTGATTCGCACTTTACTTACTTAATACGCTTTATTTTGAAAGTATTTTTATTTTAGTTTGAACTCTGTCCTCTTGTCCTTTTTGCATTGCTGGGAAAGATCAAATGTAACAGTATCTTTTACTCTGAGCTACTTTTGACTTTTACTAAAGTAGATTTGCACATCAGTAATTGTACTTCTACTTAAGTAAAGTTTCAGCAATAGTACTTCAACCTGCGTGGGATATTTTGGTTTAGAGGTATACTTCATGTTAGCGACATGAACTAGCCGGCTGCTAACATTGGCGAACGTCATGGATCAACATCATGGACTTGGACTTTTCTCCAGCTCTGCTCGTTTCTCCATGATACTGAAGGAACATTTTTGTGTCATTTTGAAATGACTGGTTGACTTTGCCTGTTGTGTTTCATGTAATTTAATAATGGTTATATTTCTTTCTCTCTTTGTCTCTCTCGCTCTATGTCTGCCTTTCTGTCTCGCTTTCTGTGTCTGTCTGTCTGTCTGTCTGCCTGCCTCTCTCTCTCTCCAGGACAGTCCATTGATCCTCCAGTCTGACAGGAACGTGACGGTCAACGCCAGGAACGACCTGGGACAGCTGACCGGTCAACTCACCGTGGGTAAGACACACACACATGAACACACATGAACACGGTATACACTCTCACACACACACACACACACGTGCACACACAGTAAAGAGAGATTGGTTTACTGGTAAACTACATGGTTAATGGGTACATGTTGGGTGACAAGCACATATAATGGTTTGTAGCATATGGATATTGTAAGGGAATATGTACTGGTTTGCATTTGTATGTTTCCTGGCATAAATATTGATTTGTTGGATGCTGTAATGGTTTTCTTCCTGCCACTCTGCATTTGTCCACTAGAGGGCAATTTTTTCTCATGAATGCAATTTAACTTGCTTCACAATAGATGACAATTGGGTGTTTTCATCCGATTACTGATGGGGGTCAAGTGTTCCGTTGTCTCATGAAGCGAGATTAGTGGGTTAGCGAGCTAAAATTGGGCTTAACTCTGATAGATCAGATAGATCACCATGGTAACAAGGCTGCAGTGCTAACCTGCTCCGGACCAGGTTATGTGCAGGATATTGTATAAAAATTGATAAAAAGCCTCAACAATCAACTATCTGTAAAAATGACATCCTTCCTAAAGGATTCCGTGGACTTTAAAAAAAACCCAAAAAAAACAACCTTTATTGACAAACCAGATATGAACAAAAACATTGCGTTCAACAAATAAAGAATGCACAGGGAGATTCTACTGAATCAAAATATAGCAAGAAGGGCTAGCATAGCAGTTAGCCCACTAACTGTAAAAGAGGGCTTCCATCAAACAGCAGGTTGCTTCCAATAGTTGGCTATAGTTATCAGTAATGAATGAAAGTGTGCTGAAATTCTTGCACCCGTATTCCCATCAGCAGCACTGGGGAACATGAGGCCGACTTTGTGACTAGAAAATCTTTTCACACCCATATATTATATCAATGAAAAGTATGCCCAGTGCTCACTGTGCCTCACTGAGGATCCTCGGTAGTCTTGGCAGCAGCAACTGTTACTTTTCACAGTTGTATTTTTTTGGAATTGCTCATATGTATTACAGTAGTTCTTCTTGGGAGAAAAACAAATGTTATTAATCCATTTCTTTCCCATACTTCTACAGTCTACTTAATATGTTGGCAATATTATGTTGATATAACCCCACAACCCTAGTTGATTGCTTTTACGATTTTATTATTTTATTTCTACGATTCTCTTTGCTTATTTTTTTATTCTATAGGTGCGCTTGTATCCTATTTCATTTTCCATGCTGAATTATTTATACTTACTTCATTTCCTCACGGGCATCAATAAAGGTTTATCTTATTTTATGTTATGTTCCCTGGATCTGTCCATGTTGCATGTGACTGACTATTTGGTACAAACCCCGCCCCTTTTGTGTAAAAGTGATCATAGCTACATTGGAAAATTCTAGGTATACAGTATAGAGACACATAGACACACAGTATAGACACATAGACACACAGTATAGACACATAGACACACAGTATAGACACATAGACACACAGTATAGAGACACATAGACACACAGTATAGACACATAGACACACAGTATAGAGACACATAGACACACACAGTATAGAGACACATAGACACACACAGTATAGACACATAAACACACAGTATAGAGACACATAGACACACACAGTATAGAGACACAGACACACACAGTATAGACACATAAACACACAGTATAGAGACACATAGACACAGTTTAGAGACACACAGACACACAGTTTAGAGACACACAGACACACAGTATAGAGACACATAGACACACAGTATAGAGACACACACACACACACACAGTACAGAGACACACAGACACACACAGTATAGACACACAGACACACACACAGACACACACAGTATACAGACACACACAGTATAGACACACAGACACACACAGTATAGAGACACACACAGTATACAGACACAGACACATACAGTATAGAGACACAGACACACACACAGTACAGAGACACACAGACACACACAGTATACAGACACACACAGTATAGACACACAGACACACACAGTACACAGACACACACTGTATAGACACACAGACACACACAGTATACAGACACACACAGTATAGACACACAGACACACACAGTATAGAGACACACAGACACACACAGTATACAGACACACACAGTATACAGACACACAGTATAGAGACACAGACACACACAGTATAGAGACACACAGACACACACACAGTACAGAGACACACAGACACACAGTATAGAGACACATAAACACACACAGTATAGAGACACATAAACACACACAGTATAGAGACACAGACACAGTATAGAGACACATAAACACACACAGTGTAGAGACACACACACAGTATAGAGACACACACAGTATAGAGACACACACAGTATAGAGACACACAGACACACAGTATAGAGACACATCGACACACAATAAGAGACACAGACACACACAGTATAGACACAGACACACACAGTATAGACACAGACACACACAGTATAGACACAGACACACAGTATAGAAACACATAGATACACAGTATAGAGACACATACACACACACAGTATAGAGACACACACAGTATAGAGACACATAAACACACACAGTATAGAGACACACACAGTATAGAGACACATAAACACACACAGTATAGAGACACATAAACACACAGTATAGAGACACATAAACACACAGTATAGAGACACATAAACACACACAGTATAGAGACACACACAGTATAGAGACACATAAACACACACAGTATAGAGACACATAAACACACAATATAGAGACACATAAACACACACAGTATAGAGACACACACAGTATAGAGACACATAAACACACACAGTATAGAGACACATAAACACACAGTATAGAGACACATAAACACACAGTATAGAGACACATAAACACACACAGTATAGAGACACATAAACACACAGTATAGAGACACATAAACACACACAGTATAGAGACACACACAGTATAGAGACACATAAACACACACAGTATAGAGACACATAAACACACAGTATAGAGACACATAAACACAGTATAGAGACACAAACACACACAGTATAGAGACACATAGACACACAGTATAGAGACACATAAACACACAGTATAGAGACACATAAACACACAGTATAGAGACACATAAACACACAGTATAGAGACACATAAACACACAGTATAGAGACACATAAACACACACAGTATAGAGACACATAAACACACACAGTATAGAGACACATAAACACACAGTATAGAGACACATAAACACACAGTATAGAGACACATAAACACACAGTATAGAGACACATAAACACACAGTATAGAGACACATAAACACACACAGTATAGAGACACATAAACACACACAGTATAGAGACACATAAACACACAGTATAGAGACACATAGACACACACAGTATAGAGACACATAAACACACAGTATAGAGACACATAAACACACAGTATAGAGACACAGACACACTCACACACTGTATAGAGACATACACACACTATACAGAAATGTCACACATGTTTTATAAATATCCCCTACACTCACAGTGCACACACCGTATACAGACACACGCACACACATTATACAAATATGCAGAGACACGCACGCACATACGCTATAATCACACATACACACAAACACACACACACTTTAAAGAGGGAGGAAATCCACTTCTGAATGTTATTTTGCTCATTCCTTTCCTCAGGAAAGATTTTATTTGGTAGCGCTTGGTTCGTGTTTGAATCCCTAAACCCCCTTTTTTCCTCCTTGTATTTACCAACTTAAAAACTACCTTTTCCCATTAGTATCTCTCGCTGAGGCTGGCGGCTGTGCAGTTTTCTCAACCGAATCATTTTACCGAGCTCTTATTAGCGCAGCGAGGGCCCCGGTGTCCTCTGGAAGACATCACTCAGAGGACTGTTTTAAGTAACTCTCAAAACCTAACAAGTCAAATAAACACAACTTTAGCTGCACTTTGCAGACACGTGCGCTGCGAGCAAACGTCCATCTTAATAAATCATTTAGTGACTCTGAAAATCGTAGTAAAAAAAATATGCTAACGGGGTGAGATAATTGCACTTGTAGTTTCACCAATTTTCAGCGTATGTTCAGTGATGCCTCGATTGCGTAATCGCGGCAAACCGAAGAGACTCTTTTAGGGGTCTTCATCGGGGCTGGCAGGGAGGTCGCCCTGTAGTTGAACAGCTGCCGGTTTGATCCCCAGTGCCAGCTGTCCAATATCGCTGAAGTGGCCCTTAGCAAGCAACAATTACACCCTGTTATTACGTGTAATAGCCTGCTGCAAGGACATGCATTGGAAACTGGCTGGCATTTAGCTAAAAAAATGCGGCGATACAACACAGTGGGTGGAAGGCACTGGATCACACGGGTCGTCTTGTGGGTTTTATCACTGTGTATACGAATGAACGGGACATATTTGAGTTCATGTTTTATTTATGGGTTTTCTAGTAGTATTTATCGCCTGAAAGCTGAGGTGAACAGTATTCCTAGGATCGCTAATACAGCATATAGGTATTCAGCTCCTGTCGGCTGGCCAGTCACTATTAGTGTCTTTCTGCACACACTTTCCCTGTCAGCTCACCCCCTGCTGTTAAAACCTCCCCGAAGCTGCTTTCCTTACAGAAAACAAGCTCCTTAACACATGTGCGTGTGCATTGCCTATACACGTGTGTGTGTGTGTGTGTGTGTGTCGGGGGGGGGGGGGCGGGTGCATATATTGCAGTCAGCAGAATCTTAGAGTCTGTTTTAAACTAGACAGCCAAACTGCAGACAACTCAGCCAGGCTGCTACAGAAAATGTGTTTGAACTCACTTGTGCAGGCAGGCAGACACACACACACACACACACACACTCATGCACGGCCATGTTGGACCACACAGCTATATGCTGATGCATGCACAACGAATACACACTTTTATATACACGTGTTGAACACACACCTACATGGGTACGGCTCGCTTTCTTACTATAGGTTTTTGTTTTACACACACACACCGAGGCTCTCTCAGACATGCACATACATGCACGCACAGGTATACACACACACACACACACCTACCTTTCCACTGTTACACACACACACACACACACACACACACACACACTAGCAGCACCAAGTTTGGGCTAAGAATCCCCCAGACACAGGGAAACCTGCCAAGTCAGTGGGAATTCCATCAATACCCACTTTGTGACACACACACACACGCACGCACGCACGCACGCACGCACGCACGCACACACACACACACACACACTAAATACCTCAGTAGCTGGCTGATGGGAGGGAGTGGGACAGGATAGATCCTCTTGGGGTGTTTCTTCCTCGAGGCTCCGGAAATCCCCCGGTCTCTTCCTGCCACTGCCTCCTGTTGCCTCCGTGCTGACTCAGCAGCTCGTCTCTCACACACACACACACACACACACACACACACACACACACACTACAGCATTCTCATCGGGATACTCTGACATCCTGAATTCTAGTCGGCTATTTCTCTTCACCAGACACTTGTCACAGCGGAGGTGGAAAAAGTTTCACTTCATTAAATCCCCAAAATGTCTTGTTAGTATTCACCACTGACACCAACCAGCTCGCGGCTTGTACAGCCAGGTAACAAAAGTAACAGTGACACTTTCAGGGGTCAGGGAGGTTGAAAAATGCACACGAGGCCTCGAGCGTTTACGTAGGATGCCGAGAAGAGAACCGAGAACCTTACGAGGTCGAGGAAACTGTTTGACTTTAATACCCCGGAAGTCATTTTCACGTGATGTCAGTGAACTGCACGCTGTTGTTTACCAACCCCCCGGTCTGCGATGCTTCGAAGGGGAGTACCTGGGGGGGAGCGAGAGGGAAAAAAAAAAAAAAATGGCTTCCTTCGAGATAACTTGATGCCTCGTCATTTTTTCCCCTTCTTTTTCTTTTAAAGACGCTCATAAAACATTCACCCCCCCCCCCCCCCCCCCCCTCCCGAGTTCCGATTCATCGCTCTGCGCCGAGAAGATTGTCTCATGCATCGTTGATGAGTGGGTATTTTTCTCGCTACACCCGAACGCATCGCTTAGATTGACAATGAGGCAATATTTTTTATTTCACATAGACATAGATAAGATATGGCTTCCGAATTGCATGGCTACATTTCTTTTTCCTCTCCATTATGATGACAAAAAAGAGGGACACTTTGCCACACCCGATTGATACCCAGACAAACCCTTTCCTTGTCTCTCCTCTGGGGGCCCGTCTTTTGAGTGTAGGGACCTGTGCTCTCATCTCTCTATTTCTTGCTCTCTCTCTCTCTCTCTCTCTCTCTCTTTCTTCCATGCCTCCATCCCTTCCCTTCCCTCTCCATCGCTGTCAGCTAGTTGATAGTGCCATCTTTGTCTTCTCAGCGGGGCGGGCCATAAAGGTGATGGGTGAACTTGGAGCTCCGGAAGCCGATGTCTAATAGAAATCCCAGTGGAGGAGCGCAGGACGTACAGTAGATAGGACGAGCTGTAGCGAGCGTTTAGTTGAGAATCAGCTCTGATTGGTCGATAGTTGATTAAAAAATAAAAGACTCCTTTTTTTTTTTTTTACCGTATTATAGTTTTATAACAAACAGCAACAAGACTTTTAATCCCCCCCAAAAAGTGACATGTTACAATGCATGTTCATTTTTCCAGCTTGGTCCCCAACGGAAGGAAACATCGTGCCCCCCCCTGAGAACAAACGCTGTCAGTTGCGATAAAGAAAACACACGAGTGGAGATGGAGGTTTTCTGCAGGACAGTAAAGCTGCGCACTTCAAAGTTGGAATAACACGAGTCACCTCTTGGCACGTGGTTGAACCGGCCACTTCAATTATTGTTCGCTCTCTGTCTCTCTCCTGTCCTCTGTCTCTTTTGCCTGCGTCTCTTTCTGTCTGCTGGCAATGGTTGCACTCATTACCTCTGTGTGTGTGTGTGTGTGTGTGTGTGTGTGTGTGTGTGTGTGTGTGTGTGTGTGTGTGTGCGTGCAGGGTGTGTATTTGTTTTGGGCTGTTTTGGGGGGTGGGGCGGTTGCAGTCTTATTGACTTTTCATTTTTCTAAGTGCATGGTGCCGGTAATGAATGGTCCTTCTCCCCAAGCAAGAGGGACAATGGTAGCACTCATTACCACTGTGTGTGTGTGTGTGTGTGTGTGTGTGTGTGTGTGTGTGTGTGTGTGTGTGTGTGTGTGTGTGTGTGTGTGCGTGTGCGCGTGCGCTATTTTTATAGTGCCAGTAAGACAAGGCCAAAAACAGAAAGAGCTGGCCAAGGGGTACAAATGCATTTTGGGAAGAGTAAGGACAAGGACGTGTGTGTGTGTGTGTGTGTGTGTGTTTGCAAATTCAGATTTTTTAAACTGTGCGTGTGTGTGTGTGTGTGTGTGTGTGTGTGTGTGTGTCTTTGACAGTGACAGTGAGAGGGTCATATCCTCCTACCTGCCACAAAACAACACTGCCAACTTTAAAAGTGACTTTCAACACTCAACCTCTCTCTACCTCTCCCCCTCCCTCTTTCCCCTTTCTCACACTTTCCTCCTTTTCTCCCCCCCCCCCCCCCTCTCTCTCTCTCTCTCTCTCTCTCTCTCTCTCTCTCTCCCCCCCCTTCGATTGTGCCGCTTTTTCCATTTTATTTTTCACCATACTTGCACTTCATCCTCCTATTAAGCCGCCGAATCCCCCGCTGACCTTGTTACCTCCTCCTAAACATCGGGCCCACGTTTATCGCTCCATTATCTTTACCTCCTTTCACTAATTAAAGTTCACTTTCATCCGAGCAAGAATCGCTCACCCCGTTTGTCCTCCGCCCCGGGCCGGCCTAAGCTCAAAGAGTGGATCGGCACAGCTCGGAGAGGCAGAGGCCGCGAAGACTAATAGACGGTTGTCGATTTGCGGGCCGATTTGCGGGCCGAATTGGGTGCCGCCGTCGTAGTTAAGACGTGCAACTGTGGAAAGCTGGGGAGAAAAAAATTGTGGAGAAGTTAATCGCCGATTTGTACAGAGGGTAATAAGGATATTCAGCTTTCACCGAGAGACATACGGCGTCGCGGTAACAGTCGAGCGCCATTTAACCGTCGCAGTCTAATTAGGAATCTGCTGTTTTTTTCCCCCCCCGCGCGTCAGAACGACACACCTAACAATCATATTTGGCAACGAACACGTTGACTGACTGAGAAACACGGGGGTATTAACTTGTCCAAACGCACGTCAACCTCTTCCCCCATCCGATCAGAGGAATTCCGACAGCCCTTCTCCCTCCGTTTTATGCCGCCGCTCTATGATCGAATCAATGGTTTTAATGAGGCAATTAAAAATACATAGAGCTGAGCATTAACAAACTGGCATACACTTAAGGGCCCATCAAGGACTCAATAAAGCCATGGATTTACTGCCATTGTTGTCATTTATCCTTATAATTGGCCACCGGAGCCTAATTGCCCACACACTGTTTTGACTACATTATAAACCTGCAAGTTGCTTCATGGCAAATATTGGCTTTAATTACTTTGTTCATATATGTGCGGGTATGTTTCATCCTGAGGGATGGGAATTTAACGGCCGATGTGCATTGGTCCGTCCGCGGCAGTGAGCCATTAGCGTCATATAGAAGTGCATAGTAACAATAATAAGAGTGGAAGACGATGTACTTCAGTCATCTGCACTCTCCCGCACTGACTGATGCTGCAGGCATGTACAGAGGAAGCGCGGCTTGAATAGGTCATGATTGATTTGATTTTTTTTAAAACGTCAATTTCCTGCAATCCTCTAACATCCAGGTCTATGTGCACTCAGAAAAATACAACATTGGATTTGCTCATTTTAATGAATTTATTTTATATGATATAGAAAATTATATATCATATAATTTATTATTTAATTTATAATTTATAATTTATTATATATTATAATATAAATACACTTATATAATTATATATCATATCATTTTATATACTTGTTTATATATTTTTTCATATATTTTTTTATCTAGTTTAAATGAGTAATTCCAATATGTGAATAATTATGATTACTAAATATACTTGTGTTACCGTGATTAAATTGAGGCTTAACATTCAAATTCAAGTGTATAAATAATATGAACTTAATTTGTTCTTTCGTTCTCAATAAAAACTCGATTTTGATTCGTCAAAACATTTGTCATTTTTTTCTTTCATCCAACTCCTTTTTAGAACATTTGATTAATCTGATGCGGACGTCAACAGGGGGAAACGATGGCCATAGCAGAATGTGCTATGTCCCAGTACTCTCGGTTGTTGCTTGGATGTCACAGCGCGCTACACCTTAACCTCTGCGCAGAAGATATTCAGTGAAATATGCTTTTGAAAACAAACAAGCTGCTCAGAACAGTTCAAACCAATTGGCGCTCCCACTCAAGCTGTGCCTTCAATAAATCTGGAAAGCCATCACGAAGGAGCTTTGATGTATTGTGGCCTTTCATTAACACGGGTTGGGTTTTTTTGGTACTTGAACCTTCTGTGAAAGCTGGCTTGAATCCAACTCCATCACAACGGTTTGAACAAAATTCAAAGATGTACTAAAGGTACTTTGGATAATTAAGGTTCAGTAAATTAGGCACATGCACAGGCTACATTTCCAAAGCCCTCAAGCCCTCAGGCCTCCGCCCCTTCTTTTCTTACTCCAATGACCAGTTTGATCAGCTCCAGGGATGACAGGAAAAATTAAGGTTTGGGAATAAACCCTTGGTACATGAAGATGATTGTGGTTAACCCCTTGTTGTGACCCTCTAAATGCATCTTTGTATCAACAATAATGTTCACAAGCTCAATTGCACAGTGTTGTGTCAACCTAAATGAATGTTTCATTTGTTTCAACGTGTTTCATTTTTTTGGAGTGATATAGGCGCTCACACAAGGGATAGTTACATCAGGATCTGGGCATTGGAAGATATTTTCTCAGATGATAAAGTATCTTTTGAAAAGGGCGTGTTTGAAACCACGGCCATTTCACTGTTTATGTATTGAAAGGACTTATACGACCGTGTACAATAACCATCTGCTTTTTCACCCGGTCAATAAAAGGATGTTAAAATGTCAGGGAAATGCTGGTTGGTGACGTAAATCAAGTCAATCATTGTCGCCTTCGAGCAATAAGGGGTTGCTGTAACCGCGCCAAGCTCGCAAACACACGCAGACTATAAAAGGACAATTTTATTGTTCGCCGCGAAACAACAATGTACCATCAGTGTGTCTCTTTCCAACAATCTTTCCATCTGCGCAAAATCACCTTTTCGGGAATAGAGACAAATTGGTTGAGAATTCCGCCCCTGTCCGTTGGATTGTGACATTTGCAACCACCCACCCAACAACTACCCCACTGAGGCAGCTACTCCTGAGTGAAGCACTTAACTCCCGATTGCTCCAGTGGCCACGAGAAAAGGCGGTTGCACTGGACACCTCCCAGATGTGAAGGTGTATAACTATATATGTCAAAAAGGGTGTTGCTGAAAGGGAGCAAAATGCTCCCTCGATTGAAACAAAGGTTAAAAACTAATAATGGCAACATCTCAGACACAAGTTCTCTATAGGACGCTAATAATATAGTGCAGACAATTTTATTTTTCTTATGTTAAAACATGAATTATGCATAGGGCACAGTGGGCAAACAATCTGCTGCAATAGGACAAAGTAATGACTCTGTCTTCCTCTAGGCATGTTTGGCAAGTAGTTTGTTCGTTTATAACTATGTGCATTTTAAATAATAAGATAAAATGCCCAAGCGCCCTCAGACTCGCATTCAATTACGAACATTGCTGCATCCCCTCAGGCGCCGTTGCCACGTCACATTTACATTTACATTGCGGGGCACCAGGCTGCCTACAGTAAGTGCAAAGAATAGAGCGCGTCAACATTCATGAATCTTCATAATTGCAAGTTGCCTATAGTAATAAGAGAGTGCGAGGGACAAATGTGTAGTAAATTCAGTAAGATATCATCCATGCAACTGTTTAATGTAAGCGACACACTGCCTAAGAGCAGGTACGTTGGCTCTAAGCCTTTATTGAAGATGTAAAAGGTCAATTAATAAAATATCTCAGTTAAGGCTCACTAACTCGTGTTTTAAATGCAAGATTATTATCTCCTGCAAGCTTGTATTTGCTATAACTTCAGGAGATTAGTGTAATTATGTTCACAGAGGCAAGTCAGTAGACAGTCATAAAGATCAGTCAATATACCCGAGGCCAAGAGTTCTTGGAACTTTTTTCAGCCCGGGTACAGTAAATTCAGTGTCTCTCACTCCATCAGCTCAAGATAGTCTACTGAATGGGAAAGGGGATCTTTTTTTGTCAGTTCCTTATTGCTTATTCCTGAGTCATTTGGTATAAAAATATGGTTTAGTGGTAGAGGTAAAAGAAGCAGGCTTTTGACCAAAAGGTTGCTGGTTCGAATCCCCTTATTGGCTGGGAAAATGTGGTTGGGCAAAGTAAGTACCTTTGTCCCCTTCCTCAACAAGTACTAGAAATGCTCCAGTAGAGCTGCTCAGTGTCCAACAGTAGGACACTGTAGTCATACAGGGCAGCTTTGAAAGTCAAAAGGACTTTTTCACCTCATGAGAGACAAACCAACAAACTTCTCACAAATCGCATCAGAAGTAGAGAAAGGAAGTAGGTTGTGTGTGGGGTCATTATCGAAATATTGGGTTTGATTTCAGAAACAAACGTTGCTTTTTGTTTGAGTCCAGGTAAAGGTTGGTTTACCATGTTTTTTTTTTACCATCACTCGATTATGCTGATTTGTTTCGTATGAATGCATCAGCCCAGTGTCCTCGGATGTCAGACACAGTTTATCAAGGTGCTTTGAGATTTGTTTCAAACTGTAAATCCCTGACTCATCATTGTACCTTGCATGCTACGGCTGGTTGGCCATCTCTGTCCACCCGTAGGGCTTAGTCACTGGTCTATCTTTATTTATAAGACCATTCTGGGAACGCTTCCTTCATACTTATGTACCTATATTAGTCAGAAATGTGGAGCTCAGGAGTTGTTTTTGCTGACTGTCGAAACATCCAGCAGAGTTCGGGAAGAAAGCCTTCATGATCTCTGCCCCTGCTGCATGGAAAACCCTGCAGAAATACTTGAAACTAAAGGAACTTTACTTTAACCTCCTGGAAAATGGCATATTTTTTGTGGTTACTTTATCGCATGCCAGTAGGCATACATAGAATTTCCAACCAATACAACTCATGGTCCAGTCCATATCCAATCCAGTTCCTCTCCAAATTATGCCCCGCCCCAACACCCTGTTTCAATGGGACACCATCGAAATGCCAGTTCCTTGTGACTTAAAACATGAAACCAGTCCGGCGGGCAGAGCGGCAAACAGGCTCCCTCTCGTAAAATCGCCACGTTCATGCTCGTGTCAGTAAAGAGGTGGTCCTTTTGTGATCGGAAAGTAGCATTCTGTATAGTGAGCTGACTTCTGTTTGACTGTGCAAACTAACTCCAGCAGACTACATATAATCGTTGTGAAAGGTATACCAACGCTTCTTGAGTTTTCTTGAGGTTATGAAGTAGTGTGCATAGTGAGAATCATGCCCTGCAAGGAAAACTGCTGTCAGACCAGCCAGATCTCTCTGCCTCCACTTTTACTGCATTTCGAAGGAAGATTTTTCCGATTTCTACACTGCTTGTGACCTGCTTCAAGGTGAGGGAAGCACTGCTGGTTGAGCCTGAGGTGTGATTTTCTGTTTCACTGCTGCTTTGCACTCTCTGCTCTCTGCCTTTGCCCGTAAAACCTGGCCGTGAAGGAACAGACAGGAACTAGTATCGTGAAGGCAAAGCGAAGGCAAAGTCACTCTTTGTCTGTTCCACACATGAAACTATTCGTTTTAGCTGAGCTCCATGTGACACAATGTTGAGTTGAGCTTGAAAGGTCCACAGCGCTCTGCCAAACACACATGTATTGGTGTTCATGCTTTGTGTGCAGTCCAATCGTAGACTGATAAACTATCCGAGTGCACAGGCATTTCGTGGATGTAAAACATGGCAGAAACAGCGGCGCTGACGTTTTGTACTTTTAACCTAATTAGTACATTCTCAGATGTCTCTGTTGGTAAGAAGAGGAAAAGATTAGTAAAATAATTTCCTTTCTGTGATTCAATGAGCCAGAAAGCAGTCATTTCTCCTTTTGATTCCTTTTGATGTGGTATTCAGTGCCGAGAGAAAGCACATCTTCTCATTTTGTGCCAAAAATAACCTATTGTTGTGTGCCGCAATGAAAGTGCCAGAACCATTTTTTTTCCCCTGAAGTTATTCCTCCTAATCAGCATAATTGTAGGTTTTTATTGCCTGCCACTGATCGCCTTGTGACCCCTGCCACTATTCAGACAATAGTTCTTTTGATTGCTATGATTACACACAGCTAGTAAATCCCCTGGATACGAGTGTCTTTGTTACCTGTACACAACAGGTAACTAGCGGATATTGAACGTTTTACGTCTCCCCTCGAAAACTCCTCATCCTTGATATATCTGAGGTTGCTATATTTGGCCCACCAAATGTCACTTAAATTTAAATCGTAGCTTTTCTTTTTTAATTTATGATTAGCATTCATTGAAATTCATACGGTAAATGATAACAAGGGTACTAGAATAGACATCAGGGCAAAACACACCAATCAGAAACAGAGAATCTCAGGGTGACAATATCTGACATAAGAAAGACAGAAAAACAAAGGGGAAGACAAGATTAGACAGCGACATCAGTGCCCCCATATAGAAAATCTTCCAGTCATATTCAAAATGCTTTGAAGGAGACAATCACTGTCTTAAAGGGTAATTCTGGGATTTTTCAACCTGGCCTCTATATCCACAAAATCGCCTATCATACCGCTAAGTAGATCCCAAATGTTTTGGAGTTGCCCCAGTAGATCGGCTCAGCCGGCAGTCGTGAAACGGGGGCTCAATGGCTGCAATGTAATCCAAGGCATATCAATGCGGTCAAAGTACGTCCACTAAAAGTGCTTGATTTTGCCACTGACAGGCTCAGATTGTTATTTGTGTGTCTGACAAGTGTCTGACAACATTACTGAAAGGATCGCTACAAAAATAGACCTTTTTAACCAGAAATAGACCTTTTTTAACAACAACTCTGAACTCTCAACTCTGACAAAGGTGGTCTATGAAAGCAAGAGGGTTGACTTGTTGCAAGAAGAGGATTGTGTAAACAACTGTCCTCTTCCTGCAACAAGTGAATCCTCTTGCTTGACTTGTTGCAAGAAGAGGATTGTGCAAGATTGTGCAAGAAGAGGATTGTGTAAACAACCGTCCTCTTCCTGCAACAAGTGAATCCTCTTGCTTGACTTGTTGCAAGAAGAGGATTGTGCAAGATTGTGCAAGAAGAGGATTGTGTAAACAACCATCCTCTTCCTGCAACAAGTGAATCCTCTTGCTTTCATAGACCACCTTTGTCAGAGTTGAGAGTTGAGAGTTGTTGTTAAAAAAAGGTCTATTTCTGGTTAAAAAAGGTCTATTTCTGTAGCGATCCTTTCAGTAATGTTGTCAGACACTTGTCAGACACACAAATAACAATCTGAGCCTGTCAGTGGCAAAATCAAGCACTTTTAGTGGACGTACTTTGACCGCATTGATATGCCCTGGATTACATTGCAGCCATTGAGCACCCGTTTCGCGACTGCCGGCTGAGCCGATCTACCAGAGCAACTCCGAAACTTTTGGGATCTACTTAGCGGTATGATAGGAGATTTTGTGGATATAGAGGCCAGGTTGAAAAATCCCAGAATTACCCTTTAATTGATGCCCTACACACGCACACACATATACACACACACACACACACACACACACACACACAGAAGACCAGAAAGCCACCAATTTTGTACACTCATTCAATCAGTCAAGTACATTTAGCACTTATAAATCCCCCCAAGTACGTAATATGGCTGAAAAACATGCGTCATCCGAATTCTGCAAAAGGTAAATAATAATTATTATAATTATATAAAAAGTTCAAATAAACCTGGTTCCCCAGCTAATTCAAAGGAGAGAACTTATAACTAAACAATTTGCGTGTTGGAAGTTGAGAAAGTCTCCAAATCTTTTGATTACGAAAGCTTGTTTTTCCACCGGCGAGTCAAATGCGAGAATCGATTGCGAATACACCTCGAGGTGCTTGAGCAAATCCTGAATCGGGGCTTTAAAGTCTATAGGAATATGTAGAGCCTGGTGGTGCCGACCTCTCTTCAACCTTTTATTTTCTGTCTTTCATCTGCTCTTCCACCCTTTCATCTTTCCCACCGTCCCACCACCCCCGCAACTCCAGAGATCAGGTTGATTAATGTAGATGACAAACAGCACTCATTTGTCTCCCCCTCTGTCTCTTTCTCCCCTCCCTCGCTTTATTAATGACTGTAATCAACCCTAAATAAATAATTTGTGTACCTTGGCGCATGAATCATTTAAACATCTCGCCCTCCCACCTGTGGCAAAATCAAAAGTTGGGGAAAAAATTTGCTTTGCTGTGCAGTTTTGTCCCTCCTGCTCTTCATTTTTTTTTTTTACCCCATGCCATCCATTTTCACACCATTTATTTTCCATCCTCTGTCTTCCTCGATTTCTTTGAGAGTGTCTGAGAAACACCTTGAAGAGATTAAAGGTCCACTGTGGCGCAGCAGAGGGCCCGTCTACCTCTTTGACTGGTGGGAACACTTCAAACAGTGCGGTGACCCTCTTGTTTCCTGCCGTTGCATCACGGGCCATACTGCATGCTGTTTACGTTCAAAGGGCCAAAATAATCCAGACGCTTTCCCTACCCATCGCTCTTTCTCCGAGCAATGCAGTGCGGCAGCTCTCTCTCAAAGTTAAAGCGGCTCTCTGAGGTAACTTCGCACGGAGTTGGGGGGGCGGACTGGCTGAGATGGTCTTTTCTACTCCTCTTTGGTGAAATAGTATATACAGATGCTGGATTTGACCTGTACTCTACTTGCCGCAAAGCACCTTTTATAAATGCTGTTATGTTATTGTGCACCCCTTTGGTCTCTGTGGCTTTCCCTTCAACACCTTTTCACACACACTACTGATCGCTTGATGAGCCATACTGCCCTTGACTCAAAGCGTCTCTGCTGGCAGTTTTTTGTCACCTTTAGTCCTATATTATTGAGGGCAGACGCTGCTCTACAATGACTGAGCAGTGAGTCTGAAGCAGCTCATGGCTGGCTCTGAATGGTACTGTTTTCCCTTGTTATATAATGTTGTGCTAGGAGTTCCAAGCATAAGGAACAGATGTCAATATCCAGCTCCTTATGCTGATGAAAGCTTGTGTTCTTGGGCGTTTCCTGTAGTTGATTGGGATTACATTCTCACTCCTAACGAACAGCATCACCGTTCTCTTGGAAGATGACCAGAACCCAAATTTTCCGGCGTCTCGTTGCGGTTATTTGAATGGCAAGTTTGAATGGCATTGTTCTCGTCTGACTTAACAAATTGAACTAGAGTAAACACTCCAGAGTTCAAATGATCCACTCCAAACACGCTTGTTGTGAACGTGCACTTAGTGTAGAAGACAGCAGTTGGAAAAAGTGATGATTCAATGAAAAACCGATGAGAGATGCCAATTAACCACCCTTGGATCGCTGCCCCTGAGCTTTTGGGAGCCCCGGGCGAAACTGATTTTATACTGATTTGCCATCTGTCCCCCAAAGTCAGAGAAACATGAAAGACTTAGTCAGAAAGTTTCACCCTTTGTCCCCTTGTTCCACTTTGTCACTCTGCAGTCACTACAACATTAAGTAATCTGAGTTTTATAGACCTCTAACGCCAACCAAGAATTTGCAGCGTCGATAGTTCCCTGGCACAGCTGACGGTGGCCTGTGATTAACACACAAAGGCAAATGAAAATGTGGGTAGGTGGCAAGGGGGTGGAGATCGGGAGTGTCTTGAAAGTCCAATGGGCGGGGAGTTTTTGCTCCAAATCGGAGTGCAGGCCAGAAAGGGAGTCTCGAAAGCCATAAATCTCAGCACCTGGCCAAGTGATCATGGAGTCATTGGTATTGATCTACAACCCCATCAACCCCCAACAGATATATTATGGTCATTTTGTGATATGGGGCAGTAAAAATGTTACTCACTGCACCTTTCAGTCAATGGATTTAAAGTGACGCTAAAGTGAAGCTATATCATTGATATTCAAAATACGACTTTTTACCTTTTTTGTGTCACTTGTTACATATTCCGAACGCTTGGCCATGATTCATTATTTAGGAGGTTTTCACGATATTCACTCTGCCCTTTATCAACCCAGCTGTACAGCAGCCATAACTGACAAACCTGCCAGTTTTTCGTCCTGCTCATCTCCACACAATAACCCCAAAAGGCTTTCCTTTTTACACCGCTCCCTTTCAAAAAGGTCTTTTCAACCTTCCCTTTTGTTTGACTGTCATCAAAGCGATGACACCCGTGCCACAAATAAAGTTTCGGCTGTCGTTTTAATCAATGACACAACAACCTTGGTTCTGCCACTCTGATGACAGAGACGATTCTTTCACCTCATTAGTCCAAACACATCACTGTCTCGGTAGGTTGAAAGTCTCACAGCTCCGCTACTAAATATGGCCGACGTGGAATAAGTGAGTTGCTGTCTTCGTTATCATCTGGAACATTTGAGGTCGCAATAGATGAGGCCGTACTTTATTGTTCATTTTTGCACAGAAGTGCCCCAGAACAATTAGAAATGTAATTGTTTTCTTAATAAGAGTTAATACATGCTACCAGCTACTAAAATACAAGAAAATACAAGCATTTGCTTAAATGAGTACTTCTTAAATTTGGTTAAAATAGTGATGCAAGCATGTGTCAGAGGGAATTAGATTTATTTTTATGAGGCACATTTTGTGACTTTTGTGATTTATTTATTTTTTTTAATTTCTACTGTGTTGCGTAATGCACTTCTTACAAATTCTCCCCAGGAACAATTTCCCTTGCAGAACACACAAAAGAGCCCACTGGGCTTTTGAATATTCATTAAATTTGACATTCTAGACAGGAGGGAAACTGACAACCATATCACCATGACTCACTCAACGCAATGCTCATCTTAATCCGCTGATAAGCCCTGCCGTGTTTGAATAACCAATCAGTAAGTCGAGGGGGGGTAGATCAGATTTGTGACAAAGAAAACTTTTGTTTTCATTTTTAAATGTAGACGTAAAAGCTATTATTTTACATTCAATAGGAAAAACAAGATAAGCAAAGGAAAAACATTTTATTTTGATGTACTTTGCAATCCCGCTTTTATTTCTCTTACTGTGAAAAGATACAGAACAAGAATACGGCACGGTTTTTAATTCGCCGTCCATCCTTGCAAAATGACAGCAAGCTGGAATGTTTCATGCTCACTGCGGTTCATTGGCCCATGTTTGCATGATTGATAATGGACTCCCACGCACACACACAAAGCTCGCTTACATGAATAAGAATCCGTCCTCACAGTCACATCACAAGGGAGAGAGTTAATTTGACAAGTGTGTGTGTGTGTGTGTTGGTTGATGATTGCTGTAGCATAGCCAATGGGAGGCTCAATGCCAATATGATCTAAGGGAGCGTTTGTCCATTGCTCTGGGGAAGTTGATAGGAATTTAAAAAACCAAAAATGGCGACAAAGTTGCTTTTCAAGGGCACTCTTCCAGACTTGTGCCTGAAGTCTTTGAATGCCTGATAGTGTATGTATATGTATCATGGTGTCAGGCAACTCCGATGTGATTTTGATTTTGAGTGTGCATGTATGTGTGTATCAGAGAGAGCGGGGGTCCAAGGGCTAATATATCTCCCTCTGTGTGTGTGTGTGTGTGTGTGTGTGTGTGTGTGTGTGTGTGTGTGTGTGTGTGTGTGCGTGTGTGTGCGTGTGTGTGTGAGAGTGAATGCACGCCAGGGCACTTCCACCCCCTGTTGCGTCTCTGGATGCCGCCACTCCTGAGGTGCAACACAGCGTCTGTTAAAGCGACGTATGATTAATTCATGGCCAGCACTTCACCGTATGTTGCCCCCACACTCCTGAGAACAGACACACACACATGCACACACACACACACGCACACATAACCCCTCCATCACTAGAACAAAAGTCTCTCTCACTCTCACTCTGGACGTAACAGATCATTAAAGCAAACAACAACAAAGCATCCCAGAAAAGGAAAAAAGTTGAATTAAGTCAAGTTTCAAATGAAATATGAAGTATAAACAAATTCTGTGGACCTGTCAGAAAATAGGTCTTCATGACTAGGCTCATCTCTCACCGGAAAAACACCAAGCACACCAAGAAGATATTTCTAAGACATCTAAAACTGATTTTAAGAATTTAAAGGTTAGACTTAAATTGTATACAACCTTGCATTTAGACACTTTAAGGTTCGTTAAGGACCTGCAGTTACATCTGGAAATAATTTAATACACTTTTCTTAATTTGAGTGATACTACTAATGTATTTGAAGACATTACGCGCAAATAGACTGATCGTATGTGACAGCTAGTAAGTTGCGGAAGGATCTGAAAGCGGCGAAGAAATTATTTTCTCTCTGCTGGTCATACCCCTTAAAGGTAGAGCACCCCTTAAAGTGGCCACTAGTTTTGAAATTGGCAGTAGTGAGCACATTAGAAGAAAATGCGTAAAGGCCCAAAAAGACGGTACACACCATCTTTGCCATCTTTTTTCTAATGAGCCGAGGGCATTGGGCTTATTGTATTATGAAATAGCATCACATCAGCACGGATTTAGGATGCAGAAGCACAGGCACACAGGTTTTGTGAGATGGAGGCTATGTGATTGAGGCACCTCTTTTTTTCATCATTTGTTAAGTAACATGCTTGTAATTGGGAAAAAGTTTACAATGCTGTCGCTGATGCTGTCTTTGCCTAATGCCAGCGAGTGGTGGGGTGACATGAACGTAGCCAGCTACCCACATGTCATTCAAAGCGGGAGGTGGGCTGTATGTGGTTTGCCTGTGACACGTTACATTGGGAAAAGGAAATAAACAACATACTTCAGGCAACAACACAGTGATGTGCTGCATCCTCAGCTTCAAGGATCTATGTGCATATCGAGGAATGGGTCTTTAAAACTGCTTCATATTTATTCGGTGTAAATAACTGTGTTACAATGAGTTGTTCAAGTTTCTTTGAGAGAAACCGCTCAGTAAGGTCACTTGAAAGAAGATGCTCAGCGTCTTTTTTGCTTGAAGTGGTTGTGCCCTTGTGAAGAGGCCCTTGATGAAGAAGCACAAATCCCCCACCCCCTAATCTTCAGCCTCAACTTTGGAACACTTGAAAGCGCCCTGAATGAAGATCCCAGGCTGCGCTCCAATTCACAGGAGGTTTAAGATCCAGCGAGATAGTCAATAGCCAAACCCAGCCAAGCATTCAAAGTAGTCAGTGAAATCTTAAAAACAGTCATAAAACTCCCATTTAACCAGTGCAAGGACACTAAAGTTTGAGTTATGTGACCTCATCTCTTAGTTAAAAGCCATAATGCTGCATTTAGCATATTGCTGGAGTTGGGAGAGGAACCTTTGACCCAGGGAAAAACATTGTGATCGAAAAGCAAAAAGCACAGTTGACTTTGTCCACATTGCCAAAGGGCGGAAACGACCGAATTCCAGAAGCGTTCCTCAGCTGGAGTATAAGCATTCGCACATGCATGACCAGGGACGTATGCACAAACTATTCATGAAACCGGATACACATACATAGACAAGCAAATATATAGATCAGTGTCACATACTGTACTTACCCTGATTCCTGATCTCTAGGAGTGAGGAGGCAGAATAGTGAGGGAAAGGAAGGCGGTGGAATAACAGCGAAGAGAATTTCAAGCTAATTTAAAATTTTTATAAAAATAAATTTCGTTTGTGAACAGCAGCCATGTTTACTTGGCTCTGCTGCACTCTCTGGCGCCTATCTTCATATCTCTCAATTCTTTTGTTCCCATTCCTACCATGCCTTCACACTCCTTTCTTTATTCTTGTCATCTTGCATCACATCCCTTCATTGCTAGAAGCCTTAAATTAAAGCCTTGAATTAAAAAATCTAGGACAGCAAAGCCATATAACTTTATTATGGCCTCAATGTGAAGTAATAAAAAGTTATACAGGGACCATTTTGATGTCCTCTATTCTTTAATTATGGAATATCCTTTGGAGGACTCAGCATCCCATTGAAGTACATGAAAAGCTGAAGACATTGGTTTTTTTTTTCTCTTTCCATCCAGAAGCTCGAGCCTCTCCAAAAGAAGTGGAGATAATTGAAAGTTGTGAGGAGGAGGAAACACTTTGAAAAAAGGGCCATCAAGGGCAGGCTAGGTTAGAGAAAGGTGGGGCAGCGTGATGGTAACCTAATGGTTTGAGAAGCATGCCGCTGGTTAGAGACACTTCACCAACCAAGCAGGTCTGAGCTGGAGAAGCGAATTAGAAGCTCTTTCTCCGGCCTCAGCAACTCTCGTGCCGTTGAAGTGCCCTTGAACATGCCGCTGAAAACCCCGGGGCATCAGTAGAGCTTTCAGTGGCCCAACAGTACAAGGCTGTCATTGAACTGGCCAGCTCCCAGGTGTGAGTGTGTGCATGTGTTCAAGCTTCGGTAACAGAAAATCCAAGGAGAAAGACGTCACAGTACTGGAAACATTGTTTGATTCACAGATCTCTGGGAACTGCAGTGAGAAACACCACAGCACTGAGGCTGAGCACGAAGGTGGAGAATAAATACAAAATGTTAAAAAAAAAAACAAGGAGCTTGGGGATTCTCACTTTAACTAAAATAAGGTTACAAATCTGATTATAATGTTGCAAAAAGAAGGCAACTGGGACCCCACTCCCTCTTAATGTGGGCAAGAAAGACCTAAGGGCACCGCAGTCACTGAGAGGTGATCACATCAGGACATACACACGTACAAAACAGCAGAAAGCACCAAGCTCTAAAAGCTCTAAAAAACAAGTACAGATTGAGTCCAGTCCAACACATTTGTGGTGGTGACAGATAAGTTCTCTGAATGCGAGGGGATTGTGGAGGTTGCTTGATTAAGGTGTGAAGATTCATAGATAATGCGTTAATGTTGATGTTGAGTAATACGATTTGCTCAATGAAGAACAAACACCAAATTATTTTCTCAAGTGTTGTAGACCATGATGAAGTTTGATAGCATATAGGTATATATAGTTCTGGCCAAAATGATTGGCACCCTGATAATGTCCCATATTTTCAGAAATAATTGGAAATTGAAACAACTTTCACTCGTCATCTGTTTTATTTAACAGCACAGATAGACGAGTGTCAATGTCCAATTATTTCCGAAGATATTGTACATTATCTGCAGCAGAAGCAAGGGTGCCAATAACCTTGGCCAGAACTGTAGGGGAGCGAAACGTCTCGTCCCTGACTCACTGACCCGAATTTGTCTCGTGATGAACCCGGCGCCGTAGCGATAGCGCCATTGTAAAAAACGTTCAAAAGCCTCTGAAGTTCAAATCTGAGTCATGATCTGAGTCACATCCTCTCTCTCTCTCTCTTTCTTCCATTTCCCCCTGGTCTTTCTCCACCATGTGCCATCTAAATCCATTCAGATACTCTCACAGCTTTATTATGAATTGAAGGGATCCTACTGAGGGAGGCACTTGGGACAGCGGAGGAGATCCTGTCAGGAAGCGATTATTCAAGTCAGTGCATCAATTAACGCGTCTGCTTAATGAGGAGTCCTGTTGTTATTGGCGACAGTGGGATTAGAAACGGCGTTATCAGCAGGAAAGACTGTTCTGGAAGCTAATTAATCGACCAATCAGCTAAGGGGGTTTTCAAAAGCATTTAATTTGTACAGAATCAACAATGGCTACCCATGGTGTTTGCTAACAAGATTAACAAATAAAAGATCAGACAGTTGTATTAACTTATTATCGGACAATGTACGCTTCCTTGTGATGCTGTTGTGATCACCAAATGTGTAAAATGAAGTGAGACACTTAACCCAATGAAGTTTAGAGTCATTTCACAGTATCTACATTTTATTAGGTTTAATCGGGAGGGCGCTCAATATTACAGAGGCATGTTTGTGATTGAACGGTGTGCTGGTTTAAGTCCCTCAGCCAGTAGGAAAGTGTTAAACCATTGCAATGGAAGAGGACGGTTGTTTACACCATCTTCTTGCAACAAGTCAACCCTCTTGCTTTTATAGACCACCTTTGTCAGAGTTGAGAGTGAGAGTTCAGAGTTGTTGGAAATATGACAAAGGTGGTCTATGAAAGCAAGAGGCTTGACTTGTTGCAAGAACATCTCACATCGTGTAAACATAAATCTTTCTACCATCTTCTTCCTGCAACAAGTGAACCCTCTCACTATAGACTACCTTTGTCCACCGTCTGGTTAAAAAAGGTCTATTTCTGTAGTGATCCTTTCAGTAATGTTGTCAGACACTTGTCAGACATACGCATAACAATCTGAGCCTGTCAGTGGCAAAATCAAGCACTTTTAGTGGACGAACTTTGACCGCGCCTCTATGACTGTACAGATTACGTTGCAGCCATTGAGCCCCCTTTTTATGACTGCCGGCTGAGCCGATCTACCGGAGCAACTCCGAAACTTTTGGGATCTACTTTGCTGTATGATAGGCGATTTTGTGGATATAGAGGCCAGGTTGAAAAATCCCGGAATTACCCTTTCAGTAATGAGACCATTGGCAAAATATTGGCCTCTACTGAACTCTACACTTCATTTTACATTGTGTGCCACTGGGTTGTATTTGGTGGGAAAAACTGCTGGATTGCTTTCCGGCACAAAGGGAGAACGCTTTATGTCACAAAACAGGAAGAGGGCGCTGTTCTTCCAAATGAAGCAAAAGCTTTCAGAGTTTCTTACAATGTCAGATGGTGGAACGAGTGAGAGGGCGATGGGAAAATCACTTCCAACATATTCATCCTCTTCAAAAAGTGCATAGGAAGAGGATAAGGAAACCTTTCACTAAAGAAGCCCTTTCTGCTTTGTGGCAGGAAGTAAGAGGATTTATGTATGCAGTGTGAAATAAAGGCTACCAATCGTCTCCACCATGGTCTCACTTGTTTATGGTCATTACACCAAGGTATCACAATTAATATGACGATCGATATTTAAAAATGCTAGCATGTTTAATGGCCAACAGTAGAAAGATTTGGTTGTGCTGAGCGACTCTGAGGTGTGATGGTTTAGCGGGGCTTTGTTCAAAATAAACAGGGATAATCTGACAACCTACCCTGGGTAAATAAAAGCTGGAAACAGAATCTTATCTCTGGATTTAAATAGTCAGAATGTGAAACACTTACAGAACACACTTACACTGAATTGTTCTGGGTTCACTTTACTTTTGTTCCCACATCTGTTTCAATTTGCCATAATTGCCATATGTTTGGTTCTTATCTTATCGTACATCAGAGATACAGCCCCAATTCTAAGGGGAAATTGACTAAAAGTAGCTAAAGACCCTGAGATAATCTTTCGACATGTTTGTATTATTTGAGGAAAGTCTGGCTCTTGCCTTGCTATTCACAGCAGTTTTTTCCCCTATCTTTAAATAGCTTTTCAATTGTGAGTTCCCCCTCCCAGCCTTGGCCACGGTGGGCTGTCTTCACCCATAGAGACGTTTTCAAATGACCCAAAATAAATTCATGCACTTGAAAAAATATCAGTCTTAACGAGTCATTTATTAGTATTGAGTCTTAAAGTCCTTTGTTCCTTAAAACAATCTAAAACAAAATCTGCCAATGTGGTCACAGCAATAGTCTCAAAGGGCTTCACAGTGCCCATATGAAACAACAAATGGACATTAGACCTCAATGAGAACAAGAAATACTAGAAAAACCACATTATGAAAAAGAATAGAGAGTTGGTCAGAGTGGGCAACCAAAGATGAAATGTTGATAACAAAATGGAACAAAAGCCAAAAAAGTACAAAAACAATAAAAACAATCAAGAACACTTGGATGACACGTTCAGATCAACGGCAACTCGGTCACCATCGCCAATGATGTCGTCAAGATCATATCATAGAAACGACACCTGGCGCAGGGATGTCAATGCCGTCGTGGTCACCATGGACAACAACGACGTGCAGAGGCAAGCAGGGGGGGAAGAGTGGGGCCACAAATGCAGCCTGAAATAAAAAGGGATTTGAGTCGTACCCATACACACAGCAGACGAACTCAGTTGCTCAAATTGACCAAATGATAATGAATAAATAGCTAAATAAAAAGGTTTCAAGCTTTGATTTAAAGACATCAAAAGAATTCGCCCCTCTAATCACAGCAGGGAGACTGTTTTCAAAGAAAGGAAAAAAGCTCTTCTGCCTGCAGTTTGCTTTCTGGCTGCTGGGATGGTAGCCAGCATCATGTGATCGGAGTTGGGGGGCGGTGGATATGGTGCAGGGATCTGATAAATAGGATGGTGCAAACCCATGTTATATTTTAGATATTAGGAGAAGCACCTTAATAAAGTCACATCTGGCATGAATTGGGAGCCAGTGTAGGGAGGACGGCATAGGCATTATGTGTCATATTTTCTGGTAGCAGCATTTTGTAATGCTATGAACTGGAGAGCAGGACGTTGCAGTAATCAAGTCTTGGTGATACAAATGCATGTACTAGGGTTTCCATCTTAGCCGTTAATGCAGGTCAAGTTTTACAAGAGAGTAGGATCAACTATAACCTCCAAGGTCTTTGATCAGAGGACTACAAAAGCACCAAGCCCGGTATACCAGTGGACTGGTCGACTGTATCAAAAGCGCCAGAGTTCCGGTCAAGTAGTGATAGTACTGAGGTTTAATCAGAATCAATAGCAAGCAGGAGCTCGTTGACTCGTTGAGTGTGGTTTCAGCGGAATGAAAAGATATCAAACCTGACCGAAACAGTTCAAATAAATAGTCATCGGACAGGCAATCTCAGAGTAGGCTGGCTCCAATGCTTTTGAGTATTTTGGAACAAAAAGGGGGAGGTTTGAGTTTGGTCTATGGTTCTGAAGGACTTAAAAAAAAACAACAACCTTGATCCAGTCCTTTTGAGAAGCGGCTTTCTCACGGCTGAGGGCACGATGCTGGTAGAAATTGACAATCGAGAATATTGAGCATTGAGGGTCATGAATTTGGAAGAAAAATCCTAAAGTCGTTGCTAGAGAATGGAGAGCCATTGGTAGGTTAATGAGAGAGTTCATTGCCATGTCAAATAGAAACTTTGGATTGTTTCTATTGCCTCTGAATAGCCTTGAGAAATATGCAGTTTTGTCTGCTGAGAGTGAATGTTTATAATTCAGAAATGAGTCAATGCAAGACAGAAAACTTCCAGAAAGTTCAAACGTCATTTACACTCTACTTTCCTGCAGGACTGTTTAAGTGCATGCCAGTCATCGGTAAAGCACGGCACTGGTTTCCTAAAACTGTGTTTTCTTGTGTGGCCGAATCAAGTGTGTTCAGTAGGGCGGAATTTCGTTCATGGGTAAAATTATGAAGGGTGCCATGATGAGAAGGAGAATGGAGCAAGAATATCGGGCAGTTATTCAGCAAGTGTTGCAACAGTGGTAGCACTGATATGACGGCTGCTATAGGTAACGTCACGATTGCTATGAGGGCATGTCAGTTCAATTTTGAATTTAATATGGTAATGGTCAGATAAGGAGGAGGAGTCTACGAGGTAGTAGACTAGCAATGCCACGGGCCAGGACCGGCTCGAGGGGGGTATCGGGGCGGGTTCCTAAACAAACTGCGTGAAAACCAGAGGTGTAAGTGCTGAGGAAGCCTTGCTAAGAGCATCAGATGTTTTTATGGGTAAGTTAGGTGAGTTCATCTAAAAAAAGTAGAGTAGGGCCCCAGTGGGCGGAAAAGTAAGGCTAAATAAATAATTTGACTTTCTTGGAATTAGTGGATGAGCTGACTCATTCTTGCTTTCTTATTAAAAAAAATCTCAAAACAAGTGAAACTGTATTGCAAATATTTTCAGACTGAATGTGAGACTTGCTTGATTATGGATGTTTGTGCTGTGTGTATATCGGTTTCTATCTCAAACTCTTGAGTTTTTACATCACGTGATCAGGATGATTAATATTTAGTTTATTACTGGTTTATATTTTAATCAATAGCTGTTGAGGAAGCTGAGTGTTACAGGTTCGCTTCTCTAACCTCTTGTATATCATAGGAGGTGATATGTGGCATGTGGTGGTGTTGATATGTACACACACTCCTTCCATCACCATCCAATTGAGGTTTTTATTTAGGCCTCCCTCGCTGCCAATCGAAGTTTTTTTTTTTGCCCATTTCTGGCCAGGAGGCTGTTTCACAGTTTTCTACACACCCCTGCTAAGAAGAAAGGAAGAAAAAATGAGAAGAAAAAAAAGAATCACGGGGAATATGCTGACCTACACATGTCAGAATCTGCACTACAAGCTCTATTACAGGAGAATTCACAGGAGCCGAACAGCTAGAGAGCTCTAACTATCTGAGACAGCAACTAGCACAGCACATCTCCAATTTAAACCGCCTTCCACTTTCTCTTTATCATGCCTTCCCCACACCCTCTCTTTTTTTCTGCTCTTCACCCCAGCCCCTCTAACTCCAACATTGAGCCTTGCTCCACACAATTCGCAAATGCTTTTTTCACACAGTCGGTGGAGGAGTAAGATGCTTAGGTTGGCAGAGATAGGAAAGGATAAAGAGTAAAGAGAGAGATGGAGAAAGAGAGCCTAATCCCGGATTGATGGCTGCTAATAAAGTTTGATTATGACTGACAAGGCACTCTGGGTTTCTAATTGACATCTCTAATAGCTTGAGAGCCCCGGCGGCAAATCCAGGGAAGGCTTTTCTTTTGGCTCAGCAGGACGTGAATAGCAAGTCCAGATCACAAGGTGGATGGGAGGACAGAAAAAGCGTACACGCTCGGCCCATTTCAGCCTTTCAAGTGAACCCGTGATTGGTCAGCGTTTCTCGCACATATGCGAACGAACAAACAAACTGAATCGTCAGTCTTTGTGGTGCACTGATCAGGAGCACAAGCGGCTGAAAACAGATGCCGCTTTAATGGACGAGAATGAGAATGAGAGTTGTCAGAGTGCAATGGCAACGTAAACACAAAGACAACTGATTTCTTTCTCGGTTGGTTCGTTTAAAGAGGACTGAGGATGGTTTGATGAAAAATGATGAGAAAAAACACCTTCACTTTTTCCTTCCTTTTACACCAACTCAGAGGGGAATGTTTGGTCTCTACATTCCCCTACCTCTTCTCTCTCTCTTTCTCTCTACCTTATATTGTGTGTATTTTTCTTTTTTGCAGTTCCCACATTCACCATATTTAAATGTCATGTCCAAGAACAATTCTTCCTCTTTTTGAAAACACTTGGTTCACTTGGTTCTTCGCATGCTGTTCAAATGACATTTTGTGTTGCCAAGGCAAAATCATATGGCAGAGTGAAAAGTTTGAAGCGAAAGTTACAAAAGCTATCTACTTCTAAGTGAGTCTTTTATTTCGCTAAAAACCTCTCACTCGCAACTCTTGAGTGTGAGTGTGTGTATATGCACGTACGCACACCACCCACCCACCCACCCACCCATACACACCTGCTTTGATAGATGGAATGTAACCTGCTAAAACCATACAATTAAAGGAACAATCCATGACATTTTCATTTGCCGCTCTCTGTCGGCAACTGATAGAACATAGTAGGGATTCAACCTGTGCCGAGCTCACGAAAGCTTTTACATTTGCTGTTTTAAACAGCGTCGGGCAAGTCAAATCCTCCATCGGAAGTGATGCGTTTTATGTTTTTGTTTCAGCAACAGAAAAAGTAAGGAAAAGACGTCACTGTACTGTCCACGCTGTTTGATTGACGTCTCTGGGAAGTGCAGTGCAGAAACAAAACAGGAACTTGCGGATGCCTTAATGTAATACACAAGAAGGTTCATTTTGCTGTGATTGGAGAATCGCCTGTTTGAGTGCGAAGAAGTGATGTGCCATGTTTGCTGCTCTGGGTTGTGCTCCTGAATAGTGGAGTTTTTGAAAGCTTAGTTACCAACCGATTAGCCATATCGCCCCAGCTTGGAACAAATGACTCGCTAGACTTGGCTGTAACATGGAGGTAACTACGCTGATAGAACGAGGCACTAACACCGCCAGGGTTAGGGGGTTCAAATCCAACTCATGCTCAACATGCATACACTCATGGTGCTGAAAGGCACTTTGGATAAAAGCGTCCGCCAATTTTTGTCAAGCATTTTGTCTTGTGTGAAAAATGCATTCCTGCTTTGAGTTTGACCTCCATCTCTCTTTATCTTTCTCTCTCAGGATCAGAGATGGTGGAGGCCCAGTGTCAGAGGTTCGAAGTGAGGAGTGCAGATGGAGAGAAAGTTCTGTTCTCCGCTGACGAACAGGAAATCACCATTGGCACCGAGAAACTCAGAGTCACAGGTAGGGGGAGACACACCCACACAAAGTACTGTACATACCAGCCGGTGGCCAACGGTGTTATTGTAGCCTAAATACTCACACGGTCCAAAAAACAATTTGCCCATAGAGAGCCATTGAAAAAGACACTATCTATCTATCTATCTATCTATCTATCTATCTATCTATCTATCTATCTATCTATCTATTTATCTATCTATCTATCCTTCCATCCATCCATCCATCCTATATATGTTTAATCCCTAAATCACTGCCAAACATAGGCGTCGCGTCGTCTTTGTATGGCCAGTTATCCACAGCAATAAGAAAAATACACCTTTGAACAACAAAATAGACCCAAAAATAAAAGGTACATTGGCAATAGTTGCTTCTTCAGCAGCGTTAAAATGTGTTTGGGTGAATTTTTCCTGTAAAGTCTCCTCATTATAGGTTTCATCGCAGGTTATACAGACTGACACCCCTGAAGCTGTTGAGTAAATTCCTCCCACACCACCCTGGAATGATTTCCCTGGTCAGCCATCTAAAATAAAGAAGTTCACTATCTGTGGGTCAGGAAGCAACCTTCCTCATCGGAGGTGGACAACGCTGATTGTCCGATATCCGATTTTTAATTAAAAGGCCAATTTCAACTCAGTATACCTCCAAACTGAGATATTCTGAGATGCTCCGACCCTAACCCACTTGCACACACATACAGTACATATCATCATAGCAATCATACCTTTTACAAACTTCCTGCACTGATGCTCCACGTCCATGAGGAGCTATGCAGGATAGATCCAGCGTCAGTTGGCTGCTCACAGCCTTTGGCGTTAATTTACCCCCGTACTTGGTAGAGTAAGAAGGTTACTCTATAGGACAGTGGTTCTTAATCCTGGTCCTCGGGGGCCCAGAGCCCTGCTGGTTTTCATTACAACCATCTCATCAGGATTACACTTAGGACACCAGGGGCCAAATGTATAAAACTCTGTGTAGATTTAGGTGTAGAAACGTGTGCACGCACAAAACAGGAAAAATGCATACGCTCAGATGTATAAAACCCCACGTACGTCTGTTCCCACGTGTTTTTTCTTCATACATCTCAATCATCCTTAAATTGCGTGCACGTGCACGAGCCTTCTGACCATGCCCACAATTTACTATATATGGCTTCCAACACACCCCCAACTGCCTGGTTTGCATATAAAGGGCCAGCATTTAATTGAGTTTTGAGGACAAACGGCGGAAGCATTTAAGAAGAATTAGAAGAAAAGAAGCGCAATTTTACGACTGTGAACTTGAAATAATGGTTGATTAAAATGACAGAAGAAAACGCGGATTATTTAGAAGCCTAAACTCTGGTATTACCAACCAAATGAAACAAGTTGAATGGCAGAAAGTAACCGAAACCATCTCCCTTTTAAAAGCCCAATGCAACGCTCTACCACAGAGCGCACGGCTGGTCATCACATTACAGCGCGTCTGTTGTGGCTCATTATACAAAACAATATTATATACATATATTACATTTGGGAAACCGGACATCGCTGCAAATTGCATTTTGATGTTGGCCTGTTCAGCTGCTGTGTAAGGGAACCTGATGTATTTATTACTCAAAGAAATGATGCCACCCCACGCCATGGGCATGATATCCCTGATCTGTCCGCAAGCTTCAGCTGAAACGTCCCCGTCGCTAAAAACCCGATTGTTGTCAATACCTGTAGATGGACGGGGATGGCAGGGGTCTCCGAGCGTGCCCAACACAGGGTCCAGTTCAGCACACAATTAGAAGAGAACAGCTCTTGGAAATCCACTGGCGCATTAGTCAGTCATCATCATGGACCAGAAAATCAGTACGGTCTCTGAAGACTCGTTCTCGCCTAAATTGCGCAATAGCAATATCTTCCAGCAACGCCAAGGCAGCCATCGTATCATTTGGAACAGCCATTACGCACAGCTAGTGTCATGGGCTATGTTCCATTCAGCTTAAACACTCCCAAGAAACTCCAGGACACGGTTGATTGACTTCCATGAAGTTTACTGGGAATCTTGTGAAACTGCAGTACAGTACAACAAAATGTACATTATTAGACAAACCGAACACACAGTATCAGTGTAAATAGCACAGCTTAGCTAACATAGCAGTGTAGCCTATATGATAAACACAATAAAGCTAGTGTAAACAACCAGTGGCCATAGACATAGAGCTGACTTAGCCTAGCACAAACTAGTTAGCCTCTTAGCCGTCTCAATAACCTTGTAAAATTCAAAATAAGTGATGACTTAGTGTTACACGATGAGGAAATACTTACAGACGTTGCCTTAGCAAAAAGGGAGAAAGAAAAGCGATCGCCTGAGAAGCTGATGACTGAGGGAGCTCACACATGCCTGTAGCTGATTACTGCATGGCGATTTTACTTCCTGTTTCCCAGAATGCACTGGTACTAGGTTGCTACGGTTACAAACATAAACAAACCACACCGAACTGCTAAACCAAGGTAGAAAACACATTTTCAAGCAGCATGACACTCCCCGCTTGGGGTCTTTAAAGAGCCCACATTACTAAACAGAATCAGTCTTTGGAGAAAGAAGCAGAACCACTTCTGTAATGGGTCGAGAGAAAGTCTTTCTGGTTCCATCCTTGACGACTTCCACTTCAACTTTCCGAACCAATCCATCTTCTCCTGGGAAGGTTTTTGCGATCATGCCTATAGGCCATTGATTTCTCTTTGCCTGGTTGTCTCTCAGGAGAACTATGTCTCCTTCTTGGAGGCTCGGCCGTTTTCCTTGCCACTTGTGCCGAAGCTGCAATGTTTTGAGGTATTCATGTTTCCACCTGTTCCAAAACATGTCTGCTAGGCCCTGAACTCGCTTCCACTCCTCTCTGACAAGATCCGCTTCCTCAAAGCTGCCTGACAGAGGAGGAGGTGCAGAGCCTGTCTTGAGGGTCAGGAGCATTGCTGGGGTGAGGATAAGAGGCGATTCCGGATCCGATGACACGGGGATGAGCGGTCTAGCATTCATGATTGCAGCTACCTCAGCCATGAGTGTAGTCAGAACCTCATGTGTCAGGTGAGACTTCCTCTGCTCAAGCAGCATGCAGTCCAAGATACGGCGGGCAATGCCGATCATTCGTTCCCACGCGCCACCCATATGAGACGCGTGGGGCGGGTTAAATACCCAGGTGCAGCTCTGTGAGTCTAGGTACTTTTCCACACTGTTGAAGCCTGGATTAGTCTTGTCCATCTCCAGCTCACGGGAGGCGCCGATGAAGTTAGTTCCGCAGTCGGAGCGGATCTGCTTTGCGGGGCCCCTGACTGCGAAGAACCTCCTCAAGGCGTTGATAAAGCTGCTTGAACTCATTGCCTCAATCACCTCGATGTGAACTGCCCTTGAACACATGCAGGAGAACATCACGGCCCATCGTTTAGAGTTGGAGACTCCTCCTCTTGTGCGGCGTGAGACGATGTCCCATGGTCCAAAGACGTCGACACCTACGTAGGTGAAGGGAGGTGCTACTTGTAGCCGTTCTGCTGGCAGAGCTGCCATCTGCTGATGTTCAGTCTTTCCCCTCAACTTTCTACAAGTGACACATCTGTAAAGCAGACTGCTGATGCAGCGTTTAGCTCCTACTGGCCAGAACCCTGCCGCTCGAATGGCACCTTCAGTCAGATGTCTTCCTTGGTGTTTCACTGCTTCATGATAGTGAGAAACAAGCAGGGTTGCGAGATGATGCCGGCCAGGAACGATGATGGGGTGAGTCTCGTACGTGCTCAGACCTGACTGTCCAATCCGGCCTCCTACCCTAAGAAGATGATCTTGGTCCATGGTGGGGTGCAATTTCCATAGATTGCTTGAAGATGGAATGTTGGATCCTGAGTTGATACACTTCAGTTCCTCTGTATAGCACTCATTCTGGACACTTTTCACAATGCACACTTTAGCTCTCAGCAGCTCTTCTTCTGTAGGACGACAGATGTGCCACCCCTGACATTCATTCTTGGTAGAGTGGGCGAAGGAACGAGCTACGTGGATGAGGTGCGCTATGGCTGTGAGGAGAGTGCTGAACTTGGAGAAACGTTCAAAGCGTTGTGGGTGTACCACATCTCTGGTAACGTGCGTGAGACTTGTCACCACCTGGGAACGCACTTCAGAGTCAGTGTCAGGGTCAATAAGGTCGTGGGTCTCTTGAAGCTTAGATGAATGCAAAGATACATCATGGAGAAAGGCTGGTCCTTTGAGCCAAGTTGTGCTGCTAAGCAGAGCTGGTGTCACAGTTCTTGACCCAATGTCAGCTGGGTTGAGGTGTGTTGGGACGTACTTCCACTGGCCGGAACACGGTGATTGATGGATTCGTTGGATCCTGTTGTGTACGTAGACATAGAATCTCCTTGACTGGTTGTGGATGTACCCCAATACAACCTTGCTATCTGTGTAATAGGTGATGTTCTCAGTCTGTTCTTGTTGGCTTGTTACCTTGATGTAGACCACGGCTGCTATTGCCTTGACTGATGCGTCTGCGAAGACACAGAGTTCTTTTCTTAGTGCGCCTGCGGTGGAGAAAGATGTATAAGGGCGTAGAATCTGGAGCCCCTCTAGGTCTTGGAGTGACTGTTTCCATCTAGTCCACCCGATCTCCATGTCTTTGGGAAGAGGTGAGTCCCAGTCCTCTGCTTGCATGGTGAGTTCCCTAAGTATCAGTCTTCCATGAACCGTGATGGGTGCGAGGAACCCTAGCGGATCGTAGAGGCTATTCACTGTTGAGAGTACCCCTCTGCGGGTGAACGGCTTCTGGTCGTCCTCAATTTGAAACATGAAGGTGTCTATGCGCATGTTCCAGAACAATCCAAGGCTACGTTGGATGGGCAGATCATCAACAAAGAGATCTAAGCTGTTGACATCGATGGAGCGATCTTCCGGTGGGAATGCTTCGATGACTGCAGGTCGATTCGAAGCAATTTTGTGCAGCCTGAGGTTAGAAGCTGCAAGCATCTTCTGCGCTCGCCCGAGAACGCCGATGGCTTCTTCCTCGGTGCTGAAGGACTTTAAAGCGTCATCAACGTAGAACTCACGGTCTATGAATCTTCTTGCGTCGCTGCCATAGTCGGCCTCTGCTTCCTTAGCTGCCCGTCGCAAACCATACACTGCAACGGCGGGTGAGGGACTGTTCCCAAAAAGGTGAACCCGCATCCTGTAGTCCACGACGTCGGAGGTAGGGTCGTTGTTCCTATACCACAGGAAGCGGAGAAAATCACGATGGTCCTCCTTCACGACAAAGCAGTGGAACATGTGCTCGATGTCAGCAGTAATCGCCACCTGTTCCTTCCTGAACCTCATAAGAACACCTAACAGGCTATTATTAAGGTCAGGGCCGGTGAGCAAAACATCATTGAGCGACACTCCTTCACACGACGCACTGCTGTCGAAGACGACACGGATCTTATCTGGCTTCCTAGGATGATACACGCCGAACAGGGGCAGGTACCAACACTCTTGTCCAGGCTGCACTGGCGGGGCAACTTCTGCGTGTGCCTTCTTGAGCATCTTCTCCATAAACTCTAGGAAGTCAGCTTTCATCTGCGGTCGTTTCTCCAATGAGCGCTGGAGTGAGACAAGGCGGTCGAAAGCCTGTTTCCTGTTGCTAGGCAGCCGCCGTCTCGGCGACCGGAAAGGTAAAGGTGCGACCCAACTTTTGGAGCTGTCCTGGTAGCACTCAGCTTCCATTATCTTCAGAAACTCTAGATCTTCCATGGATGGAGCGAGTCTGTGGTCATCAGGAGTACGAGCGAAGACAGTCTGCCCTAAGCAGTCTCCAATGAGCATCATTAAGCTGCACGTGGAGGTTGGTGTTGGATGATGCTGATGTTTAGGTGCTTGACCAAATACCTCTTTCACTCTGATGTGGTTGTTGCATGGCTGAAGATGACTCGCACGTCCATTCTCTAGGATGGCTGTTTTGTAACTCCTCACCTCGAGTGGTCTGTGGGCACCTCCAAGGCACACATCACCGACGACGACCCATCCTAGGTCAAGCCTTTGAGCAAACGGTGCATCTCCCGGGCCACTTATCTGCTCTCGGACCTTGTGCACCCGTAAGATGTCTCTGCCCAGTAAGAGGAGTATTTTGGCGTCCGGATCCAGAGGCGGAATCTTGTCGGCGATGTGCTTCAGGTGGGCATGATGGTAGGCTGCATCCGGTGTAGGAATCTCAGCGTGGACGTTAGGGATTTGGTTGCACTCGAGGAGTGTAGGCAGAGGAATGCTTACTTTCTTGTCCACCGGCTCCACAGTGTAACCGCTGGCTCTCCTCCCCGCTGTCTCTGTACGCCCCGCACAGGTCTTAAGTGTGTATGAGTAAGAGCTTCCGGAGATCTTGAAAACCTCAAAGAACTCTGACCGTGCCAGGGAGCGATTGCTCTGCTCGTCCAGTATGGCGTACATTCTCTTGGACTCCTCCCTGCGTCCGTTTGGGAACACACTGACGAGGCAGATCTTAGCACATGCTCTGGCGCTCAAACCTTCACCACATACTTGTGTGCACGTCGACTTGACCTCCTGGTTGTCCGCTTTGTCCTCCTCCCCGCCATCCTCTGAAGTGGAAGGGGACGACTTAGATTTCCAGGTAGGTGGGTAGGGGTGAAGTGCTGTCACATGAGCAGTGCTCTCACACTCTGTACATTTTATCTCAGCGGTGCAGTTCCTCGCAAGATGCTCTGTGGAGGAGCAACAGCGAAAGCAGATGTAATGCTCTTTCAAAAACTGTTTGCGATCATTTATGCTCTTGTCACGGAAGCCTCTGCATTTCCTTAGAGGATGGGGCTTTTTATGCAGGGGGCAATGTTTATTTGGATCGATTTGTTCCCTACTTTCTTTAGACTCAGCCTTAGCAGTTCCTGAGACCTGCGTCTTGTGAACATATACAGATGTCTTCGCGGGCCTCTCCCACTTGCTCTTTCTCTCTGCTGGAGCTTGCGTGAAGAGGTTAAAGCTTGGGTCTGTGCGAGCCCTTGCCTCCGAGGAGATGAAGTTCACCAACACGGAGAAAGGTGGGAAACTAACAAAATGTTCTCGTTTGTATCTTGTACCAAAGTAAAGCCACTTTTCTTGTATGTTGTATGGGAGTTTCTCAATGATAGGCTTAATTCCTCTGGAGGTATCCAAGTACGACAAGCCTGCGAGGTAGCCGTCTTCCTTGGCGGCTTGTAGCTCTGACAACAGGTCCGCTAGATCCCTGAGTCTCTGTGGATCCTTTGTTGTGACCTTTGGAAAGTTTTCTAGTCTGCTGAACAGAGCCTGTTCGATGGCCTCCGGCGAGCCATATATTTCGTCGAGGCGTCCCCATGCCATGTACAGTCCAGTAGCTGGATTCCGGATGTTGACTGTTTTTATTCTTCTTACTTGTTCTGCTGACTCTTTTCCCAGATACTTGGTGAGGAGGTCGAGTTCTTCTGCGGCAGACAGGTCTAGATCGGCGATAGCATTCTGGAACGATGTTTTCCAGGCCCAATAGTTCATTGGCTGGTCATCATATGTGGTGAGGCCTGAAGTCACCAGGCGGTTGCGAGCTAGATATCTGATAAGGTCTCCGCTGGATGTAGAATGGTCATGGCTAGCTCCATAAGGTGTCCTGTGAACAGGTGGGTGCACAGGAGATGAGGAATCCTGTTCGAAGTTCTGTTGCGGACGATTCCCACTAAGTTGAGGAGCTGGAGAGGAGTTGAGAGGTTGACCAAAGCTTTGTTGTGGTGGTGCCCCACTGGTCTGAAAGGCCTGAGGATGTTGGTGTGGCATAATGTCAGCAGAAGCGGCAACTTGGGTTTGACTTGCATTGAGTGGGTGGGGTGTTGACGGGATAACGTTGGTTGGTTGAGGAATTGGAGGATGAAGTGTTGGCGAAGCATTGTCGCTCCCTCTTTTGGCAGATGAACCCTTGCTGCATAGGCTGACTTGCTCCGACACATAGGCGGCAACGCGCTGGTCTTTGACGGACTGGGAAACCGCGCTGTTAGCCTCACTGCGTACTTCAAAGCCCATATCTTGTAAACCAGCCGCGAGAGCGTTTGCCTCTGCTACTGCAGCATCCTTTTCCTTTTCGTCCTTTAATGCATCAAGATTGGCTTGAATACGTGCCTGCTCCACTTTAAGTTCAATTTCTTTTTGTGAATGTGCCGCTCTAGCTTGCGCTGCTTCAGCTTTTGCCTTTGCCATGGCAACGGCCATACTAATCTTTGCGCTGGACGATGTACCAGATGAGCGACTGCTCCTTGAGTGCGCAGTCTCGGACTGGTTATCTCCATTTCCTTTTTTACTGCTGCTACGTTGTGACATTGCGACTCACCGCGTTTTCAATATCAGGAGAAGGAAGCTAATGTGAAGCTGTGTGGAAGCTGTGGTGTTAGCCGCTTATCTCTTGATATTGAGTTGCTCCGTAGGGTGGCAATCCTTGTGTCCCTCGTTAGCTGTGTTGCCGTCTTTTCACTGTCATGGGCTATGTTCCATTCAGCTTAAACACTCCCAAGAAACTCCAGGACACGGTTGATTGACTTCCATGAAGTTTACTGGGAATCTTGTGAAACTGCAGTACAGTACAACAAAATGTACATTATTAGACAAACCGAACACACAGTATCAGTGTAAATAGCACAGCTTAGCTAACATAGCAGTGTAGCCTATATGATAAACACAATAAAGCTAGTGTAAACAACCAGTGGCCATAGACATAGAGCTGACTTAGCCTAGCACAAACTAGTTAGCCTCTTAGCCGTCTCAATAACCTTGTAAAATTCAAAATAAGTGATGACTTAGTGTTACACGATGAGGAAATACTTACAGACGTTGCCTTAGCAAAAAGGGAGAAAGAAAAGCGATCGCCTGAGAAGCTGATGACTGAGGGAGCTCACACATGCCTGTAGCTGATTACTGCATGGCGATTTTACTTCCTGTTTCCCAGAATGCACTGGTACTAGGTTGCTACGGTTACAAACATAAACAAACCACACCGAACTGCTAAACCAAGGTAGAAAACACATTTTCAAGCAGCATGACAGCTAGTCTTTATATAGTGACGTTTTAACGACCTGTTAACTGGTCACACCTGAAGGTGTATCCCCAATAATATGCTACAAAATAATCATCTTTATTTATATACAGATCATGTATTTATTTGTTTATTTATATAAAGATCATTATCATAAAGCATAGTGACAAACATATTTACTCAAGATAGAACGAAATGAAGGCTTGTCAAAAAAATGTTATTAACCACTCACGCATCAAAGTGGATGTTTTTTTTTAAACTATAGATTACATCCTAACACAATGTAGTGAAAGAAAAAAGCTCCAAATAAAATGTCATCCAAATTCACACTTTTCTTAACCTTTTTTGGATACAAACTCGAAAAATGCATATGGTACGCATGGTGTTCAGAATGCGTACCGGTAAGCACTTTTTCGCCGCCCGTGGATTTTTATACATTTGGATTCCTGCGTGGAAAGTGGCGGTGGGAAAGGTGCGCACATTTCACACCGCCACTTTCCACGCAGGAATCCAAATGTATAAAAATCCACGGGCGGCGAAAAAGTGCTTACCGGTACGCACTTTCTCGCCGCCCGTGGATTTTTATACATTTGGATTCCTGCGTGGAAAGTGACGTACGTACACTTTTCGTGTGTACGCATGGTTTATACATTTGGCCCCAGGCGAATGCAGTTAACAACCTGGTAGGATGGTAAACATGCAGTGAAACAGGCAGTAGTTTATAGGTAGAAATAGCCTGGAGCGCAGGGTGGTGGAGGGGCGTATACGCTCAGGTTTCGACTCATACATTGAATTTTTTTACTTACTTATGTTTCTCACTTAACCTTGACCTAAAGTTGTTTTACAGTGGCGGTGCCAGGGCCTTTCTCTTGCTGCAGGGGTACTAGGCTATTCACATATGGAATTTGTAGGAATGTGAAAGCACAAGACCAGATTATACAATAAACAAACCAGTAAGGGCCTGCAACACAATCCAGCACCACACACTAGTTGGACACCCACAGGACCAACGACGCAATCACAACGAATCGCACATTCGCCATGAGACTACCCACTGTTATTCTAGTCAACGCACTATTAACCAGCCATCACATGCATTTACCAGCCGTGGCTAGTGAACACGTATGCAACTGGCCTTTCCCATTAAAAAAATAATAAATCCGATTGGTGCAGAAAGAAACAACTAGCCTCTACCAATGTCACATGACCGTCAACGCTCCGTCAACATCACCCACTCAGTTAAACACAAATGCCCAATTTCGAGACACACAAGTGGATGGCTTGATAAAACTTTGTGCAAATTTCTCGGGGGTGCCACAGAAATTCATGATGGAAATTCATTACATTTTAGGGGTGCTGAAGTGTGGAAACCCCCTTGTAGTTTTAGTTACATACATACATTTAGTTACTTGTTTTTTGAAAGATATCACACGAACATTCCACGATGAGTGATCTCGATAGGTTCAGCTAAACAAGACTTGGCTCGACAAGCGGAGCGGTTTTTTTTCCTGCGAGGAGAGGGGAGAGATACAGAAAGAGACAAAGAGAGAGAGAGGGATGTGATGAGAGGGAATGAGAGACGCTGGGAAAGAGGGAGGCAGAGAGAGAGGATGATCGCAGAAGACAGTAGTAAATTAAGTGAGATGAGAGGAAGAATGAAGGTTTGAGTGGAAAAATCGGCCTCCTATGTTTGCTTTTCCTTTGCCGTTGTGTCTTTTTTCTCTCTCTTGCTCACTCTCTCACTTGCCCAAGCTCTCTCTGTCTCTCGCTCTTTTTCATTTAACGAGGTGGAGAGGAGGTCAAGTGGAGGCAGGCAGGGGTTAGCCAGCGGTGTGTGTGTGTGTGTGTGTGTGTGTGTGTGTGCTTGCCTATTTGTGTCTGTGTGTGGTTCTGTCTAAGTTTGTGCATGTTTCAGTAAGAAATGTGTGTGTGTGTGTGTGTGTGTGTGTGTGTGTGTGTGTGTGTGTGTGTGTGTGTGTCTCTATATGGTGTATGTTTCTATGTTCCTCCCACAAACACACACACACACACACACACACACACACACACACTCTCTCTCGCCTCGGTAATTGGAGAAATCTGTCCATTAGACGCACTCTGAAGGAAGGGGGGAGCAGAGGATGGCTGGAGAGGTGAAGAGGTGACGGTCTAGAGGTGATGGATGCTGTCTTTTACTGTTTGATGAGGGAGGGAAGAGGAGGAGGGGAGAGGCGCAGTGGGTTACAAAAAAGAAGGATAAAGCAAAGACAGAAAGAAAAGGCAGTGATTTAGGGAAAAAACAATGTAATGTAAATGTATGGAGGATTAAAAGTGTCAGTATTAACAGACAGTTGCTATATACTATTTTCTTTAAGATTTTGAACCTTTTCTTTACTATTTGAATTTTCCATCGTCACTTTTAATTTTAAGTCTCAGATTTAACTTTTAATTTTCAAATTGTCCTTTTTTCTATTTTTCTTTTAAATTTAGTATATTTATAATCAGTTTTTCCATATTTAAATTGGAATTCTCTGGGCTCGTTGTCAGAAATGTTCACTTAAAATATAAAGTACAAATACAAAAATACAATAGGTGACTCAGAGACTTGTTAAGGCTTTCTTTTTTTTGGGGAGTTTGTGTGTACAGGAAAGAGGGGGAGACAGGGTAGAGAACAAGAAAGAGGAGGAGAAAGACGGATCAGAATGGAGAAAACAGCAGGAACTACGATCATTAGAAGCCAGTCCTGCTTTCTCTCACTGTGTCTGGCTGCAGGGGAAACAACACACATGGCTTTGGCATGGCCTTGATTCATGACTCAGAATCACACTGTCCTACACGCAGCGTCGGTCAATGATGCTAATTATTTCAAAAAATAGACCGAATGTGAAGAAATAAAAACTAGTACTAAATAATTAAAAACTAAATATAACATTCCAAGCTAAATAAATAATATTAAAAAAAAAATATATATATATATATATATATATATATAAAACGTACTCTGACTATGAATATACTATGAAATTGAAGATCATCTTAAACACTATTTAATGAATAAAAACTTGTGGGTTGATGTTAGTGAGAGAAAGCAGGATGTCAAGGGGAGGGTTGGAAAAGACAGACATGGGATATGGAAGAAGATGCTGTTGCTCATTCACAGCTGTCGAGACGGATGGAGATGTGATGCGTTTCCCCACCCGGCGTGATGAATCGGCGGTGCGTCGTGCTGATGGCGCCCCCGGCGCCACGCTGACAAACACGACAGGAAACGCACTGAATCACTCCACCGATGGGCAATCCACTCCGCTCAATGCCGAGCGATACCTACTCGCTCCTCAGCTCGGTTCTTACATCATCACGTTAGACTCATTGGCATTTCAACTAGAGAAGAGTGTCAGCTAAATGCCAAAAAAAAATATGAATGTAATGTTTGTTTAACTGAGAGGATAGGACACGAGAGAGGAGGGATCTAGCGGGATTTGGCCCTGACAGAGGCACATTTGGTTTAGACCGCGTGTCCGAAAAGTACGAAACCTCAGGAACCTTTTCCATCTCCGGCTTCGTTTTTTCTTACTAAGACTTTGCCGTTGCACGTTTCTAACGGCCCTGAGAGCTTGACGTGTTTTTAGCTTTCAAGTGTTGCAAGCGCTAGAAGATAAAACGGCTGCACTATAGGCAACCATCAGCCTAGATCAACACGTGGGTTGATCTAGGCTCTAGATGCTGCAGAGAAGAGCGTCCCATGTATGGAGCGTGCTGTGGGGCAGTTTACTTTCTGGGTATTGACATCATTGTTCAAACAAGCAAACTTGTTGCCCAGTGCAACTTTAAACTTTTAACGAAAGAGTGCTGAGCTCTGAACAGCAGTCCCCCCCCCCCCCCCCCAGGAAGCATCTGCTCAGTGCTACAGGCTAAAAGCGGGGGTGGCTGGTGGACACAGGGGGTTAAACACTGCACCATGTCTGAGCACTGTCTTGTGCATTTCAATTAGCGACCCAGAACGGCGATATGATGCTCCAATATTTCACAATGACAATGTCTCTGATGTTTCTTTTTCCTTCCTCCCTCTCAATCCTTTCTTTCTCGCCCCTGCAGGGAACGAAGGCGTGGTGTTCGGTCATTCTGTGGAGACATCGCATGTCAGGGCAGAACCCTTCCAGGACCTAAAGTAGGTAGTTTTGAATGTGTGAGTGAGTGTGTGTCAAATCTCTGGGGTTTTGTGGTGATGACAAGTGATGGGGGTCTTGTTTAATAAAAAGCATAGGTTATACATCAATTATTACTGACAGTATAATTGATTTTCGCGGTGGTTTGCCTCATGGAGGTCATAGTTTACCCATCTTTTCAATTACCACATCAGTCTGTGTGTGTGTGTGTGTGTGTGTGTGTGTGTGTGTGTGTGAGAGAGAGATGGAGTGGATTGTTTGAGGGTCACTGTGACTCGAGGGTGGCCCCTCATCGAAAGTAAACAATCAATGTGTGATGGATGAAGCACTACTCAGTCTGACCTATTGCTGCTTCCACCAAGCAACTGAATTAGGATGGGTCACATGAGTAAAGACGTGTGTGTGTGTGTGTGCACTCTCTATGTATGTCTATGTATAAGTGTGTGTGTGTGTGTGTGTGTGTGTGTGTGCACAGATGCACTCTCTCCTGTTGCGTATGTGTGTGCGTGCTCTGGCATGTAGGTGTGTTTGTGTGTGTGTGTGTCCTCTAACCCCACCCCTCATGGGAGCGTGTGCTGGGTGTCTTCCGGTGACCTATGAAGTGCCCTTAATTCCAACGTGTCAGCCTCATTTGGATATTGTCAGAGAGGATTAGCTGAAAGACTGACCTAGTGGCTCCAGGCCAGGAGGGCGAGAGACATAGACAGAGAGGGAAGGGAAAAAGAGAGCGAGACCCGGCTTCTCCGGCAATTCATCACTGTTTTTCCCCACAAGCGCAGCAGTGTTACACACGCCGGCAATTCTCAACAATTGAGCCACTTGCTGTAACGCAATAACATTGGCAGTCGTTTGACTCACAGTTGCGTTGACTTTGATGCTGTGTTTCTCCGGCCGGTCCGACAATCCGTGGAACTTTTACAATCCAAGTAAAGCCAGATTTCGACTTTTATTGTAGGGGCTTTCTATTTGGTCTCTTATAAGCCACTACTGAGACGGGATAGATTGTTTCGACGCACATTCCAAAAAAGATCCACATATGAAAAGTTGACGTTTTGCTGATATTTATTAAAACACAAAATTTAAGTTGCCAGACAAAAAGAAAAATGTTTCCAAACCAGTATTCTAAAGGGTGTGTGGTCGAAAACTGTAGGCTTCCCACTACCATCTCATTCAAGACCAAACATTACCTGCCATAAACAGGTGTCCTCAATCAAATCAACTCCGGATTCTGACATTTAGATATTTCAAAATAAAAGTCCACACATTTAAATTACAAATACCACGAAAATGTCTCCTACAGAGAGGTAAGAAGAGAGTTGGAGGAAAGGAGGCGACAGTGGAAAAAAATAGGGATACAAATGGAAGAGTGGAAAGGAGAGAAAGTGGAAGGGGCATAGATAATAAGAGAGGGAGAGAGAGAGAGAGAGAGAGAGGTGGGGAGTTTGGCATGGGAAAAACATTATAGGGACACTGTTGTTGAGATCTACAGGGGAAAGACGGAGGGGAAAGGAAAGATGGCCAAGGCCAAGTGGGAGAGATTTGAGGAGGGAGGGAAACCGGGGGTGAGGAGTGATGAGGAGAAAAACAGAAAGATGGAAGAGAAAGAGCAGGAGGTGAGAGAAGAGGCTGGGTCAGAGGTGATAAACTTATGCTGCATTGACATCTTGGCCTTCAAAATGACATTTGGCTGGTCAGCGCAGCAGGACGGCAAGCTGCCTTCTTGTTGCCATGGTGATTTTGATGGAGTTTCAACCATTCCAGTGATGCAATGAAAACCGATCTGTCAAACAGTATTGCGCGCCTGTTCAATTTTCAGTATTTCATTTCATTTCAAAACGTCTAATGGGCAAATAGGTGGGTGTCGAATAGAAATGATTAAATGTGATTCCCACTGTAAATGAACAGGAGGCCGAGCGGGGGAATCAGAATAGCTCAGCCAATATGTGCCTTTCTCTCCCGGACTCAAAAAATGTTCAGGTAGGAAAGAAGGAAACTGTCGCTTATTCACTGCTTTATCTTTGTTGGAAGAGCAGGCGGACAAACATGACTTCACCACCACGGTTAAAGAAGATATAGAAGACGATGGATGTAGCTTGTGGCACAAAGTTCCATCTGAATGTTTTTTCAACAGTTATGCAAACATTAAGTGAAATATATGAATGAAAAATGTTTTAATTTGCAGCATGTATGCAGGGTGTGCAAAATGACGGTGACAAGTTTGATCGCTTGACATGAAAAATAACCAGTGAAATTGATGTGATGACATGCAAATCGGTATGTTGACATCTTTCTATAGTCCATTATGATTAGATTCAAGATTCAAGAACTTTATTTGTCACGTACACACACAGGGTGTGCAGTGAAATGGAAAGTGGCAATGCTCAACGGGAATGTGCAAAGGGACACAAGTTCACACTATTTACAATAAAAAAACAACCAACACAATATTTACAGTATAACAGTAAGAGCACTATAAAAAAACAACAACACAATATTTCCAGTAAGAGCACTATAAGAATATAGTAAAATATGAGGAGTTTGTGTATATGTAATATAATATAAATGATGTGTAGTCGCTACCTGTGTGTGTGTGTGTGTGTGTGTGTGTGTGTGTGTGTGCATAAGAGGAGCAGTGTGTGGGTCTTGGTGGGGGCCCTGGTGAGGTCAGAGTTCACAGTCCTGATGGCCTGAGGAAAGAAACTCCGTCTCAGTCTCTCTGTTTTGGCAGCGTGACTACGGAGGTGCTTGCCTGACCGCAGCCGTTCAGCCGAACGCACTACTCTCTGCAGAGCCTTCCTGTCCTGAGCGGAGCTGTTGCCAAACCAGGCAGTGATGCTTCCTGTCAGGTTGCTCTCTACAGCTCCAAAGTAGAAGGACTGAAGGATCCTCCGGGAGACTTTAAATTTCCTCAGCTGCCTGAGGTGGTAAAGGCGCTGCCTTGCCTTCCTCACCAGAGTGTCAGTGTGTATGGACCATGTGAGATCTTCGGTGATGTGGACTCCCAGGTATTTATACCTGCTCACCCTCTCCACAGTAGTCCCATTAATCCCCAATGGTGAATACGTCCACTGTTGTTGTGCCCTCCTAAAGTCCACAATCAGCTCCTTAGTTTTGGTGACATTCAAGAGGAGGCTGTTGTCCTGGCACCACAGTGACAGGTCAGCAACTTCCTCCAGGTAGGCCTTCTCGTCGTTGTCAGAGATCCGCAAACTTAATGATGGAGTTGGAGCTGAACCTGGCCACACAGTCATGTGTATACAGGGAGTACAGTAGGGGGCTGAGGACGCAACCCTGGGGGGATCCTGTGTTCAGGGTGAGGGGGTTGGAGGTGTGTCTGCCCACCCTGACCACCTGGGGCCTGGCGGTCAGGAAGTCCAGGATCCAGGCACACGGGGGTGTTCAGTCCCAGCTCAATCAGCTTGCCAGCCAGTCTGGTGGGGACTATGGTGTTGAACGCTGAACTATAATCAATGAACAACAGTCTCACATAGCGCCCCTTCCAGCTGTCAAGATGGGAGAGTGTGGTGTGCAGTACCTGGGAGACAGCATCATCCGTGGATCTGTTTGGACGATAAGCAAACTGCAGCAGGTCCATGGAGCAAGGGAGGAAGGCGCAGATGTAATCCTTAATCAGCCTCTCGAAGCATTTCATGACCACCGAGGTGAGGGCCACCGGTCGGTAGTCATTCAAGCATGCTGGAGAAGGATTCTTGGGCACAAGGACAATAGTGGATCTCTTGAAGCAGGCGGGGACCACAGACTCAGGGAGATGTTGAATATCGTGGTGAACACTGGAGCTAGCTGATTAGCACAGGTCTTCAGTACTCGCCCAGATATGCCATCTGGACCAGCAGCTTTCCTGGTGTTCACCCTCGTCAGAGCCCTCCTCACACTGTGCTCGGTCACAGAGAGTGTGTGTTCATCCCCAGCGGTAGAACTCACCTCGGCTACGCTAACGGTGTTGTTGTTAGCCGGCGAGCTAGCACTGTTGTTGCTAGCCTCAAACCGTGCATAAAATGAGTTCAGGTCGTCCGCTAGGGATGCGTCGGCACTCACAATTGCGGGGGGGTCTGCCCTGGTAGTCTGTTATAGTCCGTAGCCCCTGCCATAGACGTCTGATGTCGCGCTGCTCCATCTGCGACTCCACTCTGTCTTTATACCTCCTCTTGGCTTCCTTCACCGCCCTTCTCAGTCCATAGGACGCCACCTTGTACTCGTCCATGTTGCCGGATACAAGAACGAGAAAGAGTCTTAATGTCCTTGTAGTTGCACCACTTGTTGTTGGTCATGAAGCAAACCCCTCCACCGTTAGATTTGCCAGACTCTTCCGTTCTATCTGCAAGGAAACGGAGAAGGACTCGGTTGGGCATATGACGCGATCCAGCACCAGCGGGGTCAGCCATGTTTCTGTCAGACAAAATATGTTGCAATCCCTCACGTCCCGTTGGAATCTAATCCTCGCCCTACTTATCCAACTTATTTTCCAGAGACTGGATGTTAGCAAGAAGGATGGTGGGCAGAGGTCGACGGTGGGCTTGAACTCTCAGTCTGATCCGAAATTCCGCTCTGCTTTCCCTCAATGTTTTCTCCTTCGTCTCCCCGTAGATGCATCTCCACTGTTGTTGTTGTTGTGGCTCACTCGTAAGATGCTGGATCAATGGAAAAAGTGGACGAAAACCTTTGTTTTACGCAAACGTTTATGTCCAAAAGTGTGCTACGGTCGTAGGATGTTAGTGCCGATGTGTTTGTGCAAAAAAAGATATCAAAAACAACTAAAAAAACCGCACAATCTCTTCTATAGTCCATTATGATTAGTGGTTGGTTGACATCTTTCAATAGTCCATTATGATTAGTGGTTGGTTGACATCAGGGGAGTAGAGAGGGAGGAGGAGGAGACGAATGGGTGGAAAGAGAGGGAAGGAGAGGAGAAGAGAGGGGTTGGATGAGGTGAAGGAACAAGAGAAGGAGTGGAGGGAGGCGCAGGAGTGGGGATAGAAAGATAGAAAGGAAGGGAGAGTGAGAACATTGGGTCAGCGGACGGGTCAGTGCAGATAAGCAAGGCGATGAAGCCTGTGGCGAGGGCTTAAAGTGGAGAGCGAGAGAGGGAGGGAAGTGCTCGATCATCTCACTGGTATTATGTGATCCAGCAGAGCATAGCCCAACATTTGGGATCCGATTGTTTTTTTACATCAGTTATACTTGTATTTATGTCATTAGTTGCTCTGTGAAGCGATTTCTGCCAAAAAGCACTTGACAGTTACATTTGACCTGACTAGAACAGGATAAAACATCCTCTTTATCATCGCCACGACGACAATGACAACATGGAGGTAGAAAATCTATATTTCACACACACACAAATGTATCCATTGACACACACACACACACACACACAGTCATTCATTTGAAACACACACAAAGGTAAACACCTACAAACACACATACCTAAAACATGCAATAGTAGTGAAACCCACACACACACACACACACCATTCATGCAAAGAAACAAGCACACACAAAACAGGCACGTAGTCACACATGCAATATAGCATGCATGAAGTGATACTCATACGTCCTCACACACACACACATGCACTGACACCCACAGCATTCATGTGTAACACACACATGAACACGACCAATGCATGCAAGTGACGCATACATTATGCACAAACTGAAACCCACACACACACGCAGTACATACACACATATGCCCCCTGCGACCTCACTACTCCATCACGTACTGCAGGGTTAATGAAAACAATAAAAAAATAATACTTATAAAAAAGCGATTACATGCTTCAAATATTCCCCCCTCTCCGTCGTCGCTCATTAGCTGTTAAATGGTAAGGAAAGAAACAAAGGTGTGAAGCATATTCATTTTAATTATGATTTTCTTTTTTTTTTTTTCATTGCAGTGCATTCAGATAAGAATAGTAATTTCACACCGCTAGTGGGGATGGAATCAACCAATTAAAATGAAAGTACAGGTCCTCTTCTCATTGCAGTCTTTTTTTCTTTTTAAATATTAGATTTTAATCACTTTTTCTAGTGTGAGACTCTCTATCTCTCTTTCTAGTCATATCTTCATCCTCATCTCCTCCGCCTCCACCCTCTCTCTCGTTCACTACTTGTTGTGTATCTCTTTTTTGCACACATTCCTTCCTCCCTCTCCTTCCCTGTGTCGTTACGAACGGTACGACGCTATGCGGCAGAGGTAAATGGAACATGTAATGAGCGGATGGAGTCCGTTTGAACCTAATGATCTATCTTACAGTTTAACAGTGAGAGAGGGAGAGAGAGAGAGAGAGATGGAGATAGATAGATGGCGTAGCGTTGTAATTACCAAAGGCTGCACTGCAGAGTACAGGTCAAAACGGCAGGTCACTTTCCATCCTGCATGCTTACAGCATCAGGCCGTCCGCGGATGTATGACATCTTGCTATTACGGCGTGTGTTAGAAGTGGTTTGGCTTGGGTCTTATGCTCGGGGACACGCTACAGGACTTAACAGACTGTGGGGAAAAAATGGACAAAAGATCACGTGTTTGACCACCGGTCGGACATGGGGAGGTACAGGGCAGGAATGGCTACTCGAGTTCATGAAAGCACGAGCTGCACAACACGGAGGTATTGGTATTTGTATTCCTCTCGCGGACACTTTTGACATCTTTTGACATCTTTTGACATCTTTAACAGATTAAAGTCCCGAGCCCTCACGCCTCGCCTCGCTCAGCTGTACAGCCGGCCCCGCGTTGGGCGCCAATCACACTGAACGGATGCCGTAAAGATTCCCATTGTTGTCTTCATGGATTCAAATGTCCCGGGAGGCTCGCGGCGCACAGCGGATGTGGCTGAAGAGAAGCCGAAGACAAGGCATGAATGCAATACACACTCGTAGCACGGGAACAAATCGCTCAGCAATGGTGCGCGCTCTGTTATCAAAGCCTCTAGTGGGATCGCCACTGTCACACTCTTCTGCTTTATTCAAACTGCTTTCCTACGCAAAAGTGAATGCGGGCGAGTGACCGCGAGGCAGATGGAGAGCGGCTGTTGTGGAAAAAGTGCTGCGCCTGGCGTCTTCTTAAGCAGAGCTATAAGAAAAGCTCATGACAGTGAACAACTAATCACAAGGAAGACGAGGTGTTGCTGCGTAGGTGATAACGACAACAACAACAACAACAACAACAACCAGGAGGAACATAGAAAAGGCAGCGGTAGAAAAGTTGGTAGTAGTTGTTACTCTGATCATATGGAGTCGATATGGAGCACGTTGGCACCCATCGGTCCATTTCGCCGATAGCGGCAGCTGCTGCAGCTCGAAACGAACCCGGCTTTTTCATTATCGGCACAACGGGGAGTTGAGGCATCAGTTGAGGCCGTAGGGTCGTGAAAGATTTTCCACACGTGGGGTGGTCAATGTTAAACAAAGAGCAGCACACAGACAGTAATCAGGCCAGTGGCAACCTGCCCGGGTCAGTCCGCACTACAAGCATCACTCAGGTGTGTAGAAATGGAAACCGTGTGTGTGTGTCCATGTCTTTACCCTGTTTGCTATTGGTCATGTGTGTTTCTTCACATTTCTTGTTTCTCAACACTCTCTCTCTCGCCTCCCACTCTTCTTTCATTCTGCTGTAACTTATTGCTTTTCTTCATTCTTCACTTTTTTTTTTCTCTAGTACTGCATACCGTGTGTTTTCTGTCCTCATTTCACCTCCTTTGTTTCATCTATTTTTGATCCCTCTGCCCCTCCATCCCTTTTGACAATTACGGCGCCTGTCATACCCCACACTCTGATTCGCCCTGGGGCGCTTGGCTTGGATGTGGCCTCTGAGAGGGGGAATACAAGCTTCCTCGTTTGTTTGTTGTTAGGTTTGGGCGCTGCTTTTTTGTCCCTCTGTCTGTCCGGTACCGTAGGGGACAAAGGCAAGCCACTTTAACACCTGAATACGACCACCTGTCACGGAAGAGAGAGAGGAGAGGAAAAAGAGAGATTATCAGATAGAAATAGACGTGAGAGGTGGTGATACGAAAAGAACATGGCAGCGTTTGAAAAGAAAACAAATATGCGCGTCTTTGCCAGGGAGAGAAATCAAGAGGGAAAGGGAGAATGAGATGTTGACAGAGACTCCCGAGTCCTGAAATCATTCGATGAACAATGACTGCAAGATGCCAAAAGTTTAGACAGACAGATGGAGGCAGAGCGGTAAGGATGTCAATCAGTCAATAGTTAACTGACCACAGGTTAGCATTGAGACAGAGGAAGTTGATACTGATGATGCTGTAATCCAATACTTTCCCATATTTTTTTATTCATACGAGTGGTAATCCGCAAGATCTTTGTTTTGTTTTTTTATGTAGTGTCTATCTTTGTCTCTCAGCCTCATCACTGTGGTGTTTCTGTACTGCACTTCCCAGAGATCACCTGTCAATCAAACAGCGTGTCCAGTACTGTGATCTCTTCTTCCTTGCTTGGATTTTCTCTTGATGAGGTTTGAGTTTCTGTGCTTTTTGCGCTCTTTTCTTTGTCTGTTCAGCCACAGTGGCTATCGCTGCTCATGCTAACTACCAAGTTCTTCTTCTGTGTATTCCAAACACACCACTGTGCCAGAGGATTTTTTTCTAGTAAAGACCTATCAGACACAGGGTGTTTTGAACAGCAAATGCAAAAGCTTTAATGCACTGATTCACTATTCTATCAGCAATAGAGAGTAGGAAAACAGACATCTATTCATATGGAAATGTTGCATATTATGACTTTTTTGATATTATTGGTTGTGTATGCTTCTATAAACCCCATTTGCTATATTCTTGTGTTTATTCTCTGTGTTCTGTCACAACTGAATGTGTTCGAGAAGAACTACGGTACCATAACGGTTCATTATGTTGATGATGTTATGCTGAAAAGCAGATGCCTGCAAACAGCATACTTTCCACAAGATCATATAGAGGAGGTGCTCAAGGATTGAGAGATGCACGGTCCGCCTGGGGCTGCAGGAGAAGCAGCAGGTTTGCATCACTTCACATCCGTTGTCAGCTTGATTTGTTTTGGTTGTTTATACAGAATACAGTATGTGTGGTTGGCAACATAAAATATGCATTTAATTGTAATTCTATTAATCAAGGGAATTAATCAGCAATTATATTTTTTGTGATAATCGTGCAGCCCTAGGTGACCAATCAAATCACCTCTTTTCCTTCCCTTTAAAAGCAGTGTGCTTCACGCCATGGTGCTCTGACAATTTGGTGGGATGGCATTTTTGTTGGACGAAAGGTGAAATAAAAGCCCGTGCAAAACCCATGCATCGTCATGAAAATAGAGCCCAGAGAGGCAGACAAAGAGACATACAGAGACAGACAGACATTAATCAATCAACAGTTAACTGACAGCAGAATACCAAAAGTTTGGAGAGAGTCGGACCCATAGACAGACAGCGACATCAATGGGCTGACAGCTAGCTGGTGTTGGGTTACCCTAGGTCTCGGTCTTCATCTGACACTTGGCTCCACAGCAGACAAAAACAGGCTGCCGCTCAGTCAATATCCCTCCATTTCAATCCTCTATTTCATCCTTTTATCCGTCCCTCTGTGCCTGCTCTCCTCTTCCCAAGTCCCGGGGTCATGAGGAGGCTCCCCGGGGAGAGCTAGCCCCAACAGAGGCAAGGGCATCAGAGAAGGATTTGTGGCTCTGCGCCCCTTCCTTCTATCCCTCTAGGTTTATCTAAGTTAGTCGAAGTATCGAAGTTAAAGGACTGCGCGGGAACTCTGAGCCCTAATGCACTCAAGGGCATGGGAAAGATTTTTTTTATGAAGGGTATATGTACTGTTGTGTAACCGCTGGAAAATGGTTTGTCACCGTAAAGTCCCTTGATCAAGGGTTCTTGAACATTTTCTTGTCCCAGACCCCCAAATATCATCGTGTCATTCAATTGGGATCATTTTAACTGACTTAAATAAGGGTGAGATTAAAGTCTTCCCCAATTTGCTGACCCTTGCGAGGGTCCCCAGCCCCCATTATAGAACCACTCCCATAGATCAACTCCCAGGACAAGCTGGGGAAATCTCCCCCTCGACTACCCCTCAAAGTAACTTTCAGGTTGGACCAAACACTGAGGCTCAATGGCACAAAGGTAGATTGGTTCTCCACTCCCTTGTTTCTCTTTCTTCCACTCTCTCAGTCCTTCTATTGCTCTCTACATCCTTCCATCCCTCATCCCTCCATCTGTTGAAGGGGGGAGCTCCATTGGGTAGGTCAACCCCTGACAGTAGCTTGGGCATGAGAACCATTGGTTTGGTCTTGGTCTGTCCTTTGCCCTGTCCTTCCCATCATTCAGCTCACCATCCCAAGTAAAACCTGCCAGTGTAGCTTGAAGCTTGGAGACAGACTTGACGTGCTCTCAGCCTTTTCTTTCATCCATCTCCTCAACCTCACGTTGTCTCCAATTTAGAGAGCTTTATGAACTAAGCAGAGCCAAGGGGGCATGGGTCTAGAGCAGTGTTTTCTAATACTTGGGACCCAAAGGTGTGTTACGTGCCTCTTTCTAGTGGGTCCCTCAAAGACAAGAGTACTAATATGTTTTAATGGTCCTTGGTCCTAGGGGGAGGGGGCTTCTAATTCAACTTAATTATAGACTGTAAAATTTAAAGTGTCCACGAGGTAGAGAATGGGAAAATGATTCACCCTGTGGCCTCTGTTTTTTCCTCTTCCCTTACCCACACATTTAGTTACCAAAAAGTTGAGGCTGAGGTCAGGAAATCTAACTTGATGTTAGATTGCACTTTTTACTTGATTTTCTTGTTTCCGAAAGATTATTTTTATGGCACTTCAGCCTTGCTAGACCGCAAATAACGGGTAGCGACAAGGCGAGTAAGAGGACGATGAGAAACGAAGGCTGCAAAACCAGTTTCATCTTGTCAAGACAGCTGAACAGGCCCCAGTCGCAGTCAATGCAAACAACTGTGCATTTCTTCAAACCTCACCTCGTTAGAGAAGCGCTCTCCAAATTTCAGGCGCAATTGAAGTTACGAACCTCAAAAGACCTGGTAGAAACAAGATTTTGATCTGAATTAGGCCCCACTTCCCACACACATTTTGAATGTTAGCAGGGAAATCTTACAGCATATTCAGCCAGGTTTTCCTCTGAGCAGCCAGATGGAGGGAAATGGTGTGGGATGGCAAACTCAGCACCTAATTAGCTCCAGAAACTCATAGAGTAAGCCCGCCCCTAGCTGTTTTTTTGATTAAAAAGTTTTGGGTGCGAGTTAAAGTAATTGGAAATCATTAAAATTTAGAATGAGTCACATTCTCTTTGAACTGTGCCTTTGGGAAAAGCTGCTCACCACACTAGTTTAGCCCCTAAAAAAATAGCGTTACCCTTGCATGACGTTTTTTTGACTAATGCCCTGTTGGTACGGCAGAGGCAAAAGTTGAGGCAGGGATCGATAGCGAGTTAGGTGGAGAAAAAAACGTTGGGGTTTTGTTTTGTTCCTTCGTCTCTTCTCTCTCCCTTTCTATTCATTCTTTTCACACAACTATCACCACCGCAAGCTGTGCTTTCATCACAGGAATTTCAGAAAGTACTATTGGGCTCAGAGTACCGCAAAGATGATTGTAGACCTGTTCTGAGATCTGTTCTGTAAAACCTCTCTTTTTCCTTGGTGCAACAAGGACAATCAGCCCTGCCCCCGCTCTGTTCGGTCTTCCATTGATTAGACACACAGGGAAATCATTGAGAACAGGGCCAGAGCGGGAAGGCAAGACGAATAACAAGCGAGCGCGGTTATGGGAACGATCCATAATGTATTTGACTTTCCGGGTGTGTTTTCTTGTGTGTGTGCTAATCCACCCCCCCACCCAATTTTGACACTCGACACTGCGGTTGCTGGGAAACGTAGGTCCTTCAGCTATCACCGCTGATCAGGAACATAATGTAAGCGCGTTCAAGTGGAGTTGCTCTGCGTCCAACAGCTGACGACGGTCCTTGCCTGGGGCAGATTCTGTTTGAAGCTTAATGGGCAGAGCGTGGCACAAACACTAGCAAACAAACAAAAAAACAACAACTACACAATGAGAATCCCTTCTGTCTCTCTCGTTAAAGGATAATTCCGGTATTTTTAAACCTGGGCCCTATTTTTTTTTACATATTTTGGTACAAAAAGTTTTGGAATTGCTCCAGTAGATCGCCTGCAATGGCTGCAGTGTAATCCGTTGGGGCCACGATCAAAGTACGTCCACTAAAAGTGCTTGTTTTTGCCACTGACAGGCTCAGATTGTTATTCGTGTCTGACAACATAGACCTTTGTTTAACTAGAAACAGAAGTCTCGCTCAAGGAGAAGTCTTGCTCTGAAATCTTGTGAGAGGTGAGTTGTTGCAGGAAGAGGTTAAACAAAGGTTTCTGGTTAAACAAAGGTCTGTCTCTGTAGGGATCCTTTCCATAATGCTGTCAGACACTTCTAATGACAACCTGAGCCTGTCAGTGGCAAAAACAAGCACTTTTAGTGGACGTACTTTGATCGGGCACAGTGGCCCCAACAGATTATGTTGCAGCCATTGCAGCCCGTTTCACGACTGCCTGGCTGAGGTGATCTACTGGACCAATTCCAAAACTTTTTGTACCTATTATGTAATATGTTTTTTTTGTCCCTCTGTCCCTCTGTCTATGTAATAAAAAATATGTAAAAAGGTTAAAAAAAAAAAAACAGGTTTAAAAATACTGGAATTATCCTTTAACTCTTATTGTTTCTTTTTCTAGCACTAGCTCTAATGCAGGAATATTGTAAGGGCACTGACCTTTATTCTACTGTTGCACCGATTGTAAGCCACTCTGGAGAAATTCCTCAAATGCAAAAACAGTGCCAGGGTTAATGTTCTACTTCACACTTGAACCAGCCATATTAGATTCCACTAGCTTTTCTATTTTATCATTATGCCTATATGACTGTGTGTATGTCAGTGTTTCCCCAGTGGGGTATTCTACAATGACAGCCCCACCACGGTAAGATCATTACACGCCAATTTTATTTTTTACTCCTAATGGTCTCTTTAAGTAAAGAGGGAGGCATTTGCTAATGTGGTTTTTCACATAAGAGTAAAGTCGACTTGATCTTTGATGTATGAGTCTGAGTCATATTTCCCAACAAGTCATTTCCTGACTTAATAACACTGGTTTTGACATGAAATCTGTATTCCCGGGTGAGGACGCCCCCCAGACCTTATCAGCTATTGTTTGTCTCTGGATTCTGTCGTTCGCATCTTCGGGGGGTAATATGGGAAATCAACAACGCAAGGTAAACAGTCATGGAGTCCCTCCGTATTTCCTCGGATCTGTTCAGTGCCTGCGTGTGTGCGTATACGTCTCTGCCTATAATGTGTGTCTGTGTGTGTGTGTGTGTAATGTGTGCCCGGCTATTGCGTGTATCTGTGTGTCGGTTGGGAAGATAGACGGCTGTTAATATCAGATTTTGCGGCAGAGCCAAACGTTCCAGCGTGGATAAACACTATTAGAAATTGCTAGAGGCTGTTTTTGGCGAGACGCTGAAACCACAGCAGATAAATAACTGTCGAACACACCAAACTCACCTGCAAGCAAACAAGCACAGGCATGCATACATACAGTGGTGGCCAAAATTATTAGAACACCTGACAGATCTGAAAATATTGACCTTTTCTTGCCTCCAAAACATGATTTCATTTCATAATGTTCATGAAACATGCAGATGGTTGCTCTGAGCACAACAAATATCAGATGAAGTGAGTCCTACTGTTTTTATCCACTTTTAACTTTAATATTTGGTATGTCCACCTTTTGCAGCAATTACAGCAGCACATCTCTCTGGCATAGTGTCAATATATTTCCTGAGAACTTGAACACTAATGTTATCCCGCCTTCTGCAACTCAAGCCAAAGGCTTTCCTTTGAATGGAACATGATTGTGTGACATTGACAGTGAAATAGGCCTAGCTTGTTTTTTGTAAGGAAAATGACGTAAATCTCCTTATGATGGCTCTATTCTATGGTTTATAGAGCATAATGATGACTTTGTATATATTTCATTCGTTTTATGGGTATTTTAATGGCCAATTGAACAAAAACAACTGAAACCTCTTAAATATGCCAAGTGTTCTAATAATTTTGGCCACCACTGTACATCTGACTGCAGGCTGATGATGATGATGATTGGTGCTGATTGGTTCAGCCTTCCTGATTGAACTTTGGGTCTAACCTCATTAAAACTGTACCACCCAACACTGACTGTCCCTTAGAGCATGATGCTGGCCATGGACACATTTGTCCCCTGCATAGTACCTGATGATCAGAAGGTTCAGGCATGTACGTATAGTTTTGATGCATATAAACAGTACCAATCAAATGTTTGGCCTGTTTCTCATGATCTTAAAGACATTTTGATCTAAAGGCTTATACTTAAATGCTTGAAATGAATGTCTTAAATAGTTATGTTGATGCCTATGTATGAATTTCTTTTCAAAACTCATTTTCTACATTTTTTTTAAATGCACCCCCAACAAGTAGTTTTCATTTAGAACTCGAAAATTGAACCACAATGATTAAATCATCATTTTAAGGGCACACATAGTGATTGTGGCCTTTAAAAGTTAATTTGTGAAATCTATTTGCTCGTTAATGCTGAATGCCAAAGGGTCGCTACTTTGAAGACATAGATATGATTTGTTTACATTTTTTTTGGTCACTGCATTATTTCTTTTGTGTCATTTCATAGTTTTGATGACTTTACTATTCTAAAATGTGGAAAATAGTAAAATAAATTAAGAAAAACTCTTCTCTGAGTAAGTGTGTCCAAACTTTTGACTGGGACTATATATGGTATAGCAGCAGGGAGGTAGCAGCGGGTAAACCCACCTAAATTACCCTCCTTTTTATATGTGGAATTGAGTTTATTTTTTATTAGGTTGACATAAAACTTTATGACCTAAATTCATAGTGTACATCATCGTACCAAACTGATGTCATTTATTCTTTTCAGCTAAAAAGAACATAAATTAACGATGTTGTGAAAATGAACTGATAGTGGTTGTTTGCTTTATGATGATCACCGACTGAACAACATTACCCAGCTTTTTATTTACCCCCTACATCACTAGGTAGCACAGTTTATACTGCGGAAGACCAAAGGGTCAAGCTGTGAGGATAGTTTCCACACATAATTGTTAATTTTTTGTTCCTGACTTGAAAGGGAGTCCATGACATTCCTACCGGATGCAACATGCATTTCAACACACGATGGATCAACAGGTGAAATTTCAGCCACAGAACTGGACAGTGTACTCCCTAGTGTGTCGATTGCCAGGATGAGGAATCTCTATTCTATCCATTCAGCACCACAAGCAAACAACAAAAACAAAAACAATCCAATGTCTCAGAAAGTCTCATATTCAGTCTAAAAATCCTTAAAATCTCATATTAAAAGTATTAAAAGTGAAAAATCCTTGTGTCAATATTTTCAAATGAGGCAGATCACTCCACTAAAACTAAAAAACAAAAATGAAAATAAATAAATAAAATAAATAAATAAAAGGTCTCACTCCACTGGTAAATTTTATCATTTGTTTCACCAAAAAAAAATTAAGACTCAATACTCGACTAATTAACTTGTCAATAAGGATATATTTGCAATGAGGTGCTGTAATTTAACTTCTGAGCAGTGGTGGAGGCCGAGGAGGGAGGAGACGTAGAAGGCGGTAGTGCACGAGGAGAGAGAAAGAGAACGGAGGAGGAAGAAGAAGCCAAAATGCAGAGCGAGAGGAAGAGCGGCATTTCATCCTCACCACCAGGACTTCTTTTGTTTGTTCGTCTCCAGCTGTGTGAGAGACAGAGCGAGCACAGCAAGAATCCAGCCAGGAGGCAAGGGAAAAGGAGTAGAGAGGAGAGGAAGAGTGATAGAACGACAGTAGGAGGGCAGGCAATGAGGCAGGGAGAGAGAGAGAGAGAGAGTTGCTCTTATGGTTATCACTGTGTCTCACCCTCCTCTCTGTTCCTCTCTTTCCCACCCTCCCTACCTCTCTTTCTCACTCTTCCTCTTTCCCCTTTAGTCTCTGTCTCTTCTTGTCATCTATCTATCTATCTATCTATCTATCTATCTATCTATCTATCTATCTATCTTCATTCGTTTGTTTCTTTGTCCGTCCATGTATCACACATGATATTTTAGGCGCTGATTAGATTCTGATGAAACTTAAGGGAATGATGCATCTCTCCTTTGATTTACAACATTTTCAAAATAACACTGAATGGCTCAAAGGGGCCGCTACATTTGAAGGTCAGAATTTACTCCAAACACCACATGTTTGAATGGTGTGAAACGCACATGTCTAGCTTTCCCAGATCCATCATTGTACACCATATTGGCCTTTCTTGAAAAACACATTCCTTTTTTCCACACAGGCTTTTTTCCTTTATAGTTGTGAGGAAATGTTTGTGAAATGACTCCTACTAAAATATGGTCTGATCTTCATCTAAGCCATAACAGTAGATAAACACAATGTTGTTATTTGTTAAATTGCCTTGTGTTTGTCTATTGTTATGACTTAGATGAAGATCAGACCATATTTTAGGTGCATTTATGCAGGAATGCAACTCAAAAGGGATCAAACTGTATTTGCTGATGGACCAAGGGGTTATTGCATCACTTGTAAACTCCATCAACATGGGGCACAAATGCCAAAAAACAAAAGATTAGCAGACAGTGCCCTAAAAAATGCATTTGCATCGTTACCTACCAGACTTGCAACTTTGGTCTTTTTCACTTTTATATAACTTGTTGCTGATTGGTCCAAAGGGTGACGGCATCATCGGTTCAACGAGGAGTGACCAGGAAGTGACTGCTTTGGAAAAAGTGATGCACATGGCTTTTTTTTTTTGTAGAAACTTTTGTTAGAGGAGACCACATGACTTGGACCAACCAGTCATAATGAAGGAGGAGGCGGGGTTTGATGCTACGTAGGCAGCAGATTGGCTCCCCTGCTTCTAGGGCTAAAGCGCGACAGGTAGCCTTCGCTTGTATATGCATGTATCTGTTGCAACCACAAAATACATGTATCTGTATTTTTACCACGGGAAGGAAAAGTGCAGCTAAATGGAGCGCCTGAAAAAAACGTGCACATCCCTCAACCTACATTTTCCATATGATCAGCACAAAATGCAGTGACAGCAGCTCTTTTTCTGCATCAAAGTGGAATAGTGGGGTTAGGTGCCTTTCCCAGGGGGCGCTCACGCACGTTTTTATGGGGGCAGAGTGACATTCACCACCTCATTTCCAAACACATGCTCTTCCATCTGCATCGCCAATAACGGCTCCCGACGTGTAAATCTGCCAGCGGAGATGCTTCCTCTTTATTTATCCCAATATGTTTCTTTTTGCAGTAATTACTCAATTATTATCATCAAGTGTTTACACAAAAAAACAAAAAAACAAGAGTACGCCATTAAATAACGACGCCCCCCCCCCGTTACAGATTGTTGTCGGTGCAGGGAAGGGCCTATATAACGGCCTCTTAACGGTGATTTCTCTTCCCAGTTTCCAGTCCGCCCGACGTGATTGATCGCTACACTACCCAATCGGGCTCGTTCAACAGTGCACTCTCGAGTCAGGTGAAGAATATTACTTCCACCACGGGAGTGACTTCATATCTGTCTTCTTCCACCTTAAACAGATTAGTTTATCAGCTTTCTGCAGACTTTCAACCTTTAACGCACTGTTAAAAAAGCTATATGGTGTTAAAGAAGGTATGAATCTTAGACGGGTAGACACACACACACACACACACACACACTAAAGTCTTTTTTAGTGGTGTTTTCAGTCTCTGCTGTCACCACGCTAATGACGCTGGAGTGTACACTGCCTCCGCTGCTTTTCTGCTCTCATATCTACAAGTGGGAGCAATGCAAAGAGACACACCTCTCTCTATCTTTACCAGTGTGGGAAAACACTCTTTTTTTTTCTACCATTCTCTCTCTTTCCGCGTAACTGTTTGCCTCATGAGGGAAATTAGTTCATGCCGTTAAAAAAAAGACATACTCCGGTACTCCAGTTTACACAGCAAACGCAAGTTGGTGTTGCAAGCGCATTTAAAGTGTTGTCAGTGTTGTGTTCCTCCTCTCCTGCTTTTCCCTGGACAAACCGAGAGGCCGACGGGCATTCATTCACCAGATTTGCACTGATTAAAGTTTGCTTCTCTTTCTGTCACTTTCCACTTGCTGTGGTCTTTAAAAGGCCAATTCAAGTTGATCAGTCTGGAGACACTTTGAGACACCGTCGAAAAGCATCACGGTTTAAAGCACTTGAGAAAAAAAACATCTTATACAAATGATGTCCTTTACTGAGAAGCGTCCCATCAAGAAAAAGACAAGAAAAGTTGCATTGTATTGTTATGAAAAAGCATAACGAACATGAACGGCGAGTCTTCTATGATCTTGACGTCATGGCTTTGATTAGATAGAAACAGAGCACGGTTCTAAGGAAAGATGCATTTTATTGGTTTCAGACAAGTGGATTTCAATGGTCACGCATCTGTTTCTTGAAAGCAACAATATATATGACAGAGGACAAAAGATGCATCAGACAAAATATGACTATTAACATTGGAGTTAATGGGGAGTCTCTTCTGCTGTCTCTACCTCATCCATCCTTTGTCGTAGGCTCCTCCCACTTCCCAATCTTCCATTTTCTTCCACTCTTGTTTCGATACAAATCTTGGTTTCCAACCCCCCTCCAACTGCTCTACCTAACAAAATCACGTCGATGAACGACGGATGGAAGGGGCCGAAGTTATAGACAAGGGAAGCCAGTCTTTCGCTACTGATTAAATTATCAGCTCGGCGCCGCGTCGGAGGCACACAGGCATGAAATTGCTTGACATTTTTTTTTTCCCCCACCGTGCTCGCTCTGCCATTAGTCACTTCCTGTTGGCTGTGCATCTCGAGGAACGAGGACGGCGGCGAGAGGCTCCCGAAAGTCGTTCCGGAGTGACTTGAGGGATTTGTCAGGGAATATGCCGGGGGTGTTGCATGAAGGCGGGGCGGATGTACGGGCAACGTGAAGACGCTACACACACACACACACACACACACACACACACACTATAGGTGTGTATTAAAGTGACTGGTGAACACACACATACACACACACACAACCAGAGAATAGGCACTCTAAGGGGAAACTTCTTGGAGCGTCTTGTCATGCATACACATGCATCAAGATGTATACACACACACACACACACACACACATAATCTGCCTGATTGAAATTGACATTAAAGCCACCAGATTTGCTGAAGTACAAAAATTACTCTCCAATGATAACCTCCTATTTAACCCCAAACACACACACACACACACACACACACACACACACACGTCTCACTCTCTAGCCCTCTCTCAGACACACACAAGCACACACACTTCCCACAAAGACAGTTCTCTAATGTACCTTGACTCTCTCCTGTCCCACCTCAGTAACTCAATAGGGACTTTTATAACTTTTTTTTTTAAACAGCCCAAGGCTTTCTCTTCTCACTCCTTTTATTTTTCCTTTTTTTTTTTTCTTTACACCTGCAGGATTCATGGGGCGTTTGAAACACGCTGCATCACCCTCCCTCACGCAGAGACGAGCCCAGTCAGGAGGCCTTAGAAATGCCATATTTCAGCATTCCGCCTCGACGTGGCCCGCTAAAAGTCAAAGGCTTTTCGTTTCCCCCCCCCCCCCTCCTTCTCCTAACCCCTGTCTCAATGCATCACTCGGCACAACTTTTAACACCGCAAAACTTTTTTAAAGTGCTTCTCGGACGGGGTCGGGTGGCAGCGGCGGCGGCGGCGGGGTGCACTGAGGCAGATGACGGAGCAGTTAGCGTGAAAAGGTTAAGGGTTCGTGTCCCAAATGGCAAGGCGGCGATAAGGTGGTATGGCCTTCACTGGATCTAAACAGGTAAAGGGCAGGGTGAATGTCAGGCCGGTCTCCCGGGGAAACATAAATCACTCTGAGAAGCCCCGATTTGAACGTTTCCAGGAGTTTCTGGAGAGATTTATCCCCCCCCACCCACCCACCCCAAACCACTTTCAATGAAACACCAAATGAGGAAATTTCTTATGAAAGAATCACACCACATCTCAGGACTTTGTAGGAACTCGGTTCTCAAGGGGAGTCCCATCGGCATTGACTTTCATGTCTGCAAAAGCATACATTTTCCTAAACTTTCCAAGGTCTCCAAGATCAAGGAAGGTACTTCTGAGATCTGAGATTGCTGAAATGCTGATAGGTCATGGGGTTTCTTTCTGATAGTTGCCTCGGAGACCAAAATATCAGCATGTTTATGTTCTCAAGCTTTGGTTTAAACGAATAATCTGCAACTTTTTCTATCGCCAAGTTGATACCATAAAATAGTGATTCAACCTATAGCCGGTTCACGAAAAGCTTTTACACTTGCTGTCGTAAACCCCTAGGAGCCGTTAAAAGTCTTTCCTGGGAAAAAAACCTCTGCCGCACGGGAAGAGATGTGCGTTACGTCTATGGAAGCTGCAACAGGGGGTTTGCTTATCAGTAAAGGTGTCAATCAAAAGCTACTTTTAGGTTGTTATGCTTGGTATCTCTGAGAACATGTCAGGAGAAACCCGCACCAGATGAATCCAATTCTGAAAGGGGTTTTTTGGACGCCTTCCAACCTATATAGGGGTAAGCTTGAAGACAGGCTGCTGGATAAGGATACCTAGTACACAAATGTATTGAAAATAATCATTGGCAATGAAATTCCCTTTTGTCCTGGCCTATTTCTGTTGGGAGACCCCGCCTCTAGGCTTGAAAGATACACTTCCCTCAATGTACTCTGCCTGGGTCCATGCTGCAATCATGCTCGGGTAGGAAGTTTGCTCGTCCAACACTGGAAGGCATCGGGGGAGTAGTAGTAGTAGTAGTAGTAGTAGTAGTAGAATAGCAGCATATGAGGAGTTGTCTTTCTCAGTTGATAAAAGAGAACTATTTTATTATATACTATTTTATGAGCTCAGCTCCCCGCATTCACACACTGCCCTCTCACCCTCTTTGAACTGCATAGCACAGCCTCCCTTTTTTAATTTCCTTTTTTATTTATTGTTACTTTTCTTTGCTCAGTACTTTCAACTGGGTTTGCTATAGAATCCTATTATTATACGATCCAATTATTATTTGTTTGCTTTCTTTTCCTCCCAGATTCGCTTTTTCATGGTGTTGAGGTGTTTCTGAATAAAATGCTGATCATAAAAAAAGACAATATCATTTCATTTGTTTTCAAACTTACTTGAAAACAAAAGGGGAAATTCCATCAGAGATGGACTTTTATTTTGACGTTCTGCAAAGGCAAAGGAACTGTAAAAAAAATGTCACAAAAGTTTCACAAAGATTTTTAGCAGCTAGTTGAGGTTGGTACGTAGGGCCATCGATCTGTGCCAACAACTTTCAGCCCCCCCCCCTTTCCTGATTGGCTGTTTTTTGATTGGCTATATCTATTGATCTCGAAGTTGCATTAACGTGTGTTATAGCTCATCAGACTCAGGAGACAGTTTCCTATCAATTAGTAATGTAATTTAAGCCCCTCCCTCTTTCCAAATGGTTGTTGTTGTTTTTATTGTCCATCTGTTGGTCCGTCCCAGAAATTTGAAAAAATATGTTCTGTTTTTCATCATCTATATCTATTGATCCCAAATTTACATTCATGAGTGATGGTTTGTCAGACTTGGGAGAGAGTGTCCTATCAATTGATGATGTCATTTAAGCCCTCCCCCCTTTCCTAATTGGCTTTATGTGGCTCATCTATATCTATTGAGCCCTGAGATGCATTGAGATGTTTAATCGTTCATATCTGTACATCCCAATGTTGCATTGGCACGAGTGACGGCTTGTCAGACTCAGGAGAGAGTTTCTAATTGATTTTCCATGTATATTGATTGAAAAGTCACTTTAACATGGCTTGTTGGACAGGCAGTCCTGATTGGCTGTTTTTTGCTAAACTATATCTATTGTTTGTGAAACTACACTGAGATCTGTGATGGCTCAACTATTGTCGGCTTTATCTAAATCATGCCGCTTATTATATAATTTATTGAGCTTCACTGATTCCATGCTTGCTAAAGATTCATTTTCTGACATGATTTGCTTTCAAGTGCTGCTGTAAGAACAGTTTGTTACTGATCATCATAAAATAATAATTTCTAAGGGCTTCACGCTGAGTGTTTCATAAAACATTTACTGTCTTGCAAAAATAAAGGACCTAAAGTGACGTTAGAAGACGAGTTCTTGTTTCATCTTATTTCACTGATTATATTCCTTCAACTATGTGGATCCCACTAATTACATTCTCTGTGCAACTCCTATTTTTTTCCCAGACAAAAGTATATAGCTCTGACAGCTAACCAGGAAACATTCAAATACATTTGCTAATTTCTACCTCAAACCCAGGGCTAATATACACATGTGACATCAAACCTCGTGTGTGCCACCTATTGCAATTGCCAAGAAGTAGAGAGGGTGAAAGAACACATCACTTGTTTTTTTTAATGGATTTAGAGTTGGGAGCATTCAAGATTAAGGAAAATACCTCTTATATTGCTGAGTTGCAGATGGGTGAAGGGCCTCTTTCTGCAAGACAAGTTATCAGCACATTTGGATTTTCAATGTTATTTAAAGGGGAGCCCCATCAAAACTGATTTTAATGCTATTTTGCTGCAAAAACATACATCTTCCTAAAGTTTCCCAAGATATTTCCTAATGTGTTTGGAGTTCTGAGTTGTCAGGATAGAGGGGAATAACTTTGATGTTGCTGAATTGCAGATAAATCGCGGGCTCCTTATCCAAAAGACAAGAATATCAGCATTAAAACAGCCACGACCTTGGTATCCAAAGTGGCTTTATGTAGTGTGTGAGAGTAGAGGAGAGGTTTCCGGGATTATACAAGCCTATTTTGACTTAGCCATCTTGTCCTCTTTTTACAACTTCAAATCTTCCAACATGACACGTTAAATACAAATCAATGCGCTATTCAAGAGTTTAAACTCCCCGCGGTGCTTTACGGTGCGATTATATTTTCGGCAGCGCTGACTGATCCTTTAAAGAACTCTTGTCAATCTCTCTTTGAAGACATCCAATTTAAGCCTACTGAAATACACTTACATAATCTGACCTTTATCCTTCCTGAATGGAATTTGTGAAGTTCAAGGTAGTCGGATGCAACTTTGCACGAACAGTGTAGCTATAGCCAAGGCCTTCGTAGCGCCATTACACGTGGAGTTTCTCATCAGCCGTCCTCCGTCCGTAAAGATTTGTCCCGCTGATGCATTGACTGACTTTAGGTACATAAATTGTTTGTTTGCCTGAGATTAAGACCAATCCCATGGCCTCTGTTAAGCTCCATCACCGTGCATTTGCTCACAAGCAGCGTTTTGAGGTTTTTGGCTTTCGACTGCAGCACATTTTGGCTCTGTCAGGTGAACACAAACTGACCTGGGGTGCCCCGTTCAGCCCAGTTTCAGCGATGCAAATCAAGCTGAAATTGTGCCTTGAGGGCATGCCAGATGATAGATGGTCTTTTAAGGCAATGGAAATGGCAATATTGCTTTCAGCAAGGATAAGGATTACTAAATGGGACAAAACATTAAATTGGCAATGGTACTTGGGATTGTTGGTTGTATCGCAAAACTCCTCAGCCATGTTGCCTACAGGTGCATTCGTATGGTTGTCCTTAAATAGAGCTCAAATTAAATGATAGATGTATCATTGATTTTGATTGATTTTGTATCATTTGCATCCCCTTTCCCTCGTTCCTTTCTCTTTTTCTTATTTATATTTATACCATCCCTCCATCTTCTCTCCCTCTGTTTTTTTTCCCCCCCAAAAAATGAATTAAGATAAAACCTATTTCATGGTGATGCATTTCTGTCCTGCTTATCTTGTCAGGTTGGACAAATATGGATGCAGTATAAAATGGCCTTGTCGCGCCTGAAGGTCAAAACGGATCTATGGGGAGGGGGGTGGGGGGGATTGAACAAGAATTGGAAGGAGATAGAGCGGGGAGACAGAGGAAGAGGGAGGCAAGACAGTTTTCTCTAATAATAATGAATTGCAGAGATAACAGCTTAGCTGCCGACTCCGCTATCTGCACCATGAAAAAAACACACCCACGCAGGGGCCTGACCAGAAACTTTATGTAGCTGTGTGTGTGTGTGTGTGTGTGTGTGCGTGTGTGTGTGTGTAAGCATGCAAGTGAGCGTTTGTGCTTGTGTCATATTTGCAGGAGAAAAGCGCAAGCGGAAAATCAATGGCATTGATGAATCCTGCTTTTCACTTGCCTGGCAGGCACAAGATATGATGCTCAGTTCAATGCGTACAGAGAGGGGGGCCCATGTAGATGTGTGCATGTTTCTGTGTTTCTGTGTGTGTGTGTGTGTGTGTGTGTATACAAATGTCAATGTAGTAGTTTGTGTGTGTATGCAATGCAAGACGTGTCCATCTCAAGTCATTTCATTTTGCATTGATTCATCATGTTTTCCTTTAAACAAGTGAATAAATCTGCCTGTGGTGTTTTTGTTTCCACATGTTGTGAGACTTTTCTCGAATCAAGTGTTATTTCTAGTATCAAGTTATTTTCTTGATACTAGTGGAGTGACCTGCATTATTCTGCCTTGTTTCAAGTTCCTGGAACAAGTGAAACTGTTTTATCTCACCCCACTGGTATAATTTCCCACCGTTTTAAGATTTTAAGGCTGAATATGAGACTAAATAACGTGTTAGGATGGTCGTTTTTGCAGTGTACGTGCATCTGTCTGTGTGTGTGTGTCTTGTCTATGTGTGTGTGCAAAGACAGATATCGGCAAGTAAAAGAGAGAAAAGGTACAGAAGCAGAACAAAGCCCAATTTAGTTTTTGACAAAGAGAGAGAGGGGACACTAGTGTACTGACACCATATTGGGTTTCCATTCATGTATACGTCTCCATCATGGCTGTATAACCATTATGTTGGGGCATTATAGGATATTGCATTTCTTTGTTTTGGTGTTCAGGCATCAAGAAATACGGCCAACATTAGCTGACATGAAAAAATAATAACTTAACCGATTCAAAATAGCACAAGGTCACACCAAACATGTTTTTCTCATGAATGTTTTTCGACATATTTCTACATTCAGGAAGACGATTTATTTATGTCAACCCAGCTGATGGAAACACTTCCTTCTTCTTTTTTCATAACAAGTTTGCTTTAAATGCATTCAGCTGTTGGATGCAAACGTAGGTAATGTAGGTAAGGTATCTGTGAAGGAGGGCAATAGGAGGAAATAAAGACAAAAACAAAACTGTGCCGTGTCGCATTGAAACTTCGCAACACCAGTTTTTGTTATTTTGACGCTTTAACTTCAGGTAAAGGATTGGATGGGTGGAGAAAAAAAACAACCTTTGGTGCATAAGAAAATGTGGGAAAAGACTACATCCCCCAGCTAACAACAGCCAGTCAGCCATCTCGCCCCAGCTGAGAGGCATTACTAATTAGCCAAGTGGGAGCTGATTACCTCAACTCAAGGGCCCTGTTCGAAACCGTTCCCTATTACAGAAGTAGTGGACTATATAGTGTGTCCGCCATTTTCTACTAGTGTCCGAATTCTCAACGGTTAATTTGGTTCACTATATAGTCCACTATAAAATACCCACAATGCACAACAATTTGTAGTGAACAGACGATGTACCCTACAATTTCTCTCGTATACCACAATGCAATGCGTTTGTGTCTTACCAAAGAAGAAGAGTCATGAAGATGGCAGAAGGCAATTTTTTTATTTTATTATTATTTGTTTGTGATTTAATATTATTTGTGATTTAATATTCAATACTGCAAAATCGATACTACCGGAGTACATTTCAACCTGCTGCCGTGAGTGCTCGGTTTGTTTACGTGATGCTGGGCGCGTCCGCTTGTGTCACGTGAATATCCGGCGCATTTTTTTAACGCAGTGATGTTCAGCGTAGTGTCCGAAACCTCGGTTGGTCGTTGCCCATATAGTGGACTATCTGACAAACACTACATAGGATAGTGTGTGAGTGAACGAGTGAAACATTCTGAACACAGCCAAGGACTTTCAAGGATTCAAGTCCAGGATGGAGACGATCCAGGGGGGCTGCCAAAAGCTCTTTTTAAACATCTGATTACTTCATAGATATTTATTTTATATAATATGATTATTATGTGTGTTACCTTCTTCTTCTTCTTCTTCTTCTTCTTCTTGTTGTTGTTGTTGTTGTTGTTGTTACTACTACTACTACTACTACTATTATTATTATTATATTATTATTACTACTAGTACTACTATTACTACTATTATTATTATTATTACTACTACTGCTACTACTACTGCTACAACTACACTACTACTATTATTATTGCTATTATTATTACTATTACTATTATTATTATTATAATTATTACTATTACTATTATTACTATTATTATTTCTGTTAATGATTAAAGGTGAGCGTTTTTTGTTTGAATCCTGCCTGGAGTGTGATGTGTGCCAGGAAACTGCCTGACACATGACTTTCCCCCCTGAGGTGCTGCAAAACGCTTTCAAATCCATATTCAATTCAATTCAACTTTTTTTTGTCCCTGAGTGGAAATTCTATTTTCTAGCCGGATGCATAGACATAAATCACCTAAGGTACATAAGACGGCACAAGAGTCATAAATTAAGAACACGGCCGTGCAGAGAGCAGCATTAGAATAAACCGCACTGACACTGGCCTTCTGACTGCCCTCTAATAAATACCAGGGGTGTTGTTAGGAGTTTTACACTGAAGAAAAAAAAAAAGCATCAATCTGGTACAGTTTGACGTGCACATACACACTAAATGATGCAGCATAATAAACACTTTGAACAGTCTGGATAGGCCGACAGTGATATATCGTCGTGTGCCGTCTGTCTCTCCTCTCTCCTCCCCTTCTAAATGAACCTCTCGCCTCCTCTTATTTCTCTCCTCCCCTCATCTCCCTTTTGTCTCTAACCTCTTCTCGCTCTTGTTCAGTTCAGGTCGAGCAAAAGATAAAGGACGACACAGTTATCAATGAAGATATAAAACGTTGAGGGCTATTTATGACGTGCTCAGCACTCCTCATCCTGTCTTTACTGTAAGAGAAAACCAAATAAATCCAATTGCAAAACTAATTATATTTAATCAAAGGTTGTGCCTCAATATATTTCACTAACTCATAACATTATTACACCACGCTACTTTTGTTTGTTAGATATGGAAACTTAAACTTAGCTTTAAGCGTAACTTATTTTAAGAAGCAAATTATTTCTCCTCTCATTTTCTTCTCTTCTGATATTTTTCCACGATGCCTCATAGCTCTATCAACGACAGTCTATTATGCTTTCATAGTGAGGTGCAAATTCAAAATCTCATTTTTGAATGCATTTTAGGAATGCAATGTCTGAAGCGGAAAATTACAGTTGTGAGAAAAATAAACACTTTATTACCTTCATTCCTGCAAAATGGCTCCTAGAATATGGTGTGATCATCATCTAAGTCAAACACTGTGATTTAACGAATAACACACAAAATGTTTTTATTGAACATGTTCAAATATTAACAGCCTCGGCTGGAAAAAGTGTGTGAACCTCTAGGATAATGACTTTGAAGGACATCTGACTTCAAAGAAGGACATTGAAGTCAGATGAGAGGACCTTCAGTGGACCTCCAGAGAAGAGTTGTTGAGGCTCATAAGGCTGGAAAATGCTACAAAAGTATGTCCAAAGACTTGAGCCTCCATCAGTCTACAGTCAGACAGATTGGATAGAAATGAAGAAAGGTCAGTGCCACTGCTGCTCTCTCTAGGAGTGGACGTCCAGCAAAGATCACAGCAAGAGCATACTGCATAGTGGTCAAGGTTGTGCATACTGTAAAAAAACCAAGTTAAGCAAGTTAACGGCACAGAAAATAAAAGTCCTACCCTGTTAGACTCTAAACCTGCCGCCGCTGGAATAAACTCAAGAAAATAAAAGCACAGTGATCAAGATGTTAGTCCCCGGGAAGGTGACATGTTGGTGCTGTCGGGTGAAAACCTCGCATCTCCAACAGGTTTTGTGTGTATGTGGGTGAGAAAGAGATAGAAGCGATTTACAAAAAAAAAAAAAAGGAAGGAGAAAGGAATACAGTAGATACAGAGAGATGGGTAGATGGCATGTTTGTGAAGAAAACAGAGACGGAGGTGAGTTTACACAGGGTAAAGACGGACGGGCGCTATCGTGTTGAGGCGATGGAGAGAGAGAGAGAGAGAGAGAGGGGTGAGAGACATAGAGAGACACAGAGTGATAGATGGGTAGCCGGTATGTGTGTGCCTGCCTATCAGAGCTAGTTCCAGCCTGCAGCAGCATCACTGTAATTGCCCCTGCTGTCAAACCAGCAGAACATCACTGCTATCGACTGGACCGCAAGGAGAGGACCAGTCTCTCTCTCTCTCTCTCTCCCTGTCTCCTTCTTTCTCTGTCTCTCTTCTGCTGTCTCTCTCTCTCTCTCTCCCTGTCTCCTTCTTTCTCTGTCTCTCTTCTGCTGTCTCTCTCTCTCTCTCTCCCTGTCTCCTTCTTTCTCTGTCTCTCTTCTGCTGTCTCTCTGTCTCTCTCTCTCCCTGTCTCCTTTTTTCTCTGTCTCTCTTCTGCTGTCTCTCTCTCTCTCTCCCTGTCTCCTTCTTTCTCTCTCTCTTCTGCTGTCTCTCTCTGTCTCCCTGTCTCCTTTTTTCTCTGTCTCTCTTCTGCTGTCTCTCTCTCTCTCCCTGTCTCCTTCTTTCTCTGTGTCTCTTCTGCTGTCTCTCTCTCTCTCTCCCACACTTGCTTGCCAACTCTACCCCCCCTTCCCTCTCCCGCCCTCTCTCTCTCTCTCTCTCTCACCTCTGACTAGTGTAGCACTGTTTTTTTTTTTTTTGCTTTTGTTTTTACAAATCAATGAGTCAGGCCCAATCTGAAGGGTCTGCATGCCAACGCGAACCTCACCTCACCAAGTATAAACACCACAATTAACTCTGAGATAAGTCAGAGACCAATGTGATTGTGAGTTTAAATGCTGCCCCCCTGCTGTCATTCATTCATGAGTCATTTGGTCTGTTAAAATCTTATTTTCCTGAAAACAAAACAATGTCGTCCGTCCCACAAATGATGCACCCCCCTCTGGGCCAGTCAGTAATAAACACAGTATATCATCTGGTTTTAACCTGTAATTTTAGTGTAATTTCAGTGACAGTTTGAAAACGCTACACCATAGTGCTGAGATGCATCATCAAGTTTCGTCAAAATCCAATCAAACGCACTGATGCAAAAATCTGCCGATGGGGTGAGATCATTTCATTTGATTCCACTGCAAATCCACTCGAATTGTCACAATATGTTCATATGAGTGATCTGCCTAAATGCACTTATGTCAAGAAAATTCTCAAACTCAAACAAGTAAAACTATCTCGCCTCACTGGCAAATCTGTCAGTTGTTTGAAAAAATAAAAAATGTTACGCCTCCCTTAAATGAAAGTGGACATTTTTATTACAGTCTAATAAAGCCCCGTAATAAAACAGAGTAAAAGAGAACCTCCCTGAAAATAAAACTGAGAGGAGTAAACGTTGAATGTTGAAATGCTGACATTTCCTTTTAATGTTCGTTACACCAGAGGAAGTTATTTAGACCAGTACTGCGTGACACGTGACAAAAAATCTCTCAATAGGCTGAGACAATGTGACTCGTTTCAAATGCAAACCTAATTTTATCAAGAAATGACTTGATCGGAGTGACATTCTCTGACTACTAGTGGAGTGCTTCGCTTGTTTGAATAAAGTTAGCATTTCAAGAATTTCAATCGACTCAACATGACTAAATCACAAGGTGGGACGTTCTGCCTCAACACCTAATAAACAACAGCAGAACGTGGAGAAATGTTGAATTACGAACATCATTTTACTGCCGAAACCCCGCGGTCACCTGCTGACACATTTCTTGTGTTTTTTAAATTATGTCTGTTTGTCTTAGCATTAGCGTTAGGTGTCGAAGAGACACAAGAATTTCATTGCACACTTTTGCTTCTGTGAACGTTGTGTACATGACAATAAAAACCTTGAACCTTGAACCTTGAGGGAGCTTCCCTGTTGCTGCTAATGTTCGTTTTCCCTCCAGATTGAAACCCTGGAGCCTTCGAAGCAAACCTCAGCCAACGTGGTTCTCGGGCCACGGCACCCGACGCTAGAAGCTTACTAGTATTTGTCGTTTTAGTTTTAGTTCGTCTTCCCGACACCTTGCGTACTCTTGCGTACTCCCGCTACAGCACTCTACGGACAACCCCCCCCTGCCAACATGCCCTTGAGCAGAGCCACCGACCCTTATCTCGCGCAATGCCACGATGTCTGTTTCGCCTCGTGTTGTTTTCTACTCTGCCGGTCACATGCACGCCGACCCAGCGGGAGCGGAAAGCCAAGCCTGTCCGTTGTGTGAGGGGTGTATTCCGTGTACAAGGACAAAATACTGGACACGATGGATCGCAATCTACGTATATATATGCGAGAGATTACGAAACTCAAAACGAGAACACCGCTCAAATAAAGGGAGGGCGTAGAAACCAACGTATTTGCGCAAATTGTGGTTTTTTTGAGACGAAAACCAGATATGAGGTTGGCGGTTGTATCCAGGTCATGCTCAGTGTTCTTCAATCCAACGCTAGACCCTGCCGCTGCGCCCTTGAGCAAGACACTTTGGCTCGGGCTCAAGATCGTTACGAATCTTTTAGAGTCAAGTCAGCTGTGTTTCAGTCAGCCAGTAAACACAACGACAAAGTCTTCCAAGAATAGATGGTATTGATGAAGTCGTTATTGTCGTCAGTCATATTTTCATGACGTCTGCAGATGAGAACAAAGAAATGCGCTTGACAATATTGTAATGCACCAACTAACGGTTATGCAACCATGATGGAGGCTTTCAATCGCATCATTTCTTTATCGACAAATATTTTGGAAATCGCAATACTTTGGAAATGTTCGGTGTGTCTCCAATTCAGCCTCTCTAAACCGATACATCGTAATTTGCACCCGCTGCTGGTGGCCACCTGGGGAAGATGACTGGGGATTGCGCAACGTTGTTCAATGTCAACTTGTCGGCGGTTATTGAGCTCCCGGTGTTTTCACAACTCCCAGTATGGTTGAAGTGTGTTTCTCGTTCCCAGGCTGGAGTCCCCGACCCGGACCTTGACCCTGGAGGCCCCCAGGGGGGTGGAGGTCAGCGCTGGAGTAGGAGACTTCAAGGCCTCCTGTAGGAAAGACCTTCTCCTCCAGTCCTCAGAGGGAGAGGTGGGTTGTGCGTGTGCGTGTGCGTGTGTGTGTGTGTGTGTGCGTGCGTGTGTGTGTGTGTGTGTGCGAGAATATCACTGTTTGAGAAAGAGGTAAACAGAGAGAAGAAGAGAGAAGCTGACAAAAATAGCTGTGTTTATGTGTGAATACAAGAGACAACAGAAACTAGCAAAAGCAATGGTGTGTGTGTGTGTGTGTGTGTGTGTGTGTGTGTGTGTGTGTGTGTGTGTGTGTGTGTCTTTAGACACTGCGGCACTCTATAGTGTTGGGCCCGCTTCATTAAAGTACCTTATTAGGATAATGAGCGTCATCAATCCAGGCGACCTTGTCCTCCTTTGCTCCCCTCCTCCTCTCATCCCTCCCTTTCTTCCCCTCCTCTATTTGGGAGAAGCAACTTCATTAAAGCGGGTTTGATGAGGTTCCCTGTCAGTCGCTGCTGAGTGTGTGTGTGTGTGTGTGTGTGTGTGTGTGTGTCATTGTTAGCCTGCTATCGCACTGTCAAGCTCCTTGCAGAGCAGCCTGCCACGTTGCGTGAGCATCGAAGCAGACTTTGCCATTATCTGTGTGTAGGTGTGTGTGTCTGTGTGTGTGTGTGTGTGTGTGTGTGTGTGTGTGTGTGTGTGTGTGTGTATATGCGTCAACTTGCCATGTTGCGTGTCCACCGGAGCATAGTGTGTCATTAACTCAGTAATTAACAGAAGAATGGGTCTCTCTCACTGCAGTCACTGTCATTGTCAGTCACTCTCTCTCTCACACACACACACACACACACACACACTCACATGCACATACACACACCGACAGAGTGCTACATAATAGATGTCTGTGAAAACAAGAGTGAAAGTTTGATACGCTTCTCCTCTCAACTCATTTCTCATTTCCTCTCCTCTCCTTTCCTCTTTCCTTTCCTCTCCTCTTCCCCCCTCTCATTTCCGTATCTCTTCCACTCATTTCCGCCTCATTAAAAAAAAAAAAATAATAAGGTTCTTCCACACAAATTCATCCATATGACCAAATGCATGCTGAAGTTGTGAGTAATGAAGAAAATGATCCGGATGTCAAAATAAAAGCCGTTTATATTCATGGTCTACAATTTTCTTGAAAGTGCCAAATGCAAAAATGTTCTTCAAAATAAAGTGCAGCATCCATAATGTGATGATTGTGACACCCACGCTGCTTAAACTCCTTTAAATGAAGTAAGAAAACTCACTGAACCAGATCTACTTTATTTGCCTAATTTGGTCTTGGTGACACTGGTGCGTGATGAATCAGTTTTCTTTTACATCATGTGGACGGCCGGGTGTGTGTGCGTCATTTACCTGGGGAAGAGATGGCACCAGGATGCATTATGGGAAGAAGGCAAGCCGGCGGAGGCAGTGTGATGCTCTGGGCAATGTTCTGCTGGGAAACCTTGTTACTTTGACACGTACCATCTACCTAAACATTGTTGCAGAGCCAAGTACAGCCCTTCATGGCAACGGTATTCCCTGATGGCAGTGGCCTCTTTCAGCAGGATAATGCGTCCTGCCACACTGCAAAAAAATGTTCAGGAATGGTTTGAGGAACATGACAAAGAGTTCAAGGTGTTGACTTGGCCTCCAGATTCCCCAGATCTCAATCCGATCGGAGCATCTGTGGGATGTGCTGAACAAGTCCGATCCATGGAAGGCCCCACCTCGCAACTTACAGGACTTAAAGGATCTGCTGCTAAGGTCTAAGGTCTTGGTGCCAGATACCACAGGACACCTTCAGAGGTCTTGTGGAGTCCAGGCCTCGACGGGTCAGAGCTGTTTTGGCAGCACGAGGGGGACCTACACAGTATTAGGCAGGTGGTTTTAATGTTATGGCTGATCGGTGTATGTCACTCTACACATATACATTGAATCACTATGTGTAGTGTAGTAGCAGTAGTAGTGAATAGTTTGGTCCAGGTTAGGCTACTTGATACTAAATGAGAAAAGAGGTGCGCAGTACTAAGGTGTAAGGCTGTACAAATACATACAAGGGTAACAATACCTTATGGGTTGAAAAAGTAACAAAATATCTTACTCAAGAAGAAGTACTTTGCTGAAATATTAAATAGACGTACAATTGCTTTTTTAGAAATATATTCAGGGCAAACGAAAAACTTTTAAGTAAGTAAAACTTACTTTTGTAGCTATGATGAAATTCCCCTACCCATTATCCAATAGCGTTGTTACTTTAATGTTTCTTTTGTTACTAGCTAGCCAAGCTAGCAAACGAGCTACACTACAACCACGCTAATGTGGGCGTGTTAACTAAGCTACTATCATGGATACATTTGAGTATTTAATGTGATAATTAGTTCAATTAAAGAAAGTTGGATACAAATTCTGTCAATTTCTGATGCAATGCTAATGGAGAGCCTACCAAATGTGTACTCTCTCATCGATTCAATGTAAGATGTAAAAAAAAATACATTGTCATAATATTGTTTCAAAGTTTAAAAAATGTTTTTTATTATTATTTTAATTTAAAAAAATACTCAAGTACACAAAAAGGCAACTCAGCTACAGTAATAAGAGTTATTGTAGGTCAGCAACCACAGTAGGATTCCAGGAGTCAAGGAATCATCTTGAAGGATTGTACATGTTTGCAGGGGGCTGAGCTCTTGAGGTGATGAGTAGTCTTGGTCTTAGTGAACCAATGTCCAGTTTTTTTGTAGAGGGCAGATGGTTGCATAGGTGTGTAGAGTCGATGCCAATCTTTTCAGCCCTTTTCTTTTGCTCAAGTGTCATGCGGTTCCTTGATGGAGGGCAGATGACATCCAATCACCTGCCTAGCAGCGCCGACAGCACATTGAAGCTTGTCCTTGGACAGAGAACACGGTGGACCTCTGCCAGAGAGTGGCGGAGGATGGTAGAATCACATCTGGTTTTGAAATAGTGCGCAGTGAATATTGGAGTTTTTTTCTGAAGGGGATTTTTTTTTTTGGCATGGCACCCTTCTTGCGTATCTGGTACAAAGGTTTGGCTACAGTAGATTTCACTTTCTATTGTCTTGGCATGTCATCTCCATTTCCTTCTCTTCCCCCTTTACCTTCCTTCACTCCATTCCACTTCCTTTTCTCTCCTATTCCCTTTCCTTATCTCCGTCTCCTCTCCCGCTTTTTCTTTTGGCTCTCTCTCCTCTTGTCACCACCTCCACCCTCCTGTCCTTCTCCCTCCCTCCCTCCCTCCTCCTCTCATTCTCAGCCCCTCAGTCCTTCATCTCTTAGTAACTCAGCCTATCTAATTAACTTCCCACTGCCTGGGCAATACATCACTGTGGTTGTCACTTCATAGGGGAAAGGGGGGGGCTATCATTTTTACCACTTTTCTGTCATCTCTGTCTCTCCCTCTCTTTCTCCCTCATTCGCTCTTTTGTTTCTTTCTCTTCTTTGTTCACCCCCCCCTCTCTCTCTCTCTCTCCCTGTCATCCCTGCATAACTAGATGTCTCCCTATTGACGGTGAACATTAGCATGAAGCAGGGTGTTACATGGATTCTGATGTGAGCCTTTTTGCAAGGCTTGATACCGTGAAAGCCTTTAGAAAATGAATGACTTGCGATGCACTGCTTCTCGACCTTGCACCGTTGAGCCAGACGCACACACAAAAAAATCCTCCGTACACTAAGAGATTGATTTGGAAATGTCACACGAAACCTTATCAGCATGTGCAAATAAATGAATGGAAAGGCTCAAAATGTCCAACGCCAAGTATATAGACCTACGTGTGATCATAAACCAGGTTGGTTTCCTTTACAATAATAATAATAATAATAATAATAATAATAAAGTATAATATATATAGTATAATAATAAAGAAAGACATTGCCATAATGGTGGGTGTGGGATACAGACCCTGGTTACCAACAAGTCAATATTACATAATAATAATATTTTATTTTTTTTGTGTTAAATTTCTTAATGTATAACAACTCAAGGTACCCTTGTACCCCACATAGTCCCAACTGAGATCCAGACAGATGAGACCTTTACCTGCTGTGTTTGTGCAGCTGTCTCTAAATGTAATTGGCAGCATCCACGCTGAAGCATCCACCTTGCTAAAGCGTCCTTGAGCAAAACACCGACCCTACCAGCTCCAGGTGTGTTGTTCTGAATATCCATGTAGGGATAGAGTTTCTCATTCATTCATTCATTCCTATTCAGGCAGGCAGACCAGAAAAACATACTTACTTCTGACACGTCAACAGGGTAAATCAGGAAGTGAGGCTGGAACAGAGAAGAGCATCCCATCCACCCTACTTGAAACCTTGTAGATTTGCCCTGTTTGGCTACCTTCATTTCAGGTGTCAGGTGGCATGCAGCCTGTAAATCTTCGGTAAATCTTCTCCATGCATAGGAAGCGAGGAATCGCATAGTGAGAGCGAAATACTAACCTCTTTACCACCAGCCACCAAGAAGAAGACATTTAACTTACTTTAAGTCACTTTACAGGATGTCTGGATATTGACGTCCTCAAAATTCAAGCAGTTACATTTCGACGCCATTTGGGTTGAGCGCCAAAGCGCAAAATTGCTCTATAGCAATAATTGCAGGTTTAACGCATTAAACCCATATATATTTTTTTTTTATTCTATACATTTTTATTTATTTATAGAAACCAGAATCCCTTCCCTTGTCCTTCAAAGTTTACTTTTAATTAACAAGTGTGTTTGTCACTTTGCACTTTCATTATAAGCCCCTCTGGGGTTTTATTCCTATTCATATGTTTACTTATGTATAAATACCTAAATTCTGAAGTAGCAAGGAGAGACTGTGACCACACCGTCAACAGCTCAAGGTTATAATACTTGTATGCATTATGAAGTGCATGCAATTTTAATAATTGTCCTGAAAGTTTGGTATTCCCTTACTCAAGGGAAGCATTTGCAGGCAGACATGGAGACAGAAAGACAGACACAGACAGATAGAGAGACAGGTGGATACAAACAGGTACAGTAAATGTTCACGTTTACCGGGAAATCTTAGAAACATTTCCGGTTACATAGACATAGAGGAGGAGAAGCAAGAAGGAGGGCAGATCAACAAACTAATAACCGGGTAAGTAGACAGACAGACAGACAGACGGGACAGACGGGCGGACAGAGAACAACACAATTCTCTGTTGGCCCGCTCTGCAATTTGTCTTCGTGACTGTCTCTGTTGTTTTGCACGTCTGTCCTGGCGCTGAACCATTTTGACAGTGGTTCTCTCTGACGTAATGTCTGAAGCGCTGTCCTCATCAGGCAATCCATTTCACCCATTTCATATGAGGACGCGTGGTAGCCTCGGGCGTCGTGGCACAGACGCGTGATTGCGAGGTCCCCGGTTTGACTCCATGACAACATTTTCATATAAATAAATAAATGTCTCTTTTTTTGCTACCCCTTTGCCCAATGTAAAATACTTTCCCATGCAATTGGTAATTTTATGTCAATGGTTTTCAGCAACAAATAAGCTAGTTGCTGACGTTAAAAACACAGGTGTTTAGATAGATGTAAGGTCATGCAATGCTGGAAATCAAACGTAAGTATATTTTGATGATTGCATTTTTCCTAGTAGGGAGTCGTAATTTAGGTCTTTCCCTGGAGAAATCCTCTGCAGCACAGGAAGTGATGCGTTTTATGTGTCCTGCAGCAGCAACAGCGGTTTGTTTGGAGTAAACCGAAGAAGAACTGGGTAGTTAGCACGAGCGGCGATAGCCACCGTGGCCGAACAGACACAGAAAAGAGCGCCACCTACAGAAACGCAAACGCAAAAGGAGAAAGACAGTCACAGTACTGGACACACACTGCTTGATTGACAGGTGATCTCTGGGAAGAGCAGAAGAAGAAGAAACACCACATCACTGTTGCTCCCTCCCACAAATGTGTCCTTATGTACCCTTGTTGTAGGCCACTTGGAATTGCCAAGCACAACCGCAATGAAAATGGCTGCAAGTGAGAAAAAAAAGAAAAAAAAAAATCACCCCTCTGTCAACCCAGCCCGCTGTAAATAAGCGGCAAAAAAAAAACAACCCCTGCATACATCCCTAAAAAGAACAGCTTATCCTAATAGCATTCCTTTTCATCCATTCTCATAGCGGCTTTCCCCCAACCGCTGACACCATCAAATGAACAGGGGAGAGCGGATGAAGGCGGGATAAGATGAGCAGGGGGAGGACGGCGGGAAATAGATGTTTCTGTCGATTTTGCAGGGGGGAAAATAAAAGGCGTGCGGGACAGCGGGGCTTAAAGCCAAATCAATGTTGTCAGCAGCTGGCACTTAAGAAGGGGCCATTAAAGTTTAAAAAGTTTGGAAAGCAACGCTGGAATTAAGGCCAAATGGGTTAGAGGTAGGGGAGCGCAGGCTTCCATTAAAATCAAAGCCAACGAGAGCTGACAGATCCTCTCAGGATTCTTGCAGTCCTCCTCACTTTTTTTTTTTCTTTCTCAGCTCCCTTTCTCTCTCTCTCTCCATCTCCCTCCTTCTCTCGTTCCACCCTACATTCATTTGCTACCCGTCCTTCCCGTCCATTCATTTTCTTCTCTCTCAACGGTTCATTTTCTCTCTCTCTCTCTCTCTCTCTCTCTCTCTCCTCGTGTTTGTTCACTCACTCGTTCACTCTGTCTCTCCACTCGCTTGCTCTCCCCGTCCCTTGATTATTTTTGCCTTCGCTCTATCAATCCCTACCTGCTTCCACTCTCCAACACGCTCTTTGTGCACCCACAGCTCTTTTTCGCCCAACTTCACATGTTCTCATCCTTTCTCTGTTTTGTTTTGCTCTCTCTCTCTCTCTCTCTCTCTCTCTCTCTCTCTCTCTCTCTCTCTCTCTCTCTACCCTCACAAACTGAAACACGGAACAAGAAGAATATAGCTTTGAAAAGTCGAACCGAAGTCACTGAAATCGCAAAAGTCGGATTTGTAATCCTAGGTGAACCAGATGTGGTGGATTAAACCAGATCCTTGTCATATCATGGGGTTGGAAATCCAATATTAATTTCCTAAATACATTTGCAGTCAAGCAGAAACATTGCAGTGCAGTGGGAGGAGCTCAGAAATAAGTACGATAGGTACAGTTTTTATTTGCCGTTTGGAAAGAGAAACCATAGAAATGCTCTACGGGGAGTCACACCCTCCTTCAGTAAATACTGTTTGGGTGCCCTCGAGCATATGGAGGACCACGTCTGCTGTATCAATAAATAAATTAATAAATGTACAGAGAAAAGGGGAAATTTAATACATGAAATAAAAGGAGTTAAAAAATGAATAAATATAGGAATATATATTAATAACAGCATAAATAAATTGGGGAATAAATAAATAAATGCATTCCTAACTTAGGAGAGGTATTTTCTTTTACCCAAATACAAATATCTATTTAATTGTTCCAAACTAGAGGGTCAACCTCTCTATTTATTGTAGCCGCTAACACTAATTCATCTGACACTTTTACCCAGAGTGCCTTATGACAAATGCTTACATTTGTTGTGTGGTATGGGCGGCTCCAGCTGGAATCAAACCGCTCATGCCAGGAGTGTTAGCGCCATGCTCTGCCCATTAGACTACACCAGTATTTCCTGATATGACTGGACTTCAAATGGGTCATGCACTGCAAAAATCAGCTTTTTAATAGGTCATTAAGTAGTGAGTATCGAGTCCCAAAATCTATTATATTGTCTGGTGCTTCGGTAAAACTGCTTTAGGGAGAATTGCCCTGGAATTGGAACTACATTGTTATTTCCTCCCATTAGCTGATTTTTTTTTCACTTCTTTTAAGGAAAAGGTTTAAAGTTGAAGACTCAATACTAGACTAATTGAATTGTTAAGACGGATGAGTTTTGCAGTATGTGTCTGTTTCTGATGGGTATTCACATGACAAAGTAGTAGTATGACTTATAGGAAAAATACACACTACACCGGGTTTTTGGGAAACTGGCATATTGGTCAACCTTTTCCACGTTATGATAGGAGAACCTCTGGTAGATTTCTCTGTCCTGTGCACATGCTAATGTCTTAGCATACAGTATGTTAAGTGCTGGGTTGTTGCCCTTCTACGGCCCCGTCCAGCTCTCCATCGTGTAACGGCCCGTCTCCCGGTATCTCCTCCAGACTCTTGAGACTGTGCTGGGAAGACACAGCAAACCTTCTTGCGACGGCACGTATGGATGTGCCATCCTGGAGGAGGTGGACTACCTGTGCAACCTGAATGGGCTGCAGGTACCGCCTCATGCTACCAGTAGTGACAAGGGTGACACTAGCAAAATGCAAAACTAGAGAAAAATCAGTCAGGAAGGATAAGGAGAGAGAAATGGTCTGTGGCCACCACCTGCAAAACCTTTTCCTTTTTGGGGGGTTGTCTTGCTGTTGCCTCTCCTGTCCACCTGTTGTCACTTTCATTTGCACCAAAGCAGGTGAAATCGGTTCACAATCGTTTACGCTTTCTAACTGGACAGATCGATATCCCAGAAGTTTAATTGACTTGGTGTTATACTGTGATGATTAAGTGTTAATTTAATTTCTTTGAGCAGTTTATAATAGATTGACTGCATTTGTATCCAAGGCTGCAAAGAATGCCCGAACTACACAATATTGAGCTCTGCATGAATATGTACAACCAGTGCCGGCTCTGGCCTCCGGGGGGCCCTAAGCAAAAAGTTTTTTTGCGTAGTGCAAAATATTGAAAAACTAGTTCTACTGCAAAAAAAATTGCAACTTGCAAAAGGGTCTGCTGGCCTCCTTAGTAGCCACAGTAGTCTCCTTAGTGCTCTCTGGAGCGTCTAGCAGCGATTACAGCCTAACTATCGAGATTCTAAGTAACTGGAGACAAAACCTTTTTATTTCCTACTCCACGTAGATCATAAACCCTTGAATATAAAAACGGCTCATTGAAATCGGTTGAGAAATGTAAACGTTATAGTGCTTTTCATCCAGAAAAAACGCAGCTCCCCCAGTTTACTTGTATTTGTTTACAGGCCAGTCTTGCCCGATCCAATATGGCGGACGCGTATCGCAGCTACGTATACATGTCTATGGCCGGGACAGAGGGGCTTGTATCGGGTTCGGGTTGTATATTCCATTGACTAAAGCGGCCATGCTGGTCCATTTGACTCTCCTCTCTTGCCTAGTCTCTTTCTCTCACTCTCAGCTATGCTACTGTAGCGGAGGGGTAATACCACCGCCTTGTAGGGGTAAATATAGTGTCCTTACCCTAGATGATTGGATAGTGAAGGATTGATGTCCCCCCACCCCAATACGATTAGTCTCTGTACCCACGACTATAGGTATGTTTGTGCTTATCTTCTACCTGAGATGTGGTGAGGTGGGCTCCAGGATCTTCTTCCATCACAGTAGCTACCTGAAGTATATACTACTAAGCTCAACCTACTTACTGGCCGAAGCATAAACCCTCCCTCCCCACACCTGGCAGGATAGGTGAGACTACCGTAATCTAAGGTAAATCACATACACATTAAAGAGCACAAGAAATTAGATTATCTTAATAAAACGTAACATTTATTTCACATTCATTTTGCAATGATTTGCTTTCTTTCCTTTTGAGAATTTGTATTTCTTAGAAATACAATCAGTTGAAAACCATCAATTTCTACAATCAGTAGAAAACAAGTTTGACAAAACAGAAGCAAAATGTATACTTGTCGAAGAAAAAAAATGTCTTCTCAAATTATTTCCCTTTAGAAGGATCAATATTTTCTTAAAATAGTCACTATTCCCTTTGAAACATACAAAATCAAGTATTTCCACCTCATTTGGGTTTTGCAGAGTGAATTGAACAGCACAGTATATTCAACGACGACTCTTTCTCTAATAAATACACAACGTGCGTAGTCTGCGTATAGGGGGCGCCAGCACTGTGTTCAACTGAGGTGACAAGCTGGCACTAGCTGGCATTGCTGATAATACGTACGGGTATTATATTGCCCTCCACCTTTCACAATGCAAAACACTGTACCGCATCTCATCCCACAGTTCCCAGGATGGGGTTTGGCTACAGACCCATTAACACCCTCTGTTTTCTTCAATGGAGAGAAAGGAGAGATGAGAGAAATAAATGAGAGAAACACTTGAAATGAGCCAGTTTCCCTGCATTCCTGACAGGCTGAACTGAAACTACAGGGTACCTCATAAAGCCAAATTGCCAAATTGAAGACCTTTTTAATGCTACCTAGAACTGAATTAAATTCAATTAAAACCCCCCAAAATAAAACGAAGAAACAGAGCTGGCAAAAACAGGCTTTCTGATTGAACATAGCTAATGAAACTTGTGAAATGGACAACGGGGAAATAACATTTTAATTGTGTTTAGCAAAGCACATATGATGGGGGAAAAAAACCTATTTTGCGTGTTACACTAACCTTTTTCTGCAGTGCACACGCAGCGCAAAGGAACCAGTCGTTGCACGGTGAAAAAAAAAAACACCTTTAATAACTTTAACACTTTTTAAGGCCTTACATTTAGCCAGTATTTCAGAGGGGGTGGTTTCTGCACATACACACACACACACACACACACAAAAATAATAGTTCATCGAGTTCTCTCTACTCTTTTTTTTTTATTGGCTGCGGGAAGGTGAAATCGGGTTAACTACTGAAAGTTTTAACAAAGTTCGGTTACCATGGAGTTCCATTGTTTGTTGACACAACGGCGAGGTTTATTAAGACGCTGTAGCCTGGAGGTGTTATTGGGTTGGTACACTGGGACGGGATTTTTTTTTTTTTTTTTTTTCTCCTTGTTGCTTGATGTTTCACCTGCGGGTAAGGCAGAATGGCGCGTGAATTATTAAGCCGGTAGGGGGTAATTCCCTGCCATAAACACTGATGGTACGTACACACACACACACACACACACACACACACACACATACTCTGACAAACACATGCACACAAAATAAACATACACACACAAGCACATGAATACACACTCACATGCATGCAGGTAAGTGCCCGTTCACCCCATCCACACAGGTCACACACACTCATAGCAGACTTGCACACACACACACACACACACTACACAGCTGTCCCTTCCTCTTGCAGTCAGTCTCTAGAGCCTCTCTGTCTGTTTACTGTGTGTGTGTGTGTGTGTGTGTGTGTGTGTGTGTGTGTGTGTGTGTGTGTGTGTGTGATAGAAAGAGATGACTGATTTTGATACCAGCTTATAGCTATGAAGATATTCCTCAAAGGTTTGATTAACTTCAGGAAATTCATTAACCTATACTGCCAAGAGCTATCATCATAGAGCCCTTTGTGTGTGTGTGTGTGTGTGTGTGTGTGTGTGTGTGTGTGTGTGTGTGTTGTCTGTCTCTCTGTCTGTGCCTGCATCACTGTGGCTGTGTATGAGAGACTGCGTTAGCGTCTTTATTTCTGTGTGTGTTTGCATGCGTGCATTCGTCTGTATGAATTTGTGTGTGTGTGTGTGTGTATCAGCAGGAATATGCTGGTGTGTGTGTGTGTGTGTGTGTCAGTAGTATTACAGGATACTTTCCATACCCCCCCCCCCCCACACACACACACACACACACACACACCATCACCCCACCCCCTCTCAACCTCCCCCTATCCCTCAACCTGTCGCTGTCCGTGCACCTGTCGATGTGTTGTGCTGTGTCAGCGCGGAGGTGGAGGAGGACGAGGAGGAGGAGGTGTCGAGGTGTCGAGGTGCCGGGATGTGTGTGAATGTCATTTCTTTCTCTCGCTCTCTCTCTCTCTCTCTCTACGCTTGTTTTAGCGGTTGTTATATTGCCCCTTTTCATTACCCATTCCAAGGTTTTGACCTCATTTTTGAGAGCGAGGGAAAAGGTTGTGCAAATCTATTCATGGCATAGGAGTGATGGCGAGGGTGATCAAGACATGAGGGTTAACGCAATCTGTGCAATCTGACGTGGCGCTCGGTTGACGGAAACATCGGGGCTGAGATCCAGAGGGACAAGTTCGATTTCATGCCAGAAGACATGGATTCTTCACCCTTTAATGATCCAGACGTGGCTGGATTTTGTTTTTGTTTTTTTAGAGCTGGCTAGAAGGAGATTACTCTCATTTAGATTTTCAATCTATGAACCCCCACACACACACACACACACACACACTTGAGGGATTTTTTTTGGGGGGAAAACTGGGCAGAGATTCAAGGGAATGAAATGGATTCCATGCTAGAAAACATTCATCACCAGTAATAATTCACACTTTGAACAGGCTGCAGGTCAAACAGGCTGTGCTGAAATCGTCACTGACACATTTAAGTATTTAAGATGTTGTTGTCTTGACTAAATTCACGCGACTTCCTGCAAGACTCGAGGTCCTGATGGGTGAAGAAACTGTCCAGGAATCTGAATCATATCATGTAGTGTGTGTGTGACCCCCCCCCCCGGCCCTAACTCTGTCGTCTAGCATGAGTATTTTAATTGACAGGAAAAAACTGTCAAATCCGTCGGTGTGTGTGTGTGTGTGTGTTTTCGAGATCGATGGACAGATGTCCCAATTAGAAAAAGGGTATACCCCCGCACTCTCCCCCCGTTTCCCAGAGTATCTCTGCAATAGCGTACTTTGAACGAATGAGTGTGTGTGTGTGTGTGTCCAGATATTTGTGTGTGTTTACCTGTGCATTTGTGTATACCTGTGTATCTCTCTGCCTTAAGTGTGTGTTTGTGTCTGTCCCTGTTTTCACATGTGTCCTACTGTCTGAATGTGTGTCTTTGTGTGCCTTTGTACTTTTGCCACGTGTGTGTGTATGTGTGTGTGTGTGTGTGTGTGTGTGTGTGTGTGTGTGTACTACAGTAGAGCAGATTGATATTGCTCTATGTCCTCCGCTACCTCTGTGTCACTACAGTCTCTCTTCCTCTCCAGCCTCTGTCATTTAGTCCATTGTCAGCCCCCATTGCCACGTCTGTCCATTCTACAAGCCTAATGGTCTGTGTAATACACTCAGATAGCCTCACAACGTCCCACCTATTTGTGTCATCGGAGCGGGTGTGTGTGTAAGGGAGGGGGAGGGGGAGAGAGCGAGAGAGAGAGAGAGAGAGAAGGTGAACGGGAGGCAAGGTGAGGGAGAAAGGCAAATGTAGAGGGAAGGTTGTGTGTGTGTGTGTGTGTGTGTGTGCGCGCACTAGGAAAATTGTCCTTTGATTGTCCTTTCAACCTCCCTCACATCTCCGTCGACTCCTCTCTTCACTCAGACACGATGAAGGGTTTCATCAGCAAACACGCCTCTCCAGAATCACTGGAATCAGCAATTGCAATTAATACACACCAGCTCATCTTGGTACGAGGGTTTGACTGATATGGGCTTTTTGATTGCCAATACCAAGATGTTTGGATGGAAGCAGCCGATGGATGATATTTTGTAAATTTGACCATCTCACAGAATCGTATTCTTGTCATGGTGGAAAAGCCTCTGAAACAGCATCTTCATTGCAATCCTGGCTAATGGGACTGTTGTAGGTGGAGATTATGCAAGATTATTAAGATTATTGCCTTTTATATTACATCTACAGAAAATATTTTTGAAAGGTTAAATGATGTGCAAAGAAAATGTAATTTCATTGCAGGTTTTATGAACTAGCACTTTTTAGGTGCGTGTGTGGAGGGGTGGAGGGGTTAATAGACTGATAGACTGATAGATAATTGACACTTCCGCCCGGGGGTCCACAGCACCCACCTCCCAGATCAGCCAGGGTCGGTCAGTGTTTGCGGCAGGTGCCTGAATGGATGCGGGATGACAGACAGGCAACACTCAACACCGACCACACACACACACACACACACACACACCAGCAGACACACTCACACTCACTCATTTCCACATTCACTCAAACAGGGAAGTTGTCAGTTGTACTGATGTGGTCGGGTCAAGAGGTCGCCATTGGCTCATATCTAGACTAATGTAACTGTGTGGATCCCGAACCAGATGAAAGACTAAAGACGTCATGAAGTCAAGTACAAGTCAAATGTATTTAGAAACTCACCAAGCTACTTCCTGGTATGTGAATGTACCGCGCACCAAGCGAGAGCTGCTCATGCTCGTGTGATTTCTACCGTACTGCCCGGTGTACGAGCGCACGCTAGATTTCCCTCATGCTGTGCACGCAGTAATTCCCCCTAAGCATCGTGCAATTGAAAAAGCATTCCCCACACACACACACACACACACACACACACACACACACACACAAACCAATGAACAGACCATCGAACACAAAGACAAACACCTAATTGGTAGAAGCATCGAAAGCAGCAAAATTTACGTGACAAAATTTACGTGACAACATGTACGGAGGTTTGACGGTACCACTCGACAATCAGCGCCACTCCCACTGTCGATGGAGAAGTGTGTTCCAGGTCGGGGAAGTTGGGAAATATCATGAAAAGCATCATGTATTTTCTGTTCACTTTTTTTTTTAGAAAAGCAGCATGAACAAACCAGGAAGGTTTTTTTTTAGGTCATGGAAGCGCTCCAATTTAGCTACGGGAAGTCATGGGAAAGTCATAGCAAAAGGCCATCAAGGCCTGGTGGTGGGATCCCAACTTTTTTGTGCAGATGTCATCATTCAGTGTTATTGGTCACGAGCACCCACGTTTTTTTCAATACTATTCTTTCCTCCTGCTATCTGAGCAAAGGGTTACAGACTAAAATAGCCGACATCCCAACTCACGTGGTACAGGTACAATAGGGCAAGGGGGGGGTATTGACGCAACTCGGCACTCGGGGGCTGCAGGGGGAACCGGGGGGTGAAGAGGTGTTTGCCGCGGCCGGTGTTTTCAACTTTGCTCTGCTGCAGTAAAGCGAAAGCCAATCAGGTTTGAGCAGGAAGTGTCCGTTGGGTATTTGAGACCGAAACCAACAAAATGACACCCGACCAAAAGGTTTAAAAAAAAAAAAATGGAGCCAGGAAAGATGTTTGACTCCCTTTCATCACTTCCTCTCTTCCTCGTCCTCGTGAAGTCACCCCTACCCTCCTTCCTACCCCCCCCCCCCTCGCCTCCTTTCCCCTCCTCCTCTCCTCGACACCGGAAGGTTAGGCTTCGCCGTCTTTCTCCCTGCTTCCTCCGCCTCTCGCTCCGCCTCTCCCTCCATCATCCGCTGACAGACACTAAAAGGCTTTTATCCGGGGGGGGAGGAAAAAAGACTCGTCCTCTCGTCACCGCCTCCCACCCTCTTTCTCCTCGCTGCCTCTTTCACCTCCTCCCCAGCTGTGGCAAAGGAAATCATCCATGAAAAATGTTTTGACCGTCCATAATTGCCGCTTCCCGCACGTCTCCCGTCTCCTCGGTGCCACGAGCTCGCTAGAAGTGAACTCGGAGAGAGATGATCTTCGGCGCGCACACACACACACACACACACACACACAGTATGCACATATGTGTATGGACATACAGATAAAACACAGGCCAGCATACACACACACGCACACAAACACACACATTTACGGGGTATATGCACATGACTGCACATGACTGCACACACACACACACACACATAAACACATGATCTTATGTAAAAAAAATAACCGCACACACACACACGTACTATGCATCCATACACATATGGGTGTTCAAAACACACGTGTCGGAATACACTCTCTCTCTCACACACACACACACACACACACATTTGCATACCCCCACACACACACTTCCCGTGTGCACCCCACACGAGCACACGCCCTAGCATGCTGCTAACGACAGGCGATGGCCTAATACTTACAGACACTTTCATTTGGGATGTATGTCAGCCCTAATCCGTCCTTAAGCTGCAACAAATGACTTCCACTCCCCTTAACTCCACCTCTCCACCCTCCCTCCCTCCCTCCCTCCATCCATCCCATCCTTTCCTCCATCCATTTACCCATTCCCTCCCACGCAGCATCCCAGCAGCCCTCTCTAGCTCCCTCTTTCCACTCACCTTTCACCTCCCTTGCATCTACCCCCCCCCCCCACCCCCTTCCATTCACCCTCTCCATCCTTTCTCTTCCTCAGCATCCTCTCCTTCCCTCCTCGTCCCTCCCCCCTTCCATTGCTAGACCCTCCACCTCAACCCCCCCTCCCTCCTTTCCTCCACTTCTCTCCATTTCCCTCACCTGGTTGTTGTGCTGTTTTCAGAGATACCAGTCATTTCCAAACACGCACACAACATCCCCCCCCGCCTCCTCCCATCCCATTGTTATCTCCAGATGCATTTTGGGTCTTAGTTGCCATGGCGAGGAGACTGTTGGAATTAAATTTAGTGTGTATTGCAGACTGTGACTGAGTCCTTTCCTGCGTGAGGCTGTATCTGAGCCCTGGCAGCTTTTATTGGGGAGCCAAAGGGAAGATGACAGGTGTGCACCAGGGACCTGTTAAAGGCATACCTTGACATTTAGAGTTTTAGCCTGGTATTTACCTTTGCCCGGCACACCGGAGGAAAAGCTCCCATATTCGTTATTCAGCAACCCTTAAAGGTCCCATAGTATTCAGTTTGTTGTCGCATGCAGGCTCAGGATGAGTGGAATGTTCTTTCAAGGTGTTTTGAAAGTATAAGAAGTATAGTTTACTGTAAAAGTTTGATTGAATTAACCACACTCGCATCACATTCATTCACTCAACAGTCACAATACTGGTACAATACAATACAATACAATAATTATTCAAATGAGCTGCTGAGCGGAGGCTTTCCAGTTCGAATGCTGCAAACCGGCATTATTGTATTTCATGATTTTTTAGTGAGGTGAGCCAATCAGGACCAAGTCCAGTTGTGATGCATTTACTGGTCTGAAATTGCCACATTTTTGAAATTTTAAATAACTTTAAATTGAAGTCATTTCAATGCAGAAGTGACTAGGCATATTGTAGCCCAGTGTTGTTTCTCGTATGACTGACAGACCGTTCCTTGTACCTATCAAACATGTCACGTTTCCTGTCAGGTTAATGCAGCAGTGTTTTATGCAGCCCTAATGAAAAATCACTGTAGTATTCCTATGAGCACATATGTCTGTGGTACTCAACAATGACTTTATAGTGAATTTCTGGTACTTATTGGTACTGTTTTTCTATGGCATCACTATAATTTCCCTATAATATTTATCAGGATATATTTATAATTTTATATATTTGCGTTTTCAAATTGATTATTGATTACTGTAGTTCCTTTTTGGAAAGCAAGGCTCAGTAAAAGTAAAATGGCATGACCCCAACATGTACAGTAGATCTATTTAGTACTAAAACTACTTGGTACTAATACTGTACATGTGCATACATACTCACTGAAAAAAACAATGATCTAAAAAGTAATGAATATATTTCTTATTTCTTATTCTTATACTATTTGGCACCAATTCCTCCTGACTCCTTTCAAGATGATACAGGGCGTGATTGAAAAAAGAAAATTCAAGTTTCATTAATTTAAGTTGTTATTCTAGAGGTCGAGGTCATAATACAGGAGTTCAATTATTCACGGGAATATGAAAAATAAACCACCAAAAAACAAAAATGACTTTGAAATACAAGGTACATTGCCAATAGCTGTTTGTTTTTGTCGTGCTTTAGGGTGGATTGTTCCTTTAAGTCGTCTGGATACCTTCCTGTTTATCTCCATGTACTCCTATGGCTAATGGCCCTGGTGCTGTTAGCTGCAGTAGGTAATCAAAGGCAATATGAGCAACACCATTCAGTCTGCTCTGATCCATCATACAGGCAGTTGTGCGTGTGTGTGTGTGTGTGTGTGTGTGTGTGTGTGTGAGGTGTTTATACAGATGGAGATATGCCCCGTCAGCCAATGTGAAGCCATTAGTTACACTAATTGGTTCCTCACTGTTGCCATATCTGTCTGAATCCCTCCTTTCTGCCCCTCCCTCTCTATCTCCCACCCCTTCTTTCTTTCATTCGTCTTTCTCCTCTCATCTCGTCTCTCTCTCTCTCTCTCTCTCTCTCTCTCTTTGTCTCTATTTCTCTCCTCCTTCCTTTTTTCATCTCACTACCTCTCTCCCTCGTTCTCGGCACCTCTCCTGCTTGTCTATTTCCATCTCTCTCTCTCTTTCCCTCTGTTTTTGCACTCGCAGCTATTTTCCACTCACTTTTTCACTCCAACCCCCTTCATCTCTAAAAAAAAAAAAGAAAAAAAGAACATGACTAATGGGGATTCAGATGTCTGCTTAGATTATCGTCTGGCCTTCGGACGGTGTGTGTGTGTGTGTGTGTGTGTGTGTGTGTGTGTGTGAATGAATATCTTGTCAGCAAAGCCTACTTGAACATTGAGTGGTAAATAAATAAGCAGACAAAGTGGTCAATAGAAACCCGGATGGTCTAATGAGTTCTCAGTTGAAAGGCAGTCTGTTTCAATAGGAAGCCGAGAGGGGAGGGAACGAGGAGAGGAAACGAGAGGAAAGGGGGAAAAAAGGACAGGATGGAGGAAGAAGGGAGGAGAGAAAGCAAGAAGACACGAGGAGGGAAAGACGACAAACGACAGGAACACGACTTCTGCCTCTCTCTCTCAATAGCGTTCTCTCACTCTCATAGACAACAAGGCAACAGTGAATACGTCCTCCATGAACGATTCGGTCCAATCAGCAACCAGTCGCATCTCCCCTCCGAGTTGAGTGGGGCAGGTGTTTGCTCTCCACAGAGGTAGAAAGAAGCAGTCACTTGAGGCTGACTTTGATTTGGCACACGATCTGTCACTCGGGCCCTCAATCCATTGGCCCCCATCAAAAAGCGAACCCCCCACCTCCAGCCCGCGTTGATTGAAGTCTTCTCGAAGGCCCGGCTACATTGGAAATCATTGAGGAAAACCTCCTCAGAGGTTTTGGGGCCGATATTATTTTGACAGCAACTCAGTGAAAACTGCTGTCACACAGAAAAAAGTCTGCAGTGCGAAAGAATCCATCTCAACAACTCATGCATTCTCGAATGTGCCAATGGGCGTGAGATAATTTCACTTGTTTCCAATGCAAATCAACTCGTTTTAAGAAATGTCTTCTTGAAACAGGTGAAACTGCATCAGAACCAAGTGAAAATGTCTCACCTTGATCTTTTCATCTTTTCCTTGATCAGCAAGAATTCAATCCGAACGCTAGACTACCTGAATTGTAAAGAGGGATATTTTTCTTCTTCTTTGCTTTCCCTTGTGACCCTTTTTATTTCCCACTGATTCTCTTCCTGTTCTTCCTTCACCTATCTGGCCCTCTACCTCTTCCCCTCCCACTCTACCTCCTCATCAAAGTCTTTGTAGGCCTGTTCTGAAATATAAATCCCTTCTTAGAGCTTTCTAGATGCCAACCCAAGCCGACTAAACAGTCAGTTCTAGTCATCCCCTACGGCAGTGTGCTCTCCCTTGCCCTTTATCCCCCCCCCCCCCACACACACACACACTTTCTTTCTTTTTCATCTATTTATTTACTCTTTTCCAAAACCTAACTTTCTTTCCATCTATCTTCCTGTTGATAATTCTAGACGCCAGCACAATCCATGTGTGCTGAATCCCCTACAGCAGTAACATCTGTCTCTATTGCCTTCTGTCTCATCAGTATCCTTGCTTGATATATTGATATTTTATTGTCCAAATGTCTTTCTTTCTTTCCTTTCTTTCTATGGTGCCAACACTAGGCTAGGCATAGCAGCTTGTCTTATCCTCTCGACAACCACTTCTTACTAATCACCTCTGTCTTTCCTGTCAGTCGTTTCCTTTTGCTCTACATGCCAACACATCCCTCGCTCTCTAAACAAAGCTTTTGTTTTCTAAAACATCTCTCTCTTTCTCTCTCTTTCCACAGATCTTTCTAGATGCCAACACCATCAGGCTGGGCAGCATTCCCCTCGGCAGTGCTGTGGACCCCTTGGAGGGGGCCCCAGCGGGCACCACCTACACCAAACAGACTGTGTATGAGTTGTGTGCCTGCGCTAATGGCAAGCTCTACCTATCCCCCGCCGAGAAGGGCTCTACCTGCCAAACCACCAGTAACTTTTGCCTGTGGAGCTGAGAGTGGGGAGCAGAGGGACGCCCAGGAGATATGGACTATTAGAGTTTGAAGCTAATGCTAGCTAACAAACCGAATTACATGGATTATAGCTTGGCGAGCCGCTAATGCTAGCTAACGGATCGAATCAACGTGGACTAGAGCTTGGCGGGAAACAAATGCCAGCTCACAGACCAAATTAACATGGATTATGTCTGACAGCTAATGCTAGTTGAGAGAATGAACATGGATTACATCTTGGTTCGAAGCTAATGCTAACAGGCCCGAAAACCTCATGGAATCAGCAAGTTAGCCCGCTGGTGCGATGCACAGACTAGCTAGCAGACACGGATGGACAAGAGCTGTGACGAGACGGTCGGCTTTGCTGGGTCGTAAGAGCCATAGCCCATGGCAGTCTCGCTGTGGGACCCCTGTCGTTGTCACCGCTGAGTTGTCGCTGCCATAACGAATATTTGGGGGTTGCTCGACAGCAGCAACTCCCTAATGACGGAAGGCAGTTGAAGTGAAATGAAAATGTCCGGGAAATCATGCTCTCAACTGCTTTAGGCGTAACAGACATGGTGGTGGACGGCAAGTTAGCCTGGCGGGAAGCTCACAGACATGGATAAGGACTGTGGTTTAGCCTAGAAGTTGGCTAACAGAATCAACAAGGACTATGGATTAGCCTAGCAGTTAGCTAACCGAAATGGAGGGAATTATGGGTTAGCCTAGTGGGAAGCTAAGGCTAGCTAGAAAACCGATGTATACCAGAAAGGCCTTCCCCCTCTTCCCCATCTAGCCCCCTAAACTTACCTATGACCCCTCATCATCTTTCTGCACTTGATTGTGACTGTGCTTTCCCTGCTTTTCATAGGGTACCTACTGCAGACAAGAGTTATCTGCCAGCTTCCATTTTCTTTTCCACCATCCACCATTTTTTTTTTGCCATTATTATTGTTATTGTCTTGTCTCTCGTGTCCTCTCATTCTCCACATCTCTCTGCGTTCCCCTTTGTCATGCTACTTTCATTTCCTGTGTCTGTTTTCCTTTTTTTTTGATATCTTCAACTCTTTGTCCCGCTCTTCCTTCCATTCCACGTCTCTGTAATCCTTTATGTTTCTCTACTTTGCTCCTGCTCTCCTTTATCTTTTCTCCATGCTCTAGTTATCCCGTTTTGTCTATCCACGTCCTTCCAAAAAAAAAAAGAAAAACATCTGCCATCTTCACTCGCAGCTGTTCCAGATGCAGGGTTTCTCCACCTCACAGTGTGTGCTTACATCTTTTAGTTTCCCTCTTTCCAGACCATCCAGTCCTATCAAGTATTTTACAGCGTATAATTCTGTCTCTGTCACTCACTCTTACATCTTGTATTTCTTGTCTTTTTTTCTTGACCTTTTTTCATTACCTTTCTGCTCCTCTTGTCAAGTCCGTGCTCTCCCTTCTCGGGCATTTCATTTTTCAGTGCTTTTTTTGTGTGGCTTTTCTGCCCTTTTGCTCTCTCTCTTTTGGTTCCTTCTTCGGGTTTTCACTCCCCGATTCTCATCTTCTTCTCCTTGCTCAACCCCCTACCGCTCTCTTCATCTTCTTTCCAGCAATTATGTTTCTCCCTTCTTAACCTGCACTCACCTTTATTCTCACCTCTTGGTCTTTGTCTCCACCCCTTTTTTGCTCTCTTTTCCTTCTTCTTTCGCCATGCTGTACATTTCTTTTGTTTTCTTTTTTTGTCTCATTTCTCCCTCATTTCCTCTCCGTTGGCCTTCCCAAACCAAGATGAAAAATCAGGAATCCCGCCGCCCCGCAGAAAACCCCGGCTTGTGAAGAACAAGAGCCACTTCTTCCAAAAACTCTTACGAAAAAAAGGTCCCACAATGTTACATTCTTGGTTATTTTCTATATTTTTATATCACTCTCAAAACGGGGGACTCCGTGTGAATGGCCTCGAGGCTAGTGAGCGTCCAACCGCTGTGATCGCTGGAAATCATAGGAAATCGGCAAATAAGCGGGGCAGGAATCACCCTGGAAAAAAGCATGGAAGGACTCGGTTGCGTACGGTTTCGGCTGGATTTAAGGCCCTGAGGCGTACTTTTTTTTTTTCTAAAACAAAGTGATACACAGGTGCCTTTGCTGCTGTTGGTAAAAGCACATCCCGATCTGAACGTTCACGCCACCCTCAGTGGACCATCCGCAAATCTCTCTGGACAAACTCTCTGCCTATTTAGTTCTCTGTCTTTCTCCTCCTCCTTCCTCTCCCCGGTTTTGTAGAACCTCTCGGTATATCTACCGGGAAAAAAAGACAATTCAATCCTGGTTTCAACTTTATTTTCCTGATGTGTTCCCTTATGGTTTTATTCTTGATAATAAAAAAGCACAAATTATGCCATGTATATAACAATACCAATAAAATATGAAATAAAACAATATTGTTTTTAAGACGACATCTCTGGAGTTTTCAGTACCTGTGGAATCAATATTTAATCATTTGTTTCTCAATATGATCTCAATTAGATACTTTGAGTTTGTGATTTAGTACTTTGTTGGTCATCGGATTGGATTTAAAGGCATACACCCAGACACCCTACATTGAAAATACCAAACAGAAGCATTGATTAAAACAGCCCTTAAAGCACTTTCCAGCAACGTTTTAATGTTAGAAATGTAGAGAATTTAAAGTGCCTTTCAACGTTCTGATAACCGACGTGTCATCAAAGCAGAATCAAATCAAAAGGACGAGCACTGGAGGTTTTACTTTCATCTTTCGGCCTGAATTAATTCATTATGGTATGGTTTGAACCTCAAGAGCTGCCCGGGGTACCGCCACGGTCTTCTGTATGCAAGAACCTCGCTCAAAGGCACCTCGGTGGTTGCCGTTGAAGCGAAGCTCTAATCCTTCCTCCATACGGCCTGACCAACCACCTTCCGGTCCGGCCTCTAGCTTTTCTTCACCGCTTTGGGCCTCCACCGACTCATCGTCGTGTCCTCTAATCAGTGTTTGCACACAGACATAAAATTGAGGGAGAACATCAGAGGCAAAATCAAGCCTCTTCTTCCTTCTTTCTGCCAATACCACCAAACTTTTGTGCCTCTTCTTTTACGTTTCTATCAATATGTCCCAGCCCCGGTCTCGTGTGTTTTCAGTAATCGCCCTGTCCCGCCCAGATGCTCCACTGAGCACTTCGGGACGTCCTTGACCTAATGCAGTTACTGTCGATATTACAATGCCGCGGCCCCTCAGCTTTTGCTCAGTCTAGACAGATCTCCCCCCTTTGTTATACGCCGCTATGATTGAGTCCATTGTGTTTTTCGTCTTCACCGGCCCTCCAAAATCATTTCAAAGTCTTCAATTCAGTTCAGCTCAATAGAGCCAAATTGTGCTTTGACTGAGTGGAGGAGTAGCTGCCCGAAATGGAAATGGCGCACAGTGAACAAGGGAGGAAATTCACCAATGGCTCAATTTTCACAGACATGGTTTGGTTACATTTGCCCACCGTGGCTCGATGGAATGAAACTATGACTTGGGACATCTTCTCAAATAACCTCTTTTTTTTAATTAGGGGCTTTTGGAGTATGGAGTGTGTTGCCTGTGCCAATATATCTGTCAAGCCAATGTATGTTTGTTGGACGGCTGTGATGTTACTTCGGACGAAATAACACAAAATAACTCAACTTCTCATCCGTAGCAACTTCTTCCCTTCATCTGTTTTTTCCCTCCCTCGCTACTCCCCTCCTCTCTCTTGATCTTGCTTTCTCCCCCTCTTCTCCTTTTTGCTTGTTTTTAAGAAGTAAGATGAGATGGATATCGAATCAATCTCTCTCTCGCCATCTCTCTCTGTTTCTTTCTCTCACCCCCTCCGTCTCTCCTCTCCTCTCCTCTCTCTATTCCCTGCCGGTGGTTTTAGTGGTGCCTTTGAAATGCTGCGTTGAAGTGCTGTAAGATCAGGAATCAAATTTACCATGAAATGGAACATCTTCATAAAACTACCTCTCTGAGACATACACTCTGCTCTCACTCACACACACACAGACAGATACAGACAGACAGACAGACAGACAGACCCAGATGCACACACATGCCTGTGAACACACATACACACACTCTCTCCCATTTATCAGAATGCTGTGCAAAGCACTCAATGGCCAGCACTCTATTTTATTGTCATTCCAAATGTGGCCATTGACCCATAAGCCTGCTGGCAGTAATGGAATAACTTTATAAAAGGGAGTGCTGGCTGTATTTTCCCTTTTTACACGCCAACCTTTTCTGCGCTCAGCAACCATCCTCATTTAATTTGAGATCATTCAATTTTAGTTTGCCAAGCCAACTTGTTTTTTAAGTTCCTTTAATTTGCCAATTGTGGCTCATTCATTTATTTATTCCATTTCCAGGTGGAGCCTACGAGCACGGAAAGGAGAATTTAATTTGTGGTGATGGTATAGACCCTCCTAGGTCAAGTCAAAGCCTTCCTCGGTCAGCTTTCCAGCTGCAGTCCCACTGGCCATCTCTCCAGGGGCCTCATTTATAAAGGTTGCTACGCACAAAAAAGTGGCGTTAACGGGGTGAAAATGTGCGTACGCATATTTTACAGCAAACGTCGGGATTTATAGAAAAATTCTATGCGGTAAAAGGTGCGCACTTCTACGCATCCTTTCACCCATGCGTAGAGCTCACCGCAAAGTTTTTCAGACACTGGAATCAGACGCCCAATGGGGAGATCACAAAATAAAGCTCAGTCCTCTTAAAAACATAGTTTTATAAGTGTGCTTTCACAGGGTTTGTGGTCTGTTGTATCTGTTAAGTCACTACTTAAAACCTATTTTTATAAAAGGCATTCTCTTAACTCTTATTTTATTGATTATTTTACCAGGTGGCGCCAGGATGAAGTGAAATAAAACTCATTGATTTAACCTGCAACAGCCTCAGAAAGGCTAAAGAACAACAACATAATGCTACTGTTCAAAATCAAAGAATACATTTATTAATCAGAGACTCACATAAGAACGGAGAACTGCAGAGAATTTATGAACGAGAACGATTCTGTCAAAATCAGCAGGGGGAGGAGTAGAAACCGCAGTTTGCGGCTTGTATCTCTCTCTCTCTCTCTCTCTCCTTCTCTCGCTCTCTCTCTCCCTCTAACCTCTCTCTCTCTCTCTCTCCTTCTCTCGCTCTCTCTCTCCCTCTAACCTCTCTCTCTCTCTCTCTCTCTCTCTCTCTCTCTCCCTCTCCCTCTCCCTCTACAACGGGGGAAATGGAATTAGGGCTGAAAGTTGTATTTACCACCACGAAAAGCAAGCAGGCTGAGAAACCGAACTATGACGTGTCTGTCTGTCTATCGATCTCCTCCGCTCCGTTTCAGCTACTATGGACGCCCCAACATACACCTATGGAAATATTTTTCTATAGATACATAAAGATACATAAAACAGAGGGGGCAAAAATACAACTAAGGGGCTAAGCATATTTTACTCTTTCATATGTAGCTCCTAATGCTCAATGTTGTATAAATTTTAAACTGTTTTTATCATTTTGTTCATCATCAGTTTATCTCCCATTTTTATTTTGTCTTCTGCCACTTTGTAACTTTGTTTTGAAAAGTGCTATAGAAAAAAAGTTTATTTCTATTATTATTAAGGTGTGCCGGATTATTAGAGCTTGTGCGGTTCTCCACAATGTGGCACAGATCCTCTACTGAGCCCTCAAACAGTAGCTACACCTTTACGGTGCTCAACCTCACTGATGAGCCTCGATCTCGCACTCCGCAAATTTCGGCTTTCTTGCAGCTGGCGTCTCTCCGTCTTTCCCTCATTGATAGTCAACAAAGGCTCCTTAACAATGTCGGCATATTCATGAGCTATTTAGCATTGACCATTTATGGATGATTGTGGGACGTCACTGGGAGGAGTACACGAGTGCACAATTCACCGCAGGTGGGTATTTATAAAGAGAAGACTGCGTACAGGTGTGCGTCGCACGGTTTTATAGATCTGAATATTTTCTTGTTAGTAGATTCTGAGGTTTGTGTGTACGCAATGTTCCAGTGCTCTCTGTTCTCTCCCTTCTCCTTCTCGACTGAAAGACAAACACACATTTAAAGACCACCAACCACCGCTAAAATCAGGGGCCCTCAGATGTGGAGCTCTGGGTCCACACTAATCACTCATATACACAAAGCCTCTATGACAAGCGGTGTCGAAGCCAGCAGAGAAGCTAGAGGTAATACTCTCTCATTTCCTTCTTTTGGCATTCACACACATTACAGAGAGGAGAGGGGTTCGGGGAAAGAGGAAGCGAGAGGAGATGAAACAGGAAGAGGAATGACGGGAGGCGAGAGGTGAAATAAGGTAAACAACAAAAATTGCTGCGCTCTGTCGGCTTTCCCTGGATGAATAAAGGTTAAAGGAGAGCGTGACCTGACGTCACAGCGGCGAGCAAAATTAGGAAGTGGTGGAGGCCGTTCGGTGTCAGCGGTAAAGAACAGAGAGAGAGAGAGAGACGCCACACCGCCCTTATTAGGACGAGGAGGTTGGGTCATGAAATTGAGCTGGATTACCGCAAATCTAAACCTCCGAAAGAGGAGAGGAGAACCCTGTGAATTACCGAGGCAGCTTCGCTTTGATCGTAAACCTCAGGACTTTATGTTGTTGATAGAGATCTGCTGGGTAAAAAAAGTGTCGTCCTTTTCCCACCGAGTTCAGTGCATTTGTGTGCAGCAACGGTGGAAACCCCTCTGTGGCGCACGGGAGGGGGGTGTGTGTGTTTGAGGCGTTGGCTGGATGCAGAATCAAGCTAGTTCTCCCTGCGTCTGACACCAACTGCAGCCAATTAGGGCTAATTGGACAACTGCAGCCTGGAACTGATTGAACCTAGACCGGCAGCAGACGCACCGATCTGAAGACCAGATGAATAGATTCATGTGGATTTACATGGTGGCCCTTTATAGTGTGTATAAAATAAAACGGCTGGCCGGCCAGTAAAACTGTCTTCCCCGTATGCGGTCTCCCCGAGTAGCAAGCTCCACCCCCCTTCAGTGACATCAACCATATCGCGAATAATTAACTCCAACTGGAATAATGTCAAATGTGTCTGTAGAACAAGACTAGTGGTGCAGGACCCTGGACATTTACCTTAAAGATGACTACTGTCAATTTCCTAGTTGATTCACTTTGTATATGATGAGTTTTTATACAAAACTGCTTCACCAGCACAATGTTGTTGAAACTAAGAAATTCACACAAAACAATCATGCATTTATTTAGTTAGTTTTAGAGTTTCATTAAAAAAAAACTATAATAATTGGTCTCATTAACCCTTTCAATGCCTAGTTTGCGTGGGACCCTGTCTTCACTACATACAGCAACAGATTTGAATCAAAAAAATTCCCTTCGCAGGTATCGAATCCAGGGGCCAAATGTATAAAACTCTGTGTAGATTTAGGTGTAGAAACGTGTGCACGCACAAAACAGGAAAAATGCATACACTCAGATGTATAAAACCCCACGTACGTCTGTTCCCACGTGTTTTTTCTTCATACATCTCAATCATCCTTAAATTGCGTGCACGTGCACGAGCCTTCTGACCATGCCCACAATTTACTATATATGGCTTCCAACACACCCCCAACTGCCTGGTTTGCATATAAAGGGCCAGCATTTAATTGAGTTTTGAGGACAAACGGCGGAAGCATTTAAGAAGAATTAGAAGAAAAGAAGCGCAATTTTACGACTCTGAACTTGAAATAATGGTTGATTAAAATGACAGAAGAAAACGCGGATTATTTAGAAGCCTAAGCTCTGGCATTACCAACCAAATGAAACAAGTTGAATGGCAGAAAGTAACCGAAACCATCTCCCTTTTAAAAGCCCAATGCAACGCTCTACCACAGAGCGCACGGCTGGTCATCACATTACAGCGCGTCTGTTGTGGCTCATTATACAAAACAATATTATATACATATATTACATTTGGGAAACCGGACATCGCTGCAAATTGCATTTTGATGTTGGCCTGTTCAGCTGCTGTGTAAGGGAACCTGATGTATTTATTACTCAAAGAAATGATGCCACCCCACGCCATGGGCATGATATCCCTGATCTGTCAGCAAGCTTCAGCTGAAACGTCCCCGTCGCTAAAAACCCGATTGTTGTCAATACCTGTAGATGGACGGGGATGACAGGGGTCTCCGAGCGTGCCCGACACAGGGTCCAGTTCAGCACACAATTAGAAGAGAACAGCTCTTGGAAATCCACTGGCGCATTAGTCAGTCATCATCATGGACCAGAAAATCAGTACGGTCTCTGAAGACTCGTTCTCGCCTAAATTGCGCAATAGCAATATCTTCCAGCAACGCCAAGGCAGCCATCGTATCATTTGGAACAGCCATTACGCACAGCTAGTCTTTATATAGTGACGTTTTAACGACCTGTTAACTGGTCACACCTGAAGGTGTATCCCCAATAATATGCTACAAAATAATCATCTTTATTTATATACAGATCATGTATTTATTTGTTTATTTATATAAAGATCATTATCATAAAGCATAGTGACAAACATATTTACTCAAGATAGAACGAAATGAAGGCTTGTCAAAAAAATGTTATTAACCACTCACGCATCATAGTGGATGGTTTTTTTAAACTATAGATTACATCCTAACACAATGTAGTGAAAGAAAAAAGCTCCAAATAAAATGTCATCCAAATTCACACTTTTCTTATCCTTTTTTGGATACAAACTCGAAAAATGCATATGGTACGCATGGTGTTCAGAATGCGTACCGGTAAGCACTTTTTCGCCGCCCGTGGATTTTTATACATTTGGATTCCTGCGTGGAAAGTGGCGGTGTGAAATGTGCGCACCTTTCCCACCGCCACTTTCCACGCAGGAATCCAAATGTATAAAAATCCACGGGCGGCGAAAAAGTGCTTACCGGTACGCACTTTCTCACCGCCCGTGGATTTTTATACATTTGGATTCCTGCGTGGAAAGTGACGTACGTACACTTTTCGTGTGTACGCATGGTTTATACATTTGGCCCCAGGTCTCCGACACGCCTTTAATACTGTGCGCAAAAAACATGGTGAAGTGGTATAGGTACTGTATATACTGTATATAGACACCTATACAAGGGTTGCACTTGATACACTAAATGCTAATGCTAAAGAAGAAAAAAAACATGTATATTCCACAAATTCCTTTCCTGTGTATCTTGAGGCCATAATACAAACGTTGCCGTGGAAAGCAATTCCCTGCATCAATATCATACTGGATCTCCAAAAGGTCAACTTTTTTAGGTATTCATAAAAGCTTGTTATTTATGTTTTTTTTCATTGATCTTCCTGCATTTTGACATTTGCAGTGTCATTATTAGTGATGCGGTCAGGTCCCAGGGCTATGGAACATTTTCTAGACATGGGAGATAAAAAAAATAAGTTGCAGTAAAAAAAAAAGATTTTAAAAAGGCGTAAGGAGGAAATTGGGGTTAGAAGTGTGATGAACTGATAACTATTTCAAAAACTAGCGATCCTCATCTTCAGACTGTTGTTGGCTTATTCATGACTCACTCTGTCACTTTGGCTGCATTAGTCTTTCTTCTTTTCCAATTCATAGACTTGTAGTTGTCAACAGGTTTCACTATTAAGGAGAGTCAGGGCTATTGATACCAATATGAGGTCAGTCAGGCTAACCACAATGTGAGTTGAGAGGAAGGGGGTGGAGCTTTAATGGTATACAGAAGGAAGAGACCGTAGATGTTTCCCCTCTAACATAATATTCAAGAGCCACACAATAGACGTTTTTTTCATTGAGTTAACTTACAAAGAAACCCTGGTTGGCCTGTACTGGTAATCCCTCTACACTTGTTTCTAGTTGTGGTCGATATGAGAAACATCTACATTTACTGTGGTCTTCTTTCCGGTGAGTTTGTCTGTGCCTACTACTTTCATTTTGTTGCTGCCAAATGATATGCTGCATGTATTTTCCTGAAGTGTTTGAGTTCAAATGAGTTATCCACCATTTTAAAAGTGTCATCTAAGTCAAAGATAGAATACATAATTAAAAGAAATTAAGGAGGATAAGGTCAGAATTGCCAATTTTTTTAGTAGCAGTTGATAGGTGGGCCAGACCATAATGTAACTACATATTCAAGACTGAAATTCCATTCTGCATATGCTTTTAATAAATGTAGTAAATTGTTTTCCTTATTAGAAAAATAAATGCCCAGCAGTAGCCTCAGCAATTTTATTCTCAAACCAAACGTTTAGCTTTCCTTATTGGCGTAGCAACAGGCAGTGGCAGCATGCACCCAAAACATCTGAGGGGGCACAGAGAGAAATATAAGCTTGCACACTATGTGACCTCAACATTTTTGGCTCTTGCATCATGCTGACTGTCACTGGCCTGATTACTGGACAAATGAAAGATGTAAATACCAATATGAATTTCACATGGATGTACCTTTTTTAATCAGATTTCTATCTAGGCTTGCCATACCTCTTGAGCTGTCAACCTCAATTGTGATGGGGCTTTGGCTTTCACCCTTTGAAGAATGAAGATATTTTCGAAGATATATTTTCTCTGCATTCTTCTCTGCAAATATGAAATTGAATTCAGTGTAGGCTACTGACTTAGCGCTTTTCCACCAAGACCTGTCCTGGAGACTGGTGGCTTTGGTGCTCCGCGGCTGACCTGCCGGGGCGGACACCAGGTGCACTGGCCCGGGAGAGACGCCGCTGAAAAGCGTCCGTCTCGGTTTGTTGCGGCCCCGGTTGTAGTGAATCTGCTACACATGCTTTTTAATTTTACAAGAAAATATTGAAAGAATGAGTGATTGGAGTGACGCCCATAACGTTGTCCTCTAGATTGGTGGAAACGTGGGCCGGTCCTTAAGGTTAGCTGGTTCCAGTGCTCAGCACCGACTCATGCACCGGCTCGTGAACGACAGGAATGAACCCAACAGGAAGAAGGGGGAGATGATTATCAAAAATACTTCTGAGTGAATATACAGTCATCTTGCTATATATTTTGGGAGATTAAAAAAAATAATAATTGTATGTAGATAGATTGTTTGGCATGTTGCTACGTTTTATTTTTTAAATTTTTGTTACAATAACTGGAAACTACTGGCATGCCAGAATTGTTTTTTTCCTGGGCCACTACAGGCCGCCAGTTGCTGATCCCTGCTCTATATTGTAGGTATGTTAAATTATGAAGTTGACAAAGTTTTTACATGATTCCCTCCTGCAGTTTTGAGTGCTGAGAAGAAGCCTCTCGATGTGAAAGGTTATGTCGGGAGAAGTGTGGCATTCACCTGCACAAACTGGAACGTACATGTATGGAGTGGACAAAAAAATTATGTAAAGTACCTTTGTCAAGATCCATGCAAGAAAGATGAAGACATCATCCTCAAGGCAACATATGGAACAACTTCCAATACGACTAGAATACACTTGAATAACACAGAAGAATATTTAGTTGTGACCTTCACTCACCTCCAAATGTCAGACTCTAAGAGCTACATTTGTGGATTGGAGAGGATCGGCTCTGATTCATATGTAAAAGTGTCTCTTACAGTTTTACCTGGTGAGTTAATGCTCCTCAATAAATAAACCTAAGTTAAGCGACACCAATTGTGTATTTTTCAAGCTAGCTAATGATTGCTAAACGTAGCATCCGTCACTTTCATCCATCCTTCCAGGTCCTGAGAGGACGCCTAAACCAGTCATCAGTTCCACCGTGTCTCCAAGTGGCTCAGCAGCTCTCAGTGATGTGTCTACACCACACCACGACATTTCAACCACGGTCACCGAACAAGGAGATGGTATGGAGTGCGCTTTTCCTCAATTCTTTGTGCACAATCGCAATGATACAAAAAGCCCATATTCAGAAAACCAGTTGACACCGGTACAGATTTTACATATTGATACCGCTTAAACTTTAGCAAGACAATGAGGCAACTTCTTTGAGAGGATGTAGGGAGGTAACTGAGGTTAGAAGTGTGATGAACTATTTCTGAAACGTATACTGGCAGTCCTCATCTTCAAACAGTCGTTGGCTTATTCATGACTCACTCTGTCTCTTTAGCTGCATTAGTCTTTCTTTCTTTCTTTCATCAGGAAGAGTACTATATGTCCTTGGGCTGGGTATAATTGTCATGGTAGCCTTATTATTGGTGGTCCTGCTGATGCTTTACAGGATGTTTATCAGAAAACAATCAAGTAAGATACACACACACACACACACACACACACACATACATATACACACACGTAAGCAAATTCATATTATGAGTAAAGCATCAGTCAGTCAGAGTAACACGTTGTCCAATATGTTTTCCAGTGGTCATCTCCAGTGATGGGAACCTCCGTGAAGCTCTTGCAGAGGTGACTGTTACCTTTATGATCACAACCTAGCCGGGTTTCTTATACAATGTGTAGGGATCTAAACTGGGCTGTTCCTTGTGGGTCCCCTTTTAGCAATTGTATGGTTTGATGGCTAAGGTGTCCCGCAGCAAGACTGTATTGAATTTGTCAATTTGTAGGGAACTGAAGGGGGATCCTTTTTTAACACATTAAGATGTTGGCAATGCTTCGGTTACATGTCCATTTCCACCCTGTTCAACCTAAAACCAGGACCACCGTAAATCGTAGTCCATTTTTGTTATTCTCAGTATTTCTTTCAACCTATTCAATTTGATTTCTTTCTTTTCTGTGACCACTTCCTACTTCCAAGGATAATATTGATTATGAGGAACCTACTGTCTACCCTTCTGTCATCAACTCTGAGGTTAACCCAACCAACAACCTCTATGCTAACGTTTACTTCCACCAAGAACCCACAAGTCCAATATGTGACCAAGACCAAGATTCCCCTATCTACAACAAACCACAACATACCGGAGACTCTCCAAACCCTCCTCTGGTGGGATCTGCTGATGCAGTTCCTGATGATGAATTCTACTCAGTAGCACAGCTTCCTAACTGTCCAACAGAGGTTTCCGGGAGCCAAACTTCTAACTCCGAGGTTCCAGTCAAGCCAATGGGGCAATATGTGGCAAGCACAGCCACAGGTCGCCAAAGTGACGAGGTGTACTCTGTTATTCAGTAATCCGAAGAGCAGGACATTCTGAACTAAATCGACTCCATCGAAATGACTCTCTATTCCCCTTGCCCAGTTACAAAAATCAACCTCAAGGTGCCCAACAATATAGAATTCAGGTGGACACAAGGGGAATTTTCTTGATTCTCTAGGGAAATCTGGACTAACTCCTGTTTGGGTTAAATGTTTTAACTTATGTGGGAGAATACAGCTTCTCTGGCTCAGCACCAGTTTGCCATTTAACCTCACTGTGAATCCACCTTAGGTCCAGGACATGTTTCATCACATTCATTTTTTCACGTGTCGATAAATTGATAATTGCGTTACCAGTGGGCAGGGTGGCCTTAGAGTTGGAGAGCCCACCGGAAAGTCCTGTGTTTGAGTAACTCCTCCTGTCAAACTGTCCTTGGGCCAGACAACGAACCTCTACTCACATGTTTGCCATTTCAGTTGGCTCACCATGATGATTCCAATCTATTTGTGTGTGAAAGCCATGTTTGAACTCTGTGTCTTTTTGCTCCCCACAACAGTAATATAATGGTTGTCCATCCTGTTTGTGATCCTATATCTATACCATAGTCCCATGTTTCATTTCACTGTGGGTTACTGTACTGTATAATATGAACATGATTAAAAAGGAACAACATTCATTGTCATCCAATAGTATGTGATAATAATAAGTAACTTAGTCATAAGTAACTTATGACTCAATCATAACCACAAAATCTACACTTGTTTTCAATAAACCATATTTTCCTGACTATACCATTTTTTTTGTTGTTGAAAAAGGCACAATTTATCCACTATATTGACTATGGTGACGATAAAAGGCAAATATATTATCTGACTATGAGATTAATATTAGACAAAATCTTTTTTTTTTTTCTTCTAACTTTTCATTGTCAATCATAATGACATCTATTGTGTTTTAGGTCAAAATTGACCCGTATATGTCACACCTGCCGAGCCTGCATCCTCCTCCACCCCTGTTCCCTAGTGTCGCTATCTCTGTGTGGTATGTGTGTCTCTCTGTCTCCCTCTGTTGCAGGTTGTTGGGAGTGTTGCCGGTTGCTGCCCTGCTGCTGCTGCACAGCTGCTGCCCATCACAATCATACCATCATCCCCTATTTAAGCTCTGCTTCTCCATTGTGTATTTGCTAGTTTGTCTCGTACGTCCATAGCCACTACTACTGCTCTAGCTTACTACCAGTCGTAGAAATCCTGTTGTTGCCAGATCTGTGCTACCTGTTGTAGCGTCTCCATCCTCCACCACCGGCGTCTTCTGGGTTTCCCCTCTCCAGACGAGAGGAGACAATGGCAGCCGAGTTGGCCGATCCCGAACCCATGCAGTTGGGGAGAACAAGACTTAACCTGGTGGAGCGGTGCAGACGGATAGCGAACAGGTGCTGTCTTTATTGTGGCCAACCGGGCCACTTTCTCTCAACCTGTCCACTAAAAGACAGGGCTCACCAGTAGGAGAGAGGATACTAGTGTGCCAAACAATGGAGAGGTGTGGGTCTCTCCGCCCACCCGCACCCAGCTCCTGGCCGCTCTGTGTTTGGAGGGTCAGTCCATGCCTCTCTCTGCCCTTGTCGACTGTAGGGCAGATGAGAGCTTCATAGACTCCACCTTGGTCCATCAGTTGGGCATCCCCACCACTCCACTGGATATTCCCTTAGAGGCCTGTACGCTGGACAGCAGCCCTATCAGTAAGATAACACTTTCCACCATTCCTGTCAAATTACATATTTCTGGTAATCACATAGAGGTAACCAAATTACATCTGACTGACTCTCCCCATGCCCCCTTAGTTCTAGGTCACTCTTGGATTAAGAAACATAATCCTCTCATTGATGGTCTGTTGAGTCTATCAGTAGTTGGAGCCCTTACTGTCATTCCCATTGCCTCAAATCTGCATCCATCCCCTCCTCTGCGGCCGCCCCACCCGGATTATGATGCTAGTCCATTCAGTGTTCCCCCATTTTATCATGACCTCAGGGAGGTGTTCAACAAGCAGTGTGCCTTATCCCTCCCTCCCCATAGACCTTATGACTGTGCTATTGACCTCCTGCCAGGGGCCACTCTCCCTGGGGGGCGGCTCGACTCCCTTCTGATCCGGAGAAGGCTGCTGGTCTCATCCGCCCGTCTTCCTCCCCTGTGGGGGCTGGGTTCTTTTTTGTCGACAAGGACAAGAGTCTACACCCCTGTATAGACTTCCATGGGCTCAATAACATCACGGTTAAGAACCGTTACCCCCTTCCCCTCATCTCCTCTGCCTTTGAGTCACTACAGGGAGCTACCATCTTCTCCAAGCTGGACCTCAGGAATGCCTACCATTTGGTCCACATTAGGGAGGGGGATGAGTGGAAAACTGGTACTCAACATGCCCATCGGCCATGTTGAGTACCTAGTTATGCCGTTCGGCCTCACCAACGCCCCTGCCATCTTCCAGGCCATGATCAGCCATGTCCATCAGGTCCTCCAGCATCTGCTGGAGAATAAGCTGTTCGTTAAAACGGAGAAGTGTGTGTTCCACGTCCCCACTGTCTCCTTCCTGGGCTACATTGTCCCCGAGGGGCAGATTCACATGGACCCGGACAAGGTTAAAGCTGTCCTAGCCTGGCCTCCACCCTCTACTTGCAAGGAGTTGCAGCGCTTCCTGGTGTTTGCCAACTTCTATCACAGGTTCATTAGGAACTATGGCACCCTGGCAGCACCCCTCACTTCTCTCACCTCCTGCAACTCACCATTCTCCTGGATGCCGGCTGCAGAGAGGATGTTCAAGGATCTTAAGCGCCGCTTCTCCTCAGCTCCCATCTTGGTCCATCCTGACCCCTCTCTCCAGTTTGTGGTGGAGGTTGACGCCTCAGACGGCCCCCACGGCCGTCCTCTCCCAACAGTCACCATCTGACCAGACTGCCTGACTCCTACCGAGATAAACTATGACATCGGCAATCAGGAATTATTGGTAGTCAAGTTGGAAGAGTGGAGACACTGGCTGGAGGGGGCTGAGCAACCGTTCATTGTTTGGACCGATCACAAGAACCTGGCATACATCCAGCATGTCAAACGGCTAAACTCCCGCCAGGCCCGTTGGGCCCTATTCTTCAACCGCTTCAACTTTACACTCTCGTATCACCCCGGATCCAACAATGCCAAGCCTGACGCACTCTTCCGCTGTTTTAGTGCTGCAGAGGACCACTCCATCCCTGAGCCTATCCTGCCCGCTGCATGCCTGGTAGCTGCGGTCACATGGAGGGTCGAGTCTCTGGTTAAGGAGGCCCAACACCTCCAACCAGATCCTGGGAATGGTCCTGCCAACCGCCTGTTCGTTCCCGATAGTGTCCGCTTTCAGGTACTCCAGTGGGGCCACAGTTCGAAGCTCTCGTGTCACTTTCCTTCCGCTGCAGACACTTCTGGTGGCCGACTATGGTGAGTGATGCCCGCAATTTTGTGTCTGCCTGTTCCACCTGTGCCCGTAACAAGTCTTCCACCCAAGCCTCTTCAGGTGTGCTTGCCCCCTTCCGGTGGCCCGCCGTCCCTGGTCCCACATCTCCCTGGACTTTGTTACCAGGCTACCTCCTTCTGACGGGCACACAGTCATCCTCACCATAGTCGACTAGTTCTCTAAGGCTGGCCACTTCATCCCATTCCCTAAACTGCCCTCCGCCAAGGAGACTGCCTTGCTCATTATCCTCCACGTCTTCCGGCTCCATGGTCTCCCCCAGGACATCATCTCAGATCGGGGCCTGCAATTCTTTTCTCTGCTCCCTGGGCTACCAATCCCCGCTTTTTCCTGCTCAGAAGAAGGAGGTCGCTGTACCCACAGCCCAGGACTTCATCCACCGGTGTCACCGGACCAGGAGGAGAGCACGGGTGATGCTGCTCTGCTCTTCCCACAGGTACCAGCAGCAAGCAGACCGTCACTGGACCCCGGCTCCTCACTTCACGCCAGGGCAAGAGGTCTGGCTGTCCACCAAGGATATTCCCCTATGCACAGAATCCCGTAAGCTGTCTCCCAGGTTCATTGGGCCATTTCCCATCTCCAAGATCATCAACCCCACTGTGGTCCGCTTCAAGCTGCCTCACACCCTCCGCATCCATGCCTCCTTCCACGTGTCCTGCATCGAGCCTGTCAGTTCCAGTCCCCTTTGCTGTGTTTATGTAGCCATTGCTGAGGATGTAATGAAGCCAATCAGAAACCTAGATGCTATTTTTGACATATCTTAACTTAAAAACATTGACCTGAACACAATAGGAAGGTTAACAGAGTCACATAAGTGATCGTAATCCCCTCTGAAAATGACATCATAATCATATGCTTTATTTTTTAGGTATTGATACAGTAAGTGCTTGTTTTTCAATGAGCACGTGTGCAGGGATATGTGGGTGGTGTGATATTCTGAAGAAGAAAAAAAAGTATATTCTTTGTTTATTCCACAATATTGAATATAATGAGTGCGTGACGAATAACCGGGACCACTTTATCCAAGATGGCCACTCCGATCAAAGAGTCGACACGGACACAGGAAACAGTTCTTGTTTCTGTCACGGTCTCAGCCAGTTTCCCTATGTTCTCCCTCCCCCTTGTGTTTCCAGTGCGTCTCTATCTGTCCACTGTGTGTGTGTGTGTGTGTGTGTGTGCGTGGTGGGCGTGGCATTCCAATCATTTGATTGTTGATTCAGCCAGTGTGGTCAGCATACGTTCCCGGCCTCTAGAATAGTGAATTCTAGCTCTGTGTCTTCCTACGTCATCCTAACCTTGACTCTCTTTTGTCCCAGGATCTCTACCTGTCATCCAGCCATACTGCTCTTCTCCCTCCCTGTTTGCCTGTCCATCACCTGCCTGCCTTACTTGCCGCACTCACCACCAGTCCCTCCGTCTCCGCCCCTGTCTCAAGTTTTCACCAGATCCAAATACCAAACACACCAAGCTCTATAGTACTAGCAACTAGCCATACTAGCAACATACCATAAGCGCTATACAAACACAAATGTCCAGCAGAATAGCCCGGCTAGGAGGGACATGCAGCCGCAGTGCAACAATCTACAACACAACCCCGCACACACCCAAACAAATGCCAGGACCCCACGGCACCACCTGGGCTGTCCAAAGTGCCCAACTAGAATAACAATATATAATCCAATAACGAAAGTAATTGGGGAATTTACAACACACAAATTTCTTTCCAGTGTATCTTGAGGCCATAATGCAAACGTTGCCATGGAAAGCAACTGAGTTTTCATTTGCTACTGTGTGATATTGCTTTAGAATGAATATCATCTATTCCCTGCATCAATAATATTGATCAACAAGCTTTTATGAATACCTAAAAAAGTTGACCTTATGGAGAACCAATATCATACTGGATCTCCATAAGGTCAACTTTTTTAGGTATTCATAAAAGCTTGTTATTTATGGTTTTTTTCATTGATCTTCCTGCATTTTGACATTTGCAGTGTCATTCGTGATGCGGTCAGGTCCCAGGGTTATGCAACATTTTCTACACATGGGAGATAATATCAGCCATCAGTTGCAGTTAAGAAAAAAACTGAACTGATAACTAAGGCTGAAATTTATCCTGGCGGTCCTCATGTTGTCGTTGGCTTGGTCATTCTGGCACTTTGGCTGCATTAGTCTTTCTGCTTTTCCAATTCATAGACTTGTTGTTGTCAACAGGTTTCACTATTAATGAGAGTCAGGGCTATGATATCAGTCAGGCTAACCACAATGTGAGTTGAGAGGAAGGGGGTGGAGCTTTAATGGTTTACAGAAGGCAGAGACTTCTAATATTCGACAGCCACACAATAGACATTTGTTTTTTCATTTAGTTAAGTTACAAAGAAACCCTGGTTGGCCTGTACTGGTAATCCCTCTACACTTTCTAGTTGTGGTCGATATGAGAAACATCTACATTTACTGTGGTCTTCTTTCCGGTGAGTTTGTCTGTGCCTACTACTATCATTTTGTTGCTGCCAAATTATATGCTGCATGTATTTTCCTGAAGTGTTTGAGTTCAAATGAGTTATCCACCATTTTTAAAGTGTCATCTAAGTCAAAGATAGAATACATAATTAAAAGAAATTAAGGAGGATAACGTCAGTCGTTGGTTGACAGAATGATCTTCTACATCAGGGGTCAGCAACTACATTTAGCCTCGGGCCAATTTTTTTAGTAGCAGTTGATAGGTGGGCCAGACCATAATGTAACTACGTATTCAAGACTGAAATTCCATTCTGCATATGCTTTTAATAAATGTAGTAAATTGTTTTCCTTATTAGAAAAATAAATGCCCAGCAGTAGCCTCAGCAATTTTATTCTCAAACCAAACGTTTAGCTTTCTGTATAGGTGTAGCAACAGGCAGTGGCAGCATGCACCCAAAACATCTGAGGGGGCACAGAGAGAAATATAAGCTTGCACACGATGTGACCTCAACATTTTTGGCTCTTGCATCATGCTGACTGTCACTGGCCTGATTACTGGACAAATGAAAGATGTAAATACCAATGTGAATTTCACATGGATGTACCTTTTTTAATCAGATTTCTATCTGGGCTTGCCATACCTCTTGAGCTGTCAACCTCATTTGTGATGGGGGTTTTTTTGGCTTTCACCCCTTGAAGAATGAAGATATTTTCGAAGATATATTTTTTCTGCATTCTTCTCTGCAAATATGAAATTGAATTCAGTGTAGGCTACTGACTTAGCGCTTTTCCACCAAGACCTGTCCTGGAGACTGGTGGCTTTGGTGCTCCGCGGCTGACCTGCCGGGGCGGACACCAGGTGCACTGGCCCGGGAGAGACGCCGCTGAAAAGCGTCCGTCTCGGTTTGCTACACATGCTTTTTAATTTTACAAGAAAATATTGAAAGAATGAGTGATTGGAGTGATGCCCATAACGTTGTCCTCTAGATTGGTGGAAACGCGGGTCCTTAAGGTTAGCTGGTTCCAGTGCTCAGCACCGACTCATGCACCGGCTTGTGAACGACAGGAATGAACCCAACAGGAAGAAGGGGGAGATGATTATCAAAAATACTTCTGAGTGAATATACAGTCATCTTGCTATATATTTTTGGAGATATAAAAAAAAATTTTTATTGTATGTAAATAGATTGTTTGGCATGTCACTGCGTTTTATTTTTTTAATTTTCGTTAAAATAACTGGAAACTACTGGCAGGCCAGAATTGTTTTTTTCCTGGGCCACTACAGGCCGCCAGTTGCTGATCCCTGTTCTATATTGTAGGTATGTTGAATGATGAACTTGACAAAGTTTTTACTTGATTCCCTCCTGCAGTTTTGAGCGCTGAGAAGAAGCCTCTCGATGTCAAAGGCTACGTCGGGAGAAGTGTGGCATTCACCTGCTCAAACTGGAACGTATGGAGAGGACAAAAAACTAATGTAAAGTACCTTTGTCGAGATCCATGCAAGAAAGATGAAGACATCATCCTCAAGGCAACATATGGAACAACTTCCAGTACGACTAGAATACACTTGAATAACACAGAAGAATATTTAGTTGTGACCTTCACTCACCTCCAAATGTCAGACTCTAAGAACTACATTTGTGGATTGGAGAGGATCGGCTCTGATTCATATGTAAAAGTGTCTCTTACAGTTTTACCTGGTGAGTTAATGCTCCTCAATAAATAAACCTAAGTTAAGCGACACCAATTGTGTATTTTTCAAGCTAGCTAATGATTGCTAAACGTAGCATCCGTCACTTTCATCCATCCTTCCAGGTCCTGAGAGGACGCCTAAACCAGTCATCAGTTCCACCGTGTCTCCAAGTGGCTCAGCAGCTCTCAGTGATGTGTCTACACCACACCACGACATTTCAACCACGGTCACCGAACAAGGAGATGGTATGGAGTGCGCTTTTCCTCAATTCTTTGTGCACAATCGCAATGATACAAAAAGCCCATATTCAGAAAACCAGTTAACACCGGTACAGATTTTACATATTGATACCGTTTAAACTTTAGCAAGACGATGAGGCAACTTCTTTGAGAGGATGTAGGGAGGTAACTGAGGTTAGAAGTGTGATGAACTGATAACTATTTCTGAAACGTATACTGGCAGTCCTCATCTTCAAACAGTCGTTGGCTTATTCATGACTCACTCTGTCTCTTTAGCTGCATTAGTCTTTCTTTCTTTCTTTCATCAGGAAGAGTACTATATGTCCTTGGGCTGGGTATAATTGTCATGGTAGCCTTATTATTGGTGATCCTGCTGATGCTTTACAGGATGTTTATCAGAAAACAATCAAGTAAGATACACACACACACACACACACACACACACATACATATACACACACGTAAGCAAATTCATATTATGAGTAAAGCATCAGTCAGTCAGAGTAACACGTTGTCCGATATGTTTTCCAGTGGTCATCTCCAGTGATGGGAACCTCCGTGAAGCTCTTGCAGAGGTGACTGTTACCTTTATGATCACAACCTAGCCGGGTTTCTTATACAATGTGTAGGGATCTAAACTGGGCTGTTCCTTGTGGGTCCCCTCTTAGCAATTGTATGGTTTGATGGCTAAGGTGTCCCGCAGCAAGACTGTATTGAATTTGTCAATTTGTAGGGAACTGAAGGGGGATCCTTTTTTAACACATTAAGATGTTGGCAATGCTTCGGTTACATGTCCATTTCCACCCTGTTCAACCTAAAACCAGGACCACCGTAAATCGTAGTCCATTTTTGTTATTCTCAGTATTTCTTTCAACCTATTCAATTTGATTTCTTTCTTTTCTGTGACCACTTCCTACTTCCAAGGATAATATTGATTATGAGGAACCTACTGTCTACCCTTCTGTCATCAACTCTGAGGTTAACCCAACCAACAACCTCTATGCTAACGTTTACTTCCACCAACAACCCACAAGTCCAATATGTGACCAAGACCAAGACTCCCCTATCTACAACAAACTACAATATACCAGAGACTCTCCAAACCCTCCTCTGGTGGGATCTGCTGATGCAGTTCCTGATGATGAATTCTACTCAGTAGCACAGCTTCCTAACCGTCCAACGGAGGTTTCCGGGAGCCAAACTTCTAACTCCGAGGTTCCAGTCAAGCCAATGGGGCAATATGTGGCAAGCACAGCCACAGGTTGCCAAAGTGACGTGGTGTACTCTGTTATTCAGTAATCCGAAGAGCAGGACATTCTGAACTAAATCGACTCCATCGAAATGACTCTCTATTCCCCTTGCCCAGTTACAAAAATCAACCTCAAGGTGCCCAACAATATAGAATTCAGGTGGACACAAGGGGAACTTACTTGATTCTCCTGGGAAATCTGGACTAACTCCTGTTTGGGTTAAATGTTTTACCTTATGTGGGAGAATACAGCTTCTCTGGCTCAGCACCAGTTTGCCATTTATCCTCACTGTGAATCCACCTTAGGTCCAGGACATGTTTCATCACATTCATCTTTTCATGTGTCGATAAACTGATAATTGCGTTAGGAGTGGGCAGGGTGGCCTTAGAGTTGGAGTAAGTGTCCTTGGGCCAGACAACGAACCCCTACCTGTTCACTCACCTGTTTGCCATTTCAGTTGGCTCACCATGAGAGTTCGGATTCAAGATTTGCATTACCTGACTCTCTTGTATTCTGCTTTGATTCTAATCTATTTGTGTGTGAAAGCCATGTTTGAGCTCCATGTCTTTTTGCTCCCCACAACAGTAATATAATGGCTGAACCTGAAAGTGACTGCTTGTCCATCCTGTTCTTGATCTGATGTAGGAGAAAGAGGTCCAAGTATCAGGCCAGTGATAAAAGACCGGACCTCCCCACCAACACTTAATCTTCTTCACGATTCCGAAAATTCAACAGTTACTAGAGTCTCAAACAGGTTCAAAATAAATCACTGGAGAAGTTCAGAGTTCGATGCATAGAGTTTTATTCTTCACAGACACAAAACCCGAGTCGGCTCCGGAACCAGACTAACAAAAGGTATCTGCGCATGATCTTATATATCCTAAAAACTGGGTGGAGAATACCGATTTACGCCCCATTCTGGCAAAGTTAGCTCGATGTCAGCAAGTATTTTTCTTGATCAGCAAGTATTTTTGCTTGATAGGCAGAAACAATGAGTTCACCAACCTTATATGGACATATCACCCAAACTCAAACTGCGAGCATCAGCAAAGACGGCCATCGCGCACCATTTTGCTATCGCCTTGGCATTATTCCTAGCTTCGTGATATCAAATTTGGTTTTTCCTGGGCGGGTCTTAAATGCTACGTGTTGGTTTTCCTGGGCGGGTCTTAAATGCTACGTGTTGGTTTTCATGGGTGGGTCTTAAATGCTACGTGTTGGTTTTCATGGGTGGGTCTTAAATTAAGCTTGGCCCCCTGGGCGGGTCTTGAAATAAGCTTGGCCCCCTGGGCGGGTCTTGATATAAGCTTGGCCCCCTGGGCGGGTCTTGATATTAGCTCGGCCCCCTGGGCGGAGCTCTGTGGGCAGTACCTCCCCCTGGACTTCTCCTGTCTGCGCATGCCCTGCCAGTCTATTTTTAGATACTTTTTCCTGCTCGGGCCTGTGCAGCCTGTCTCTATTCTCCCCTCTCATGAGAGGGCCTCAACCTGTATTTTTCAAAACTTTATGATTACTTTGGGTTTTCTTGTAGGTTACACGTTTCAATCAAAACACTCTTTTTATATCTGTCGGCCTGACATTTTTCCCTTATAAAATTGCTTAATACAAATACATCAAGATGCATAAAGTAATACAGCAAAGAAATGATAATTATTTTACAACAGATCCTATTTCTATACCATAGTCCCATGTTTCATTTCACTGTGGGTTATTGTAGTGTATAATGTGAACATGATTAAAAGGGAACAAAACATTCATTGTCATCCAATATTATGTGATAATAATAAGTAACTTAATAAGTAACTTATGACTCAATCATAACCACAAAATCTACACTTGTTTTCAATAAACCACATTTTCCTGACAATATACCATTTGTTGAAATTTGTTGAAAAAGGCTCAATTTATCCAATACATTGACTATGGTGAATATTAGAACACAAATAATTTGTGTTTTTTTATTTCCTTCTAACTTTTAATTATCAATCATAGTGACGTCTATTGTGTTTTAGGTCAAAATTGACCCGTATAGACCTAATTAAGGGAAAGCTTAATTGTGCCCCGCCTTGGTTTTCATAGCATATGGAAGACTATGATGTATTGCCATTTTTGGACCATTTTCCAAAATTTCCATGTCACCCATATTCTAACTGACTAAATTACATAAGAAAAATGGTTTTGCTGTGTTTATGTTGCCATTGTTGAGGATGTACTAAAGCCAATAGAAAACTAGATAGTATTTTTTGACATATCTGAACTTTGACGTGAACACAACAGGAAGGTTAACAGAGCCACATAAGTGATTGTTATCCCCTCGGAAAATGGCATCAGTAAACACAAACAACTCTCTCCTAAAGAGACAGAACACAGGTAACAATGTGGTACAGATGTACCACCTGGAGCTGCTCCACTGACAAGGATTATTAGAATTGTCCTATTATTTAGCAATCATCCTAGATACTGCCAGAGTCACATTTTCCATCTCTCTGATGGATTCTGTGTGATCATGACATATTAGCGGACAGTTTCTCACTACGGGAGACGGACGGGAACGTTAAAGAATGAACTGTCCACAGGGCACACAGTAGGAACTCCATGTTTCAGAGCTGAAACAAAGCTGGGAATAACCCGCTGAGGAATTAATCCATTATCACGTCCCAGTGTAAATGAATTCCGGACAGAAGGAAGGAATCACAGCGATTCAAGGACATTGACACACAAACCAGTGAATGAACACGTTGAGGTAAAATGTTTTCTCTCTTTCTCTTTCCCTCTCCGTCTCCTTTACTGTCTTTGCCTCTCAAACACACACTCTCTCCAAAACACACACACGCACACACACACACACACACACACACACACACACACACACACACACACAGAGCAGGCAGAAGTCACCTTGTCAGCAGTAATGCCCCACAGTAGCTATTCTTGTCAGGCTGAGAGAGAGAGGGAGCAGCTTGTTGTTGTTGTTGTTGTTGTTGTTGTTGTTGTTGCTGTGAACATTAGCGACCAGGGGAATAGTGTGTTGGCCTGCAGGTATCTGCTCTGTTGTCAATGACAGTCAATGACATTCTGTTGCTAAGTGCAAGGGACACACACACACACACACACACACACACACACACACACACACACACACACACACACACACACACACACAGCTGGTTTTAGCATTGCTGCCCTACTAATATTTTCAGGAAGTTTGACATCAACTTTACCACGACCAAAAATGTGATTCATTGTAAGTTTGTGGCTGTATTGTACTTTCAGATGAGCTTTTGTTGACATTTGTGCCGGTGACCAAAAAAAACACCAAAAGCAAGTGTGGACTGTTGTTGGATGGAGAGATGGAAAGAAGGGACGAATGATGGAGAGCTGGAATGGAAAGAGAAATGGAGGAATAGATGGACGGGGGGGGGATAGAAATGAGGACGAGGTGGATGGACAGAGAGAAGTAATGGGGAGCAATATATGGAGAGAGGGATGGAGGCACACAGCTCCTAGGCATCTGGTCTGGCCTTCTGCCTTCTGGGCATATGGCCTTGTCTCTCTAATGGTCAGCAAACACACACACACACACACACACACACACACACAAACTTCCATGCTGTGTACAAGCCAGCAAGCAAATAACTTGTTTTCAATTGTTTTCAAGCCTGGTAAACTTCTCTCTGAGGAAGGGGCCTGGAAAACGCTCAAAATTGTGAGGTGGCAGGAGATCTAGGACGGAGAATAGGCCTAATTCTTGGGGCCTTCAGTCTTCTCTGGTCCTGGTCAGCTCCGACATATCTGAGTCTTAACCCTTTACGGCGCTGATCTGCTGCTTTGCATCGCTGGTCCAGACAGGTGTACATTTTGTTTTTAAGCGCATCCTCAGGAGATCCTCAGCTTCCTTTGCACAGCGAGAAGCGCATCCCACATTCATTTCTTCACACTTCCCTCCATTGAGACCAGTCTCGGGACTGAGAGTAATCAACACACACAAAAACAATGTAACACACCAAAAAAGTGAATATCTACCATTCATACCGTTCCAAAGATTTTGTTCTTCAATTGCAACGACTCAATTGTTGTTTGTCTGTCTTGCTCGTCCTAGATTATGTCGGCCCATTCAAATCATTGTCAAAAGCAACAATGGTGCAGATTTCAATAGCTTTTCGCAGCAAAAATGACATTGTTTGTATGGGATTATTTTCTAGCCCTTTCATTCATATAAACAATTCCCTTTATTTGCCCAATGAAATTCATGTGTGGTCACTGGCGGGGAATCTTCTCCACCAACAGGAAGTGACCGTCCCTCCGGTAGCGTTTAGCATAAAACGTTCACAGAACCGGCCGGGGTGGTGTTGGAGGAAGAAGAGTCCAGGTCTGGGCCAGTGTAAAGACTGGACCTCCTCGCCAACACTTAATCTTCTTCACAATTCAGTAGTTACTGGAGTCTCAAAACAGTCACTAGAGTTCGATGCATAGCATTTTATTCTTCTACAGAGACAAAACCTGAGTTGGTTCCAGAACCAGACTGAAGTACAACTGTCTGTGCTTGCTCTTATATAGTCCAAGAACTGGGTGGAGAATACTAGGTTTCTCTCCATTGGTCTTATTTTCCTAATCTGGTCATTCTGGGTGGCCCTCACATACATGTCCGGAGGGATTTCGAATACACTCTTATATAAGACCTCTGGGCATATCTGCGCATGTCTGGGTAAGTTTGGATACTTTCCATGACACCATTAGGTACTTCCTCCTCCTGCCATTGCAGGTACTTTTCCATTACGGGGCCTGTCCAGCCCGTCCTTTTTGACACCCTTATTTTGGGGAGACTTTGGACTGTATTTTTTAAAAACTTTATGATTACTTTATGATCTTCAGGTTACAAGCTTAATCAAACACAATCTTTATATTTATGCAGACTTAACATTTTGATATTAATGATATTGCTTAATACAGAGCATATACCTCAGCTATAATCATTTACAACGGTGGGTAAACCTCCAGGGTACGATTTCCTCAAAAACTCATACAGTTGCACTCTCCCAACGTGCAAAATTCCCTAGTGCCGCTTTAAACAGAGAATTTGTTGAATATCGTAACAGAATGCTGTGCGCCGTCCTCTCCATTTTCCATTGTGCATCGAAATCCGGCGTGCAAACAAACGTTGTTGCGTGTCATCTGCTCTCTCTCTATCTGTCTAAAAAAAAGCAGAAACACTTAAAAAAAGAAAAAGAAAAAATAAAGACGTTGATCTGCAGCCTGAAGGAGATCATCCTGTTGCCGGTGGATGCGTGAGCTCATTGAGAGGCTATCGCTCTCCTCTAGTGGGGCGCCGTGTAGAATTTAGATTCAGGTATTAAGATCCCTGCTAACTCAATTGGTTCCCAGCTCCGCGGGGAAAGTTGATTTGATAGGTTTAATTAGATATAGTGGTGATAGTCTAGGCGTGAAGTGTGTGTGTGTGTGTGTGTGTGTGTGTGTGTGTGTGTGTGTGTGTGTTTTATGCAGGTGATGTCTTAAGTGGATAACGGTTCGATCTACTGGGAAGAAATTCAGTGTGTGTGTATCTTTCCCAAGGGAGAGCAAGAGAAAGTGTGTGAAAGTCTGTGTGTATGTGTGTGTGTGTGTGTGTGCCAAGCTCATAAGCAGGACAGATTTCCATCTTTCCCTCAAGAGCCATTCCCAGAAATATGCACTCAGAAATAATTGCCGCCAATCCTCTATTTTCTTAAAATACATGAAAAAAATGGGGTGAGATAATTCTGCTTATTTCCGACGCAGTGTTGTTTTTAAGTAAACCAGTCAATATCGTCAAACAAGGAAAGGCATATCACTCCAATTGTAGAAAATGCAATGAAATGATTACTTTTTTTTGCAACACCCTTTATTGCTTTTGCCATTAAAGAGATTAACGTAAAGGCTTCCCTTTCACTGAGCCATAATCCTTCCTGCCTGCCTGATGTTTCTCCGCGGGGGTGCAAAGGGCCTCTGAAACACCTTTTGAGACCCGGTGACGGTCGTTCAAGGAAGGCTGCGACTTGCGCATTCACCGCGAGGGAAAAGGGTCAGGTGTAATATTGCTGGGGCTGCATTTCACACAGAGCGCGGGGACTTCAGCCAATTAAAAAGCTTCCCTTTGTTCGGGAAATCAAATCGAGCGAATTATGAGCACACCTGCAGTTCTAAAGTGTCTTAAGCTAATTAGTTTCTACCCCCCCGCCCACGCCTCTAAAGTCAAAGCTAACAATTAAAACCCGCCCGCCCCGGGCTGCACCTCTCCGATGTTAGCCAATTACAGCCGCTTCCAAAGTCATATCATCCAATTACCTTCCCGTACCACCCTGGATTCTGTAGACCCATTAGCCAATTATACATCTCGCACAATGATTTCCTCACACACACACACACACACACACACACACACAGTTCCCTGAATCTGCAGTTTGACATTGTTAAAACACATCCCACTCTCTTTTTTTTTTCTTTTCTCCGACACTCTTATTAGCAGCTATCAAAGCCCCCAGCATGCTTCGCTCCGACTCCAGCTGAGGCCAAGCCCAGCCCGGCGCCACTTTTCCCTCATGATAATACCGGCACTTGAAAACTCACCTTCACTGGAGCAAGATAATGACAACGCAGGGATGGCTGGAGCGGTCACTGAGTTTGATGTTTCTTAGCGGTGTTGGACTCGTTTTCTACCGTGAGTGAAAAAAACAAAAACATTTTCAGTGATAGTTTTTCTTATTTTCACAAAAACCTTACCCGCCTTGTGATGGACTACCGACCTGTCCAGGGTGTTTCTCTGCCTTCTGCCCCGATGCATGGTGGGATAGGCTCCAGCCCCCTCTGGTGACCCTGAATAGGAATGAGTGGGTGAAGAAATTGAATGAGCCTTTCATGTGATGAATAGGTGCTATATGTGCTATCGAGGAATGCAATCTGCACATAATTCATACTTAGAACATGTCATCTGTGTGTCAGAGGCCTGCATTGGCTCGGCTCGGTCAGTACAGAGCTAATGTTATGAGGAGTGGTGATCGTTTTCACACCGGATCAAAGAGAAGATTGAAATGAAAGACATTGGACATTGAAACACAAGACAGACCGTCAGACAGGGGAATCGCAGCAGGTTCACTTATGAAAAGATGGACTCATATATTGTGCAAGGTCAGAAGTCAACGTTGGTGCACGACTGAAAGAGAAGCTGGAGTATTTCTGAGTAATTCGCTGATTCACAGACATCCATGCCTGGGAGTTGCCCAGTCAAACTACAGTCTCCTCCTGCCGGGCCTCTGAGAAGCCCCACTGAAGCCATCGGGGGCAAAGTGCCTGGCGCAAGGGCACCTTGGCAGTTGTTGAAGACGGGGAGAGAGTTAGTCAGAGCACCTTCCCCACATCCAGCTTACCTCTGCTTGTCCAGGGATTCAAAGTGTTGAGGAAGAACTCGAAACGAAGACGAAACAGGCAGATTATCAGTTTATTCGATTGGGAGCACAGAACTCTGAAACTGAAGCAATCGTGTACAGCTTTTACAATGAGGATGAAATGAGTTACATAAGGATGTTTGGATTTTCTCGTCTTCCCATCGGTCTAAAATCACAACAGCCAATAATAGTTGAACACGATTTATGAATTGTTTCTTTTCTCTAACAAGAGTATGTTCTTTGTCAGATAGGAGTCTCCCTAGCCTTTGAGGTTACATACCAGAGCTTTCTCATGATCCTTTAACGGGTCCTGAAGTGATAAGTTGACAGTTGCAGTTGTAATTTTGGTTGCAGGCAAGAACCAAATTCACGGAAAGTGCTGACAGAAAAGTGGCAGGAGTTTCTCCGAAGCTCGGATTAAGTCGGAAACGTGGTCGATGGAGACACTAGACACTGAAAACAATGCACCGCTGAAGAGCCTGCGGACGATGGTCGCGTTATACTTTATTCATCGTACTGAATTGAACGGAGATGCACTGAAAGGGCAGCCAATCACAGCGGTAAGACGAATAAGTCGTTTCGAATACTGCTCGGTGATTGCCGACAGAGAGATGCGGTCCCGAGGGATGTGAAAGCTATTGAGCTTCAATAGCCAGTCATAACATTCAGTCACTTGGATTGTTGCTGCTTAACTGCACGTATTGCTTGTTATGGTGAATTATTATCGCAGTACCGCTTCACCTCCGGCTGTAATAAGGAGTAATATGGCAACAACCTGAATGAGACGAGAATTCTGTTTGCTATTCGGTTCTATTGCATTTGAGAAAGAAGTGCACCGGCTGCGGCTGTACTAATGCAGGGTTGATGCTAGATGGATGCATTATCGGTTGTTGGTTTTTTTTCTTTACAGTGGCTGCTGCTGCATTGTATGAATTTGAAGATGAATTCCAGGACCTGGTTGGACAATATTGAGGCAGAAATGTGCATCGGCAAGTTGCTTTTCTTAGGTAAAGTTGACACTTTTTCACACATGTGCATCACTTTTTCGTTGTTCAATGCAAAACAGGACGATCAATCAATAAAATCATCAAGCAACTTTCTCCCAGACGGCAAAAGAAAAATCATAAGCATATCGTGATTATGTGATGCACCCTGGATGTGCGCTGCTTTCTTTCTTTGGAGTCGACTGATGAAGGCCATCGACCGTCGTGTCGACACATCACGTGGGTGGGAAAGAATTGAATTATGTGTCCACTTTGCCGCCAAATTGCCGCTTTGATTTTTGTCACCGCAGAGACACCCCGGGGGGTGGGGGGATAGGGGTGGCAATTGTGATCCCAACCTTCACATCTCCTCCTCTCATCATTTCTCCCTGCAGGACGCCACAGTTGGAAGAAGAAAGTAGGGATTGTCTTGATAAGCAAACAGCCCTCAGGGTGGCTGCTTTTGGTGGGACGTAAATGCCTTTGTCTTCGCTATCAAAACAGTTTGCCCTCATTCAATTACTCCTTCCATGGGGTTTGTTTGTCCCTGTGTTCATGGGTCGTAATGCAGTTACAGTCGGTTCTCTGGACCTTGTAACTCAGTTACTACCTAATGTGTTTGAATACCAATTATTTGTGCAAGCATTTGGGAAGGGGGGTGGTCGGGGGGTGGTAATGTCTTTAAGGTATATCCTGTGGCGTTTGAATGAATTTAGCTGGCTGATGTAACGGGCTTTGCGATGTCTTTCACGTACACCCTCTAGTGACTGAGCAGCTATTTGTGTTTTCATCTTTGGTTCATTAGCAGTCATCTCGCTTTCGGTCGATACTATCGACCCGGAGCCGCGCGGAGAACATCCTCTCGCAATAGAGACAAAGATGTTAAGTTTTAACTTTTCCATCCATCCATTATCTATCACCGCTTATCCTGTTCAGGGTCGTGGGGGGGCTGGAGCCTATCCCAGCCGCCATTGGGCGAAAGGCGGGGTACACCCTGGACAGGTCGCCAGTCCATCACAGGGCCAACGCATAGAGACAAACACCCGTTCACACTCACGTTCATACCTACGGGCAATTTTTAGAGTCACCAATTATCCTAAGCCGCATGTTTTTGGACTGTGGGAGGAAGCCGGAGAACCCGGCTTTTGTATTTAGGTAAGTGTTTGTCCTCCATGTCCATTAAGATTTTTGTTTGCTGTTGGACCAACGGATTGGAATATTACGTCCAGAGAACTAGGAATATGTTGTATATCTCTGCTGGACTGAGGATAGGTCAGTTAAGCATTTCACCCTCAAAACCAGAAACTAGACAACCAAAATGTTGTACTTCATCACACCATTACGATGTGAAGTCTGGAGCCGCACATTAATAACAATAATCGGGTGACCGGTTTTATGCAGAACTGGTTTGGGCATTCATATGATGTTTGTTTTTAACTTTCACACCCAAATGAGCTTCACTTTATAGCATCAATAACAGCTCTGACACAGAAAATGAGCTTGCACTCCCAGGGCGTGTTTCCAGATGGACAGTAACTAATTACAACTACTCCAGTTACTCTACTTGAGTAGATTTAATTACAAGTACACTTTAATACTGGAGTACTTTTTTGTGACATTGGTAATTTTGCAGATGACAACCGACTTGTGTACATTTTTTAAGACAAGTCACAGTAATTTAAAGGCACATTTCACACAGTTCAAACCTCTGTCATTTACCACTCACCCCATGAAGTAAACAACTAGTGTCTGGTCTTTAAATGTTCCAATAATCATCCAATCCATCCAATCCATTTTATAGCCAAACAATTGCACTGTGAGTCCAAAAGGCCTCTGTTTACCTCTCTATGCACCGATATTCTGGGTCGAGCAAACAGTAACTTAAATACTTTGAATTTGATGGTCAAGTTCCATTTTTGGGGCGAAATGTTCCTTTAACTTGCATCGCGAGCACTCTTCTCCGCTGTTGTCTCACTTTAGTTTGCCTCAGTATAAAAGCGTGCGAATGTCCAGGTGCGTCAGGAGAAGAAGTGTCAAGTTGAGAGGAAGTGTGCGGGAGACGAGAGAGAGAGAGAGAGAGAGAGAGAGAGAGGGAACAGGGGCCGAGAGACAGAACAGAAGGGAGGACGGACGTAGAGAGAAACGACGATAATGGAAAGCGTCGCCACACCAAGCAGACTCATTAACCTGTCCCCTCCTATCCGACCCCTAGCGCTCGGCATGTTACAATGAAAGAAAACGATGGGCTGAATTAGAAAAGATAAGGGAGAGAAAGCCCTTCATTTAGTCGCCCATCCTGATCTCACTAGGAGGAGAAATTTGGAGACAGAGACACGGCTCTTCAGGACCTGGAGGAAATTAAATACTGAATTCAATGGGCAAGGCCGACTCAATCACACCATTTCTTTTGTAAAATGACCCGGGAATTGAATCCCCCGCCGCTTCGCTGAGGATGTTATTGCTTTTGCAGCTATTTCTGTTAAACTGGGGCTGGGCACTGGCTAGGGCTCACACACACACACACACACACACATCCACACACACACACACATGCATTCAGTGACACACACATGTAAACACACATACATGCACAATGTCAAAAGGTACATACAGATACATTTTTTTCTTTAACATGGGATAAATATTGACTGGGTCACACACACACACACACATTTTCTTTTCTTTAACTGGGTTTCACAAACAGACACAGTTGAAACACTTGACCTGCATACACATTTTTACCATTCACAGCACTAGAAAACAGAAATTCAACAGAAATTAGACTCACTTCAATATAAATCAAATAACAGCATATTTTGACTTTTCAGTTCATTTGTTTCATTAAGCAGAATAAAACATTTTCATGGCACTTTGTTGTATTTTATTTTGGCGACATCTAATTTGCCAAGCGACGAAGCGTAGTGCCTCGAAGCTTCCTCTTGAAGTTGTTTCCCCATTTTTTTTGAATCACTGTGCTTTCTGCTGTTTTTTCCGGCCTATCTCTATGTACTGTTACGATACGTAAGATACGTGTGTGTCTGACCATGAGGCTATTGTTTTTGATGTACTGCTGTCTCACTCCACTCCACGCTCTCACTTCCTGTTCTCAGAGGCCTTCATAGTATCTGCGAGCACCCGTATTGTCAAAGCATGCAAGGGCACAGAGTAGAAAAAAAAAAATCGTAACACTTTATAATAAGTTTGCCTTAACAAATGTTAGTAAATACATAGATAAATGATGAACAATCCCTTAACTAAGGCATGTTAAAGGGTAATTCCGGTATTTTTAAACCTGGGCTCTATTTGTACATATTAGTCATTTATACCCCAAAATAGGTACAAAAAGTTTTGGAATTGCTCCAGTAGATCTCAGACCTCAGCCGGGAGTCGCGAAACGGGCTGCTATGGCTTCAACGTAATCCGCAGGGGCAAGTGCGCCGATCAAAGTACGTCCACTAAAAGTGCTTGTTTTTGCCACTGACAGGCTCAGATTGTTATTTGAAGTGTCTGACAACATAATGGAAAGGATCCCTACAGAGACAGACCTTTGTTTAACCAGAAACCTTTGTTTAACCTCTTCCTGCAACAAGTCACCTCATCTTTCAGATTTCAGAGCGAGACTTCTCCTTTAGTGAGACTTTCATTTTCTGGATAAACAAAGGTCTGTCTCTGTAGGGATCCTTTCCGTAATGTTGTCAGACACACAAATAACAATCTGAGCCTGTCAGTGGCAAAAACAAGCACTTTTAGTGGACGTACTTTGAACGCGCAGAGTTGCCACTGCGGATTACGTTGCAGCCATAGCAGCCCGCTTTGCGACTGCCGGCTGAGGCAATCTACTGGAGCAAATCTGAAACTTTTTGTACCTATTTTGGGGTATAAATGACTAATATGTACAAATAGAGCCCAGGTTTAAAAATACCGGAATTACCCTTTAATGCTTGATAATACTGTTTACTAATGCATGTGTAAATGCTGTATGTGATGAAGTTCTCCCTTTGCCAGAACTTCCTCTTTGGTTACTAAACTATTTACTAATATATTACAAAGCATGGACAAAACTACTAGGCCATTTACAAATGCACTTATAAAATTACATTTGCCAATTTTACATCACCTGTTGCAAGATGATGCTCTTCCTGCCTTACCAATGGCTTACAAGTGCTTTTAAGGCATTACTTCTACATCTTCGGAAAAATTGCAAAACGTTAGCTAGCGTTAAGCTAATTATGCTAATGCTAGCATAATGTTAGCTTAATGTTAGCTTACTTTTTACTAACATTTTATAAGGGAACCATATTATAAAGTGTTACAAAAAAATCCCCTACCATGACTCAATGGCCACACCCCAGCCTTAAGGTGAGAGTGGAGAAAAGTATTTTATCATGTTATTTCAAATGTAAATTGCCAGGAAGTAGTTAAGGCTCGAGCGTCCCTTTTCTCTGATCTTCTCTCATCCCATCCCCTTTAATTCTAGGCTACTGTTAAAGGCCACAAGTGTGGTCAGCAGGCCCTCTCCCAGGTAAACAAACCTTTTCTAGTGTGAAAAATTCCTGCAATCTTTCACCCCAAAGGTTGCTGCTATTCTGACCCACTTTGCACCCATCTCCCTGCCTTTCCTCATATGAAACCCTACACTTTTCCCTTAGACAGTCTTCCCACGCACTTTTTTAAGAGGTGACTGATACTGTCAGCCCTCGGATTCTGCCAATCATCAGTAGAGCACAGACCACTGGCACCTTCTCCTGGTTTTAAATCAAAATAGTCAAACTCCTCCTGAAGAAACCCAGCTTAGATCCCCATGACACCATTAAATTCTGACATAGTTAAAGAAACATCATGGTCAACAGTGGGCTACTACTTTCTCTCCCTCACTGTTGTGCAAATGTCATTTAATGTTATTGATCTCTTGACTTCAAATCCTATTGGAGGTTTTCTTTTTTTTTGTTGAAATGAAACATACATTTATCACGTGTTGTGAAATTCTCAACGGGGCGCCGTGGTGGCTCAGATACCACACCGTGCAACCTCAACATCCTGGGTTTCAGATATGGCTTGAGACCATCTGTCCGGTCTCTCTCCAGCGTGACTCGCACGTAAAGGAAAAAAAGCTCAAAAAAAGGATCAACTCTATCTCTGTCTCCGAGGTGAGAATATCTGTTCTTCTGGCAGCTGTGTTGCATGAAATATTGAAGTGAACTTTTAGAATCCATAACAGCATTGATTTGAGGATATATAGAAGAGATATACAAAATAATGGAAACACCACATTTTATTGTGCTACAAAGTTTCGTTTAGTTTTTATCTGAGTTCTAAGTTCTCAAAGTTCTCTATCAAGGTGAAAAAGAGTTCAATTCAAATAGCCGAGAATTGTTTGCTTACTTTGCTTCATTTTGGTTTCAGCTGACACACCTGCAAAACATTTCATGTATTTTTTAATTTCAAATTTGTTTTAATTCTGTCTTTCTTGCTAACGGAGCTGAGATCAGGTCACCTCAATACATCTAAATGGGGTTTATAAAGTGTAGGGTGGATTCTCCATCAGAATACTCATACAGATAAGTGGGTTTACTATCCTACAGTCCTTCAAGTTTCAAAGAGAATGTCAATCATGCAAACTACAATTTGAATTCTGCACTTTCAGATACTCATGTTTCCTCGTGTTATGTCTACCGAGTGATGACGAACCCGCTGTCATGAATCTCTCGCTACCCCTGACGTTTCCCTGACGGCTCGCTACTGCGGCGGCGTTAACTGACACACGCACGCACGCGCATGCACACACACACACACACACACTTGGAAAGTGTTGAGCAGAAAGGGATTTGATTAATGTGATAATGAAGGGGCGGACAGAGGAGGGATTTTTGGTGGCGGTTCGGGTTGCTTGGGTGATGCGTTTTGGGATGTCGGGTCTAAAACAGGAGGCGGATATCCACTTTTAGCTGTGACTTTGTTGCGAGGCTCACAGTGGGCTGTCTGGCTGAACAACATTGTTATGCATTGTATGTGTGTGTGTGTGTGTGTGTGTGTGTGTATGTGTGTGTGTACGTTTGTCCCAGATTGAATGTGAGAAATGGTTACATCACTGGAAAATCCCTTGAAACATTCTTCTTGAAATACTATATTTGTGAGTGTGTGTGTGTGTGTGTATAATGTTTATTCCTGCGTTGCCGGAAATCTTGAAATACTTTTCAAGATTGTGTGTGTGTGTGTGTGTGTGTGTGTGTGTGCGCGCGCGCAAAAGAGAGAAAGATCTAGAGAGGAGCATGGGAGGAATGCGGTTCTGACAGGGTTTCAACCTGGCTTGGAAATGAAACATGTTGAGAATCACCTGAGGGATGCAGCAGAAGCTCCAGACAGAGAAACAGCAGGCGGCTCAGAGTCGGGATACAAAAACAGCTGAGGAAAATGTGTGCGTGCACTGCTGCAGATATTTCTCTCTTTTTTTCCTTGTTTCCCCTCGCAGCTTTTCCCCTCACATCTGGCATTAGCCGTTATCCAAATCCCTTTGTCTTTTAATATTCTTACATACATCAAATTGGTCTCCAGGCTCATTTGTTTTTTTGTCTTCTGGTAGTGGGGGGGGAAAGTAAAGAAAAGAAAGTAAAGTACAGCTTGGCCAATTTGCAATTTGTCATATGACATGAGAAGGATGTTGCCTGCAAGCATAGCAACATCTTTTTTATAATGCACATCTGCACAAGTGAGCTCAGTGTTTTTGCATTTAACATACGGGTTCAGGCAGTGTGGCAGAAAAGGCCAGTTTTCAATGGGGGCATCGTAACATCAAGTCAAGCTTCATTCCTTTGCTTGTTTCTAGGTTTTGGCAACAGAAGCTGCAGAGCTGCAGAACCGTCACCATAAGGGGGGCAGCAAGGGGGGATTTGTTTTACAGATTGAATTTCTTGGTGGGTTTTACAATTCTTTGAGTTAACCAGTGTGTTTATGTGTGTGTTTGCATGTGAGAGGGAATGAGTGTTTGTGTGTGTGTGTGTGTGTGTGTGTGTGTGTGTGTGCGCCTGGGCACGTGTGTGTCCCCGTTCTCTATCCAGAGGAAGGCGCCCTGCCTGTCGGGGGAATTTGATCAACATGGACACCATATGGCGAGGCTAATGATTAATTTTTATCTGGCCAAGGCCAGAACACACACACACACACACACACACACACACACACACACACACACACACACAGTCGTGTACACACAAAGGTATAACCCTAGCAGACATCCAAGCACATACACAGGAACACACACGTGTTCACAGGCAAAAATACAAACACACACACACATATGGCTGCAGTGTCTGGGAGTCCATCTGAGATGTGATTTCATGAAATCTCGGTGGGTGAGCGAGATGCCGACGTCAGACTGAAGAAATAATGTAGAAATATGTCACTTTTATATATATACAGCAGACAGTTTAACACCATATTTACACACATTTTATATATAATACGTCTAATAATATACTATAGACTAGTTACCGCTGAAGTTCACTCACCCTGCATCTATTCTGTATGAGAGCTGTTGTATCAGAGCTGCATGTCGCCTCGCAGCACGACAGTCACGGGTTTGATTCCCTGGTAGGCGGGGAAAGGAAATGAATCAACATTCGTCACCTAAAACACGCCAGCAAGAACCTTACACTTCCTCCTGGTCCTGGTAGGAAGAGAACCTTTTGTGTGCGTGTATTTCTGCAGCGAGCTCTCAGTCCAGGACTTATTCAGCCAAGCTGAAAAATTGCAAAGATGCTTTGATGGACTTGAACATGGAAAATACTCTCCACTCTCAACTCAACCCACAACCCACCGTCAAGGTCAAAATACAAGTCAAATACAGCTCACACTGCATATAGCGGGGTTGAGATGTTGAGTCAATGAGAAATTAATAAAAGAAAGAAAAGATTACCTAAAATATATATTTAAAAAAATATATAATAATAATATATATATATAAAAGAAAACAATTATTAGCTAAGGCAATATGAGAGGTGCATCATCAGAATTAATAATAAAAAGAAAAGAAAAGAAATAATAATGAAATGATTATTTCATTATTATTTCTTTTTTTATTCTGTTCCATCTGTGTTGCATAAAAAGTGAATGCAGCATCACCATGTTTTGTTCAAACTCTAGGGACCTACCAGGTATGTATTCGGTGAGCATGCCACAAATGTATCTCGCAACGTATCAAAACGTCGCTCACACACATTGAGATTGAATAAAAACATCTTCAGTCCAGTGAATCGACACAAAGCCACAAAGCCAGTAGCTGGGACGACAGTGTGTCAACAGGGGGGGGGGGAAGAGCCGCTACTCATTCACTTCCCTCACCCACCTTTTCCCGGCCTGCTGCAGGGATTCGAACCGCCGACTTTCCACTCGTCCGCTAATTTCTAGGCCTCGCGTGAGTCTGTCCGTCAATCAAACGCCAGAACATCCATTCTGACGGCGAATCACCGAGGTGTTCAATAATGAAAGGGTTTATAACTAAATGTCGCCAGCATCAATGGACCAAAAACCCTGGTCGTGCTGCTCAAAGCGCGGGAATATTTGCTGTCTACTTGCGTCCCATGCACGCGTCCGCCTTATTCTTCACGGTCCGAGTGTTATAGTATTTTGCGTATTTGTACACGACGGAGAGGTAGTTGAAGTCGTGTACGGCATACTGTCCCTCCCTCTGCAGCATTGCCACACTCACGAAAACAAAGCTCCCCGGCGTCCTCCACCCCCTCATCCTCAGCTACGCTCCCTCTACGCTTTCCATCCTTTCTACCTTTCCACTGACTTCTACTTCTAAACACACACACACACACACACACACACACACACACCTTCTCATTTTGAGGGCGTAGAGAGGTTGAAATCCATTTGCATGTGTTTTATGCTAAGCTGAAAATTGCATTTGTTGATGTGCCCGGATTAGTTTATTTAGGATTTACTGGGAAGCACTGGGTTTTCTAAACAAGCCAGAGAGGATTTGGGCAGGGGAGGAAGTGTGTATATAAGTGTGTGTGTGTGTGTGTGTGTGTGTGTGTGTGTGTGTATTTGTGTTCACACATATGCATTTCCAACTGCATGTGCACTGATGTGTGTGTGTGTGTGTGTGTGTGTGTGTGTGTTTACCTTGGTAAGTTTGTCGAGTTTGTCTTTGTGCACACTAACAATACAATGTGGGTGTGTGTGTGTGTGTGTTTACTTATGTGGAGAAGAGCGTTGAAGTGTATTTTGTGTACGTGTCCGTGCGTGCCAGTGTGTCTTTGTGTATGTGTGTGCGTTAGCAAACGGCACAAACAAACAAGCAGCAGAGAGTTTGGCCTCGTCATGCACCAACTTCCCCAACGCCGGAACACTTGGAACTCCCATAATCCTCTGCTAACATTCCCTATCACTCTCAGCAGCGGCTGTGAAGGCATCGGTTTAAATCCTGTAAATCACTGCGGTTATGCTATAGTTCTCACAACCTAAGCAGTTTGTAGAGTTATGTTTAAAAATATAATCCAGAATATATTTTTCCCATCTAAATGTTTCAACGGACAATTTTTTTTTTTCGGTTTGGGGGGTGGGGGGATGTCTTAACCCTTCATAAGTCAAAAGGCAGGTGTAACGTTCCAAACAAAAACAAACCATTGAAAGATTTAAAATGCATGTGAAAATCACGTTTAGCAGTTAAAAAAATAAAAGTATAAAAAAAGGTCTTCAATACTAGGTAATGTAATCCAGGTGCAGGTTGACTATGTCCTCAATATAATATATATTACTGCAAGTTTCCATTATAAAAAAAACATGATCATAAACTATAGTAGTCCAATCATAAATCTTAGCAGGATATTGCAGCAAAACATGAAAATATCTTTTTAAAAAATCACAGGAAATCCTGTAGCGATATCATAGGAGATTCCAAAATAAAAGTACTGTACGATCAGGTCACTATACACTCATAATTCCTTGTGGAAATATTATAGGAATGTTATAGTGATACCATAAGGTCACGATAAACTCACTATTGGCTAATTCACTACAGGACTATTATAGGAATATTATAGATGACATCATTTGGCTTAACATTGAAGTGGAAGTTGTGTTAAACTTACTTTCTAAGTCGTGCACACACACACAACAGCGCTCATTTTGAATGCAGTATTATCGAAATTCTATGGAAGCCATCCCTGCATCGGAGGACCTAGCCTGGATTGACACACGCTACACACACACACACACACACAGAGAGAGAGAGAGAGAGAGTGTTAAATAATGTAAAAGCGTGATCAGATCCATGCTGGTAGTTTGGTTCACTTGTTTGCATGATTTATTCATATCTCTCCCTCCTGCTTCAAGTTGCGCGAGGTGAGAGAGGTAGACCTCGTTTTCTCGTTTTCCAGGGCCGACCGGGGAGGAAGAGTAGGCGGGAAGGAGATGATGACAGAGAAGGAGAGCAGACAGGAGGAGGTGGGAAATAGGATGTTATCGGTGAGGAAGCGCAGATGGAGGGAGGACAGAAGGTAAAACCGACCGGGGGCCTTTCGGGGCGACTCTCCGTTGGAGGACGCAGGAGAATTGTCCCAGTTTAAAAGGAGGAGGTAAATGGATGCAGGGAGCAAAGCTGGAAGAAAATTCAAAACGCCATTCCTCCCGGTGCCACGTGCAAACACACACACACACACACACACATTATAATTAACAGAACAGCAGCGGTTGATACCCTCTTATACAGCTGGGATATGGACAGAGAGATAAGGAGATAGGTATCTCCGTTCTGCCATGAAGTCTTATAGGTGACGACATAATGAGAAGAAGAAGAATATGAATATGAATAACAATATACAGCACTACAATTACTACTATTACTACTACTACTATTACTACTACAACTATTACTACTACTACTACTACTACTATTATTACTACTACAACTACTACTATTACTACTACAACTATTACTACTACTACTACTACTATTACTACCACTACTACTACTACTATTATTACTACTGCTGCTACCACTACTACTGATAATACTATTACTACTACTGATACTACTACTATTACTACAACTACATCTATTACTGCTACTACTATTACTGATACTACTACTACTACTGCCACTACTATGACTACTACTACTATTGCTACTACTACATCTATTACTGCTACTACTATTACTGATACTACTACTACTACTGCCACTACTATGACTACTACTACTATTGCTACTACTACATCTATTACTGCTACTACTATTACTGATACTACTACTACTACTGCCACTACTATGACTACTACTACTATTGCTACTACTAACCCCAATACAATGACTAACTCAGTTGTACGTAATTATGATTGCAGCAATGTTAACTTTAAGGCTCTTCTCTTCAGATGCAGCATCTTTTCAGCTTGTTTACGGGTAGGGAGAATAATCCTTGTTGTCAAAGCGCCGCGCTACAAACAGAGAAGACGGACAGACAGGAGGAATGACTTCTGTGGCGATAAGTGGAGGAGCGCGGGGAGGAGAGGAGGACAGTACACTAGCAGGAGAGGAAGCAGAGAGGAGGCAACGTCGGGTACCGTGAGACCTCGGCGCATCTGCATGGCTGTGCTCGTGCGCGCGCTTGTGCGTGCTCGCCTGCGCGTCTACGCAGCGGCGTTGACTATAAGTGTCAAAAGACTGACAGGCAGCTGCTGGCGAAGGATGATAACACCTCCTTCTTACGCTTCCTGAGTCTCTCTCTCTCTCCATCTTTCTCACTCTATATCTATATCGCTCTTTCTTCCTCGTTCCACTGTCTCTCTCGTTCTGCCCGCCACAGCCGTCCTGTGGTACATTCCCTCGCCTGATAACACTCAATACTAACATGATCCGATAAGTGTGTGTACCACCGCTGCCTCAGCACTGGTAATGCCATTTATTTCACTGTTTCTAATACTCCCAACCTCTAGGTTTAGTGTTATATTTTTCTTTATTTTATTTTCGGGGCTTTTCTACTTTATGTAACAGCGTACACTGCGAGATATATCTTAATAAGTCATTTAGTATTGAGTCATAAATTCTCATTTTTCTTTAAACGGGTGAAAAAATCTGCCAGTGAGATGAGACGATTTCTAACGTTTCCATTCTCACACCTGGACATCCTACACAAAAGAAAAATCCAAATACATCTCCATAAGTGTTTGAAATATCTGAGTTCTTCCTGAATGCAGCTTTGAAACGCTGTCGCTGCCAGACGTGATGCATCAATGCACGTTCAGTAAGTCCTTTTTCATGAAATTCCTACTCATCGATGGCATTTCTTTCATTGCAGAGATCCATAAAGCAACTACGGTAGGCTGAAAGTGATATTTGAAATATTTTGCGCTTTTTGTCCTGAAAGTTGGAGTTTCTTCATCTCAATGAGACTACCTGCTTACATAAAGGACACGGGAAACAACTGTGGTGGAAATCTGAGAATAAAGAGGCTTTCAAAATATCAGAGTTGTCTTTGTGATTATTTAATAAGCCTGTTGCAACAAGGTTCAAACAATACAGAGCACAGAGTGATCTGTCAGAGTTCGACACAGAGAGTCGAGCACGACAGGTTTTTATAGTATGCAGTGTCAAAGGGGGATCAAAAGTTGAAAGTCCAGACAGACAGACATTTAGAGTGTGACATATGTCATACATTTGACATATGTTTCAGGAACTAGGCTGTGGTTACGTGCGGGTGGGTATGCAAGCTGTTTGCAAAATATAGAAGTCGATACTTCTCTAAAAGGTGTTAGGTACGTGTCGTGCTGGCAAAGCATATTGCTTTCAGTAAATTTCAATTACACAACACCATCTGAGCAACGTTCTTCAGTGTTGTTTCTGTGTCTCTGTTGTTGCCCAAGCCTCTTGCTTGTTTCTCTCTATAGATGCCAACAGTCTTTGACATTGAAGCTCTATAGAGTGCGAAGGTCACTGCCATGTTGACAAGAACCACACAGCCTGATTCATCTTGTTTGCACCTCACCAACAGGCAAAGGCCTTCCCCAAAAGCCCCGCTTAATAAAAACGCTCAATGATGCATCGTGAAAGCAAGACGAGATAGAAAACCGGCTCAATTTCAACCCGACCCGGTGACTCGATCAACCCTGCAGGGGACGGTCATTATTTCATATCAAGGAATCGCCTTATAAGAAAGGAAGGGTTAAAATACGGAAGGATACCGGGGACAACTGGAGTTGCAAATCACACCCTTGTCCCATCACTTCATCTTTATACTCCATGACATCTTGGCAGCGGCGTGGGGCCATTTTCAGCATCATCGGCGGCGTTAGCGTCGCTCCTAGCTGTGACGCCGCTCCCTCTTTGCCGGCCCGTTACTCTTCTCCCCTCATATCCTCATATGTGTTATTTTCAGGGGCAAAGCTGAAAAATGATGTTACGGATATAGCCGTTGTACCACTTTTTACTGCACGCTTTGCTGAACTACTACTGCACTTTGGCTCCATCCCCAAGAGGAAGTCTTTTGGAGGAATCAAGGTTTTTTTGTTTTTTTTGGTTCTGTCTAAAAGTTAGAAGGAACGCTTTGCTAAGTTTTAAGAAACATGGGTTCTCTTTTACTTCTGTTCTACTGTGTAACGCCGAAGAGGGCTCCTGCCACATATGTTGCTCGTTAACTAGTTTGTGAGCAATAACTTGTAAAAGACTTTAAAGTGGGCGTATTGATGGACACGTATGCATGCGTGTGTAGGTGTGACAGCTGGTGTTTTTTTCCTCGCGATTTGGCACAAGATGTCAATCACGCACACTTACGCTCACACTCATTTAGCAGGTTTGCTTTTGCAGAGCAAGCGAAAGGTCCCGTCCTGCCTCTCGGGAAAAAAAAAACTCAACAGCTGAAGGGGGGTCAGCGTAATTCCCATTGAGTTAAGTTTCCCGCGCTCGACAGCTCGGACAGCCAACGTGGCAGAAGAAAAGTCGTCTTGGTCGTCCAAAAAGGGAGTGCGTCGCCACGTTTCGCAGGTGTCATAAAACTGAAACTGTGGCCGCTGGCAGAAAAGCAGACTTAGTTTTGGTTCCGGTTCATGGTTTGGTTAGTTAGGGTTTAGACACTCAATAATCAACACAGGGAAAGAACGCAAAGTAAAGTTAACGCCCACAACGAAAAGCGACCGGTTCTCATTTCGTACCTCGTTGACGCCAAAGCGACACCGTCAGGCGTTCGCTTGCTTGCGGTTTGTCAGGAAGTCTCTCTCTCTACATAGATGCAGCGGGACTCCACTGTTATTTCAATTGTTATATTTCAATTGTAATTCATCCCTGGACCGACCATCAACCTGCCTACCTACGTTGAATGCACTTATTGTAAGTCGCTTTGGATAAAAGCATCCGCTATAATGTAATGCATCCACAAGTGCAGGTACGGGAGCCGATCAACTTTCAGCGTGGGTGTTCACTGTGTCTTCCTTTTATTTCAAGAAAATGGCCGGGTATCTAAACCATAGACAGCAACACCTTTGATAGTTGCCCTTTAGACTCGAACCGGCTCTCTTTGGCTCTAACTCCGTGTACCACCTCTTTCCCATTTTCCCCTTCTGGATTCTTTGCAAGGAACATGTGGCCGTTCCTTTTCCTTTGCTTCACCTCTTTCCCCTTACGGGTCCGAGAGGTTTCTGCGGGCGTTTGAATGTTTGAATCGAAGGGATAACGGAGCCTCGACGTATTCCCTCTTCCCCATATTATCTGCCTTCCCTCTCTTTCTACTGTGAGAACAGAGGACTAGGCAGCCAGTTTGCCTCCTCAAAGGAAACGGCGCTAATTAATCTTAGCGTTGCCACCGTTAGTGTCAACCTTCCCACTTACGGTTCCTGCTGCCGTTGCAAAACTTTGTCATTACGCTCTGAAACTCGCTGGTGTCCTACAAATGTTTGCTATATATATATATAATTTTTTTTTAGCTTTTTCTTTTTTTTTGGGTTGCAAAGCTGAACATTTAAATCTGGGAACAGAACAATATGTGACTTTGTGTGTGTGTGTGTGTGTGTGTGTGTGTGTGTGTGTGTGTGTGTGTGAGCACCTGGCATGTTTTTTCATACAGCACCATAGGCAGACATAACAAAGATAGATTATGCCAGTGGTAAAGATGAATTACTATGGTGGAGATGTAACCACTAGAAAACACAGCGGTTCTAGCAGGGCTCAGAGTTAGATGTGCATTTCTACTTTCTCCTCTTTTTTTTGGGTTTCTTTCAGACGACCCCGCCCCCTTCCTTCTTTTTTTTTTTTTTTTGGAGAAGATGCCGTATCCCCATGTAACTAAGACGGATGATAGCTGTTTTAAAGATGGATTACTGCGGAGAAAGAAAAATTCATTCCCAGAGGGGCTCTTAGCTAAATGATACAATTCTGCTTAAGACATGTTCTCGGTTGAAAAAACAACGCAACATTGTTTTTTTTGAGGAAATCTCATAAGCATAACAAAGATGGAGAGAGGAAATGGCAAAGATGAAGCACTATGGTAGAAAAAATCTTTCTGAATTTGTATTCTGTATAACTGAAAAAACACTATCGGAAGAGATTTTTGTCTTCACTTCTAGAATGAAGACACAAGGTTTTGGTAGGTTTGGTGGTGGTCAATGACTCCATGGGCTGGTACGGGAGCAGCAAACCACAAGTTAAATTTCTATTGATTTCCGTGTGTCATGCTTTCTCGATGTCTGAATCAAAACGGCTGAACTTGAAGTCCCAAGCCCCTTTTTTTTTTTTGTTTTAATTTGTCGTCGTTGTCTTGACCTTACGAATGCGAAGCCCTTGATCCAGGGAGAGCATGACGTCTGGATGATGTTTGTGCCAGCAGTCAATCACTGGACAGCAGGACAGTTTCTAACCTTTCTCTGTTTTTCCAAGCCGTTTTGGTGCCAAGGCGACACTCGACCATGCTATTCACATATGGATTGTACATATGGATTAAATGGAGGGGAAAACATTTTAGAACCTGATGTCATCAAAAAAAAATGATATGAATGAAAGGTACTGTGACACGAATGTGATACTCTACTTGTAGCTCTCCTTTCTCTCTCCAGGCCTACAGGCCTCCCTGTGGAATGAACACAACAGACTTAAAACTGACTTTAATCATTTGATTTCATGTAGATGACTTGTACTGCAGCTTGCTGGTGTGTAAAAATGCCCTACTTTACGCAAAATGTTTCCTGGATAAAAATGTCTGTTATGTTGTGTAGCCTATTGTGTCATTATTAGGATTAAGCTGGGGCTACGGAAAGCAACCTATGGTAAAATATATCTTACTCTATCTAATTTTCTCAACGCTCTAAACACATATCAAAAAAACAGAGACACAAACTGCAAAGGGAAACATCACATTCAAAACCATGCTGTCTCAAAAATGGATTTGTGTTCAAATTAATAGATCTTTCTAAGGACCAATCGCACCGAGGTGCTCGTTGGAAAACACTATTCTGAAAACCTTTACTTATTAACAGGCATTTTCATTTTCTGTAGCCTGTTGGAAACAATTATCATGTTACTAGCCTAACAATGATGTAGAAAAACACAATAATAGAATACTGTCTACATATCAGCACAACAAATTGGATTTGGCTGGAGGACGGTCCAGTGTGGACAAGCTCACAAATAGTCAGAACACTCAGCGTCAATTTTAATTATAGTTATTTATTTGCACGTGCAATTTTATCGCAAAAAATGGATAAACATAATGGATAGAATCTCCCCGCTGGAATGTAATGGATTTGGGTTTAATTACAATCTTGTTCACAGAGGCAGACAAACACTCACACACTTTATTTGCACAGGAAGAAACATGCACATACTGCCATTTCGGAAGAAACACTTCCATTTCGGACCCTGCAAAGTTCCTCTTTTCCCTGGTTTACTTACACACGACCCTTCAGTCTTCAGCCTTTTACGATGTTGAACAGCGTTCACCTGCCAACCGACTTCAACGGGCACGCGCATCCAATTTACAAACGTATTCATGAAATATACACCTGTTCTACGCACAAATCGAGGTTTCCTGTACGTTTTATGAATCCCATGTTGGTATCTTCTTACACACAAAAATACAAATAATTTACGAAAACTTTCATGAATGAGGCCCAATGAGAGGAATCCTTGCAGAGCTCTGGTCTGCGGGCCTCAGAAGCACTAAAAATGTGTTTCAATGCACTTTGCAAGCAGAGGCACGCTTGGTTTTAATTCTGAAAGCGAGTCTTTAGTTTAGTCTGACAATGACTTGATTAGAGGGATTTTATCTTTTGCCCTTGGCGTAAGTCAAAGAATTCTGCATAATGCGGTATGCACAAATGAATATGTGTTGCATTTGAGGGCACAATAAACCTTGAAGTCCTTGTTGACAGTAATTGCTGAGCATGGTATTGAATGCCGCTCACTGTTTTGTGTCCTTTTTTTATCCTCAATGTACATTAGTGCCTGTAGTTCCCACTACAGACCCTGAATTACCATGGCAGATTTTTACACCTCACAGAAGTTTGATATCTCTGTGATATAGAGGCTTATAATTGAAAGAGACAGCCTGTCTCTGCCTGCTGCACATTGTGAAAAATGCAAATAACTGGGGTGGGAGAGCAAGAGGGATTCTCAGTAGCCCACCCAGTTATTGACAGCGAACTCATCAATTTAAATCACCAACTCCGCTGGCATCGGCTCAGACCTTTAGGGGCCGAGCACAGCAGGGTAGCTGTCCTTCCACCGATGGATCCACCCGTCTCTAGTTGAGGTCGGCAACAACTTCCTTCTCAGATCAGACGTCTGTGCACTCAAGCAGAGGGTGTCCACTTCCAACCAATTGGGGGCAGGAGAACTATGATTTTCTCCCCTAGCAAATGGCTGTATGATGTTGTCTCTGAAATGTTGAACTCGTGCAGGACTGACACATTTCACCATATCGTCATTTAGGGTTTGATTTCACTTAAAGAGACACTGTATATGATATTGAAGAGACTTAAAACTGTACATGCTGTGTCTTTTGTTCATACATGCCATCCAATGGAGTTTGTAAAGACATGTGGCTTGAGATGTACACGTTCATCCATCTATATGGCAACAATGCATCTTTTGCACACACATGCCTGAATTTGTAGATGTGTAAATCTACTAATACAGTCGCTGAATCTTTATTAATTCATCAACACGTTCTTTTGTTGTAATCTAATCTACTCTATTTGCTCTATTTTTACCTGTATCTGATTCTTTGCCCACAGGGATCATTAAAGTTTCATCTAATCTTGCAGCCCGTAGTGTTTCATTCAGCCTACCTTAAGAGCTGGGAAGGCAATGCTGACCCATTTTTTATCATCCCTTTAGGTCTTTACCCAGAGAAAACCACTTACCAGTCTATCTATTTGAATGGCTTTATTTATCTTCTCTGTGCTCTGTTTGCCTGGAACCAGCAAATTAGGGAATCGCTACTAGTCCCGCCTACTCAGGAATTAATTGGCCATTCAGGGTCTGGAGCTGCTTCCCTTCGGCGAATCAGCATCCGTCACTAGGCAGAACTCTACCATGTTGTCACAGCTGCACAGCACCGGCAGCACCTGTGGCAGTCCTGCCCCCTGATTATGGTTGATTGCTCTCACCTGTGACTGTCTCTATTTAACTGTTTGTGCTCTCGCTCCCCAGTCGCTGATTCCCATGTCGAGAAGAGAAGCCGTCCATAAGGCAAGCTGTACAACAGCGGTTTATGTTTATGTCTTTGTTATTTTGATTCCGACTGTCCTTGGTTTATTAGCCCTGTTGGCCTTTATGTTGTCATTTTTAAACATTGCGACAGCTTTTCAGTTAGTTACCTAGCTTGCCAGTTAGCTGAAATCAGTGGCCCAATCCCAATGTCCCCCCTCAGGCCTAAACTCTGAACCCTCACAGACTTAACTGACGTCACCTGGTAAGTGCTTGAGTGCGAGAGGCTGCAAGGGCTCGAAATTGTATAAATAGGAATGGGACAGCACTTTGCGACATATTGCGTTACCTTGACGATACCAAAAGAAAATGTATGTATGATTGTGGGTTTTGGGACCTTTTATTTTACGTTTTTTACTTTCTTCAGCCAGGCTCTTGCCTTACAGAGTGGACAAGAGGTAATTGTCAAATAATAAATTGACTCGTTTTGTCAAAACAGCATCATCAAGCAAAAATGTAAATTAATGGTTGATGAATAAAAATGTGTCCTTCCATTTATTTACCGTTTTTTTCTTTTTCAAGCTTCTGGGCTTCCCCTGGTAACCCCGTATTTATCGTCACAATGAACTGTGGGGAATTCCCTCAGGCAAAGTCTGCATCGATGCAGACTTACGGAAAGTGTGCATAAAGGGCTCAAAAAGTCTGAGAGAGCGCCCTCATGCACTAGACGATTTGACAGTGGGACAGCCCTAAACCCTCGTGGACTTAGTGGGAACGCGCCTCAAAATCCGTGAGTCCATGAGGGGGGACATTGGGATTGGGCCAGTGTCGCTCGCCGACAACATACGGGATCTGTCAAACCGGAAGTACTTTGAGACTGGGACCTTCGTCGCGCGTCATCCCTCCTCTCTCATCCGATCAGTTCTGTCTCTCTACTGCTAACTGTCGAATAAAGGCAGAAATGCCCCAAAAAAAAGCATTATGAAGTGTTAAGAAAACAAATTACCATTCAGTCTAAAGATCTTTCTCTCTCCTTGTGGCCTTCCTATCTTTGTCTCGCTCGTCTTCCCATGTTCCAGCTTTTTTCCATGTCAGTCTCTTCAGGTTGACTTTGAACAATGAGAGCAAAAGGGAGGGATTCAATCCGTACATTTTACCACACAACACGTGAGTCACACAATGTGTCTCTCTCTCTCTCTCTCCCACACTCTTTCCTCTTAGTGCCGGCTGAGGCCAGTGGCAGTCTAGGCCAGAAGAAAAATATTTCGAAAAGATAAGAACAGGTTATTGAAATTCAGCCAGCTCATGTAATCAACACTCAGAACATTGATACTAAAAGTCAAAGAAACAGTGATGCAGGGGGTGGGGGGGGGGGGACAAAAAAACAAAGCAGACCTGGGTTTGCAACAAGTTCTGCCAATTTTGAAACACAGATGAACCGAGGTGCGCTTGATTCAACTTACCGCAGAGATGGAGTTTACCCCTCGGGGTTGTTCCACTCCTTCCCGATGTAGATGACAAGGTAGATCAAGGAAGATCAAGCAAACCACCCCAAAACTTTTTTCTTTTTTTTTTACTTTCACTCCCCCCCCCCCCCCCCCCGATCTTTTCTTTTGCCAAAAGAAAACAAAAGCTTTCTGATGCAGTTATTCCCTCTACATTAGACACCGTTCTTTGTTTGAGGAGGCTCCTTCAGAAATACCTGGAGGCGGGATTGAGCAGCCAAAACTTGAAAAGGAAAAAACACCAGGAGAGCCTTATATAACAGCCTCAGATGGTATCCATACAAATCAAAGAGGCAGGAGGGGGCTTTTATTGTGAAGCTGGCAGTTGCGTTCCCTCGTGTGGGAGATGTTGTTACAACCTGATGGAATGGGATTGGACAAGAGAGACAAATACACATGCCAGTTTGCAGGTGTGCACATATGTCTACAGACACACAAACACACACATACTCACACACAAATATACAAATTATTCTGTCTTTACTCTTTATCTCTCTCTTTCACACACAAACCAGGGTAGGGGACAGAAAAGGCAACAAAGCAGATATCTATGTATGGGTATATGTATATATGTGTATGTGCTTCAATATGTCATGATGTATCCTGGAGCCATCATTGAAAGCATTGTCTCATCATCCATCACAGTCTGCTATGGCTCCGCCTCCTCCAGGTTTGGTCATGTTACATGTGATGTGTCATTTGAAAGGCTGAGAGCTGCCCTCAATCGACGTCCTGCTGATGCCGGTGGAAGGATGAAGGCGAAGACGATGGCTGCTCACCCGGGCAACCGCATGTTAAGGTGTCACCACACCTATTTGGTATATTGTTTATCAGAGTTTTGGTAACCCGTCATCCTATCAGGTTAGAGATTTTGGTGGTGGGAGGGAGTCGAACCCAATCCATTTCCTGTAACTTTAGCTAAACATAATGGACTTGTTTTGTCTCTTTACCATGCCTTACCATCTGTGGTGTTCAGTGGCGGCTCATCCACTTGATTGGATGGAGAAAGAAAATAATAAATAAATATAAATATATATTTTTTTTTTTTTATCTGAACACATTTCATAGATTGTATTTATAATTCATATAAATGTGTTCTAGTCAATACATGTATGTTGAATAATTGGCTTTGGTTGGTTTGTGGCCTTCATTACCGTTACCGAGTTGTACGCCCCTCACACACTACATTGACATGCATTGCCACCTAGCAGTTGTTGGAAGGACTGCACTTTAGCTTGAGGTCTATGACAGCATTTGGGACGCCGGACAGAACGCCCTGGCCATTCTCATTTAACCCCATTCAAACGAACATTGTAGTCATGGTCAGTAGATGGCACAAGAGAGCACAGAGACGTGTTGAGTCATATTTGATTGACTGGGCTCAGGCATAAAAGAAAATAGAACTACAACTGTAGCAGTTAAAAGACCAAAGCCCTGTTGTTTGTGCACTCCAGTCGGCTACAATGTTCCTCTACGATCTCCGTGTCTGTCATGACCCGCCCCACTTAGTCAGCCAATCACTGCGTGTTTTGGGGTTGTTTCCTGTAGCTGGTCCGGATTATGTTCTCACTCCTAACGAACCGCACCACAGTTTTCTAGGAAGAAGACAGAGACTCGCAATTTTCAGGCATCGTATTATTTGGTGCCACCCGAGTTCCAATAGCATCGTTTTCACCTGTCCAACCGAACCAACCTAAAAGAGGAAACGCTCCAGAGTTGAAATTGACTCGGTGTGACTCGGACCATTTCTCCAATCCACCTGACTGAAAACGCAAAATTCATTACCTAACCTTTAACCCTACCCAACGCCAACCTACCTCCCTTTCAAAGTGAGAACCAGCCATAACGTTGTTACTTTCCCCCAAAAGCTTTTATGAAATCCAGCTTGATCCTATAGAAATACAAGGACACACAGACAGAGGGAGCGAGAGCAGAGAGCAACATGACCCAGTACGCCTGATGATGCCTGAGGCAGACTACACGACGCACCAACAGGAACACCATGTTTCTTTTTTTTTTTTTTCCAGATCAGATCCGGTGCCGTGCATGCTCACCACCCCGTGCATTCGTATGCAGCCGTCATCACGATCATTTCCATTCCAAAAAGAAATCACACCCGTCAATCAAGAGCATCCTCTCTTGTTTCATTCATTTCATTCAAATTCACTCACTTTTCACTCCACCGCGTGAATTGAATGGAAAACACCCTCTCGGATTGTCCTTCACATGTTAGCTTGAGAAATAGTTTGTGTCTTCCACCACTAGGAAATCTTTCATGTCGGAGTGGATGAAAATGGCATCTTTTTCCTCTTTTGATATCCCAATAGAGTGGTGCAGGAATGAGTCCTAAACCCCAGAAATGGGTTAGCATATTTGCACTTCCAGTTCCCTCGTCTATAAGTCTATGGGTTTTTATGAATGGGTTTTTGGTTAGATGCCTGAAATAAGGTCTGTGGTTAACAGAAGCCTAAGAGGTTTTCACGTTTTGTTCTACGACATAAAATACATCAGTAAATACCTCACTCGTTAATTTTGAAGCTTTTACGTGTCTTAAAAAAGGCGGTTGCTAACAAGTGGCTAAATGGGACTACAGAGGTTGTCAGGGACATTAAACGCCATCACGCCGAACACAGAAACTCATCTACTCACTAGTCCGCCTTTACAGCCTCTGGTTGTGTTTATACTCGCGCTCCTCCCTAACTCAAACTTTCCAACTTGTAGATTTATCAATTTATAGTATTTTTAGTGGTGGTGACGTTGAAGTCATGCGAACGTGGTGTACTTTGTTTATAGCCTAACGTTAGCTTTTTACTTCTGGCGATTGCATTTAATCTTCACAAATCATAAAAGTGGTGCTCATTTGTTAAGATGATCTTGCTGAACAAAATGTGTAAGTATCATAAACTTTTGTTTGCCACAGAGTTTATTTTCTGCAATAATACAAAATCCAGTGGAAAAATCCCATTTTCTTTGTGTCGAGGGATCCAGGGCGATGCTAACTTCCGGGTTGGCCTACGCAGATATATAATGATGATCACACTGGAAAAGACCAAGTGCAGAATATCTTGTCACTCTCTCCAGTGTTCTGTCTGAAATCAAAGAGGCTCTAAATGAGGAATTGTATTTCCCTTTGTATCTAACAGGCTGAAACCATGACACTGAAAGAGAAAAGTGATGTTTTCAGTGGTGTGTGTGTGTGTGTGTGTGTGTTGGGGGTTGGTTGAGGACTGGTGGATGTCTAGTGCTGTCTGCTCTCCCACAGCTGTCTCTCTCAGAAAACACCGACAGAGAGAGACTGTAAGTCACTAAAGTCCCTAATTCAGCAGTTTGAAACTAGTGAGTGTGTGTGTGTGTGTGTGTGTGTGTGTGTGTGTGAGAGAGAGAGAGAGAGAGATAAAAAGGTTATGTAAATGTATCTGGGTATCTAGCTGTGTGTATCTCTTTATCGTGTGTGTGTGTGTGTGTGTGTGTGTGTGTGTGTGTGTGTGTGTGTGTGTCCTTCTCATCCATCCTCTCTCCCGGCCTGCTCGCTCTAATCCCCTGGATTGCTGTTTCATTTACTGTATTGATTGTTGACAAAGGTGCGAGTGTGTCTGTCAATCAGTCAGCCTGTGTGTGTGTGTGTGTGTGGGTGTATGTGTGTGTGTATCTTTTTATTTGTTTTGTTTTAACATCTAAAAACCACTGCTATGCCGCCGGAAAGCATTTCCGCTGCAGGCCATATTTTCCCATCGCACATCTTCCCCCTGCTCTCTCATGCTGGAAATGCCAGCATGATTGTCTGAACAGAGCATGAGATTGCCCTTAAGTCGTCTGGAGCGACATGGACATGCTTGTACGGTGAACTTTTCTGTTGTGTTGGGGGGTTTTTTTTTCAAGGATTTTAGTATCGTCAGTATGAATTTCATGCAAGGTGAAAATAGCAAATGTGACCGGAAACGACACAAAATACTTGTAGTACTGGGTTTGGAGAGATTTTAGTATAGTACCACCTGGCATTAACGTAGGCTTCATATCCATTTGCTTACCATTTATTACATTTCTTTGTTTTAAACAGATTATTATTATTATTACTATTTTAAAGATTGTCTGCGTTATTAAAAAGGGCAGATTTTTTTCGTAAGACAAATCAAATATAGTAGCGTGGATGTTACCGTATTTGACTATTTTTTTTACTGTAAATACAAATGACAAAACAGTCAAAACCTTGGCAGCACGGGACGCCAAACATAAACCGTGAAATTACAATACAGGAGGGTAAAATGATCATGTTTTGTTTGAAATATGTGGGTGGCATGGTGGATTCGCCTCGAGACACGCTTACATACGGAGAGAATTCTGTTCTTAAACCAGTTACTCAGTTTTGGGTCGACACATGTCTGTTTTGGTCTGTGTATCTAAACTCAAGCATAACCACCCTCTCCCACCAGTCCTGACCCCAAACTATCCATCACTGTTAGCTCTTTCCTGCTGGCATCATTGGTAAATTGCAAGGGGTGATTGCATTTCCAGCAGCAACTACAGCAGCAGTAACATCAGGCCTTTTGATCACACAGATTACTATTGAGATCATCATTTCTTTCCTGTGTATTAGATGCAGGGGGGGTGGGGGGTAGCAGGTGGGCGGTCAGGAATATTCTGTAACTGGTCTATTCATGGCATGTTGACTGATAGTAGGCCACTAGCATTATCTAAAGTAAGACAACTGACCTTTTATGGGTTTATTTTCGCAACTATGTTATGTGAACAACCATGTATCCATCCGCTGCAGAGTGATTTTAATCTGTACACAGTGTAGTAGCGTATGCTAAAGTGTTAGCATGGAGCCTACTATCACTCAACACAGTGTATGCCAAAGTGTTAGCATGGAGCCTACTATCACTCAACATAGTGTATGCTTAAGTGTTAGCATGGAGCCTACTATCACTCAACACATTATTTTCTAAAGTGTTAGCCTGGAGCCTAATATCACTCAACATAATGAATTCTAGTGTTAGCATGGAGCCTACTATCACGCAATATAGTCAGTGCTAGTGTTATCATGGAGCCTACTATCACCCAACACAGTGTATGCTAAAGTGTTAGCATGGAGCCTTCTATCACTCAACATAGTGTGTGCTAAAGTGTTAGCACGGACCAGTGCAGCAACTGATCTACCAGGGGCACATGGATGATTTTGGTTTTGATATTCTCATCACTTAAAAGTCTTATGTGTAGCATTTTTAAAAACATCATCACCCTCTTTCTCTTTTGTGCCGTAAAACAAACCAGCAGATTTCCCGCCACATCACACGATGTAAAATGTAATGTGGAGGCCGGTAGAGGCTGCCAGTCTTCTCAACGATGGTCACGTTTGCTTGCGGTAATCATGCTAATGTCTCAGAGTGAATGTGGTATTGCTTTATTGGTGTTAAAATGCTGTCACGAGGAAGGCTGTCATCTCTCCTGCCATCCCCCCTGACCCACCTGCAGCCTCAAGTTCCTCTTTCTCTCTCTCCACCCACTTCCCAGTCCCCCTATAGTCTCCTCTCTGTTCTGTGATGTGTTTTGTTTCAGGTCCTGTCTTCCCTTGTCATGCCCACCAGTGTTCCCGCTGTGTTCTGCCACTACTCACCTGTTCCACATCTGCAATCCATCAACCTCGCTCCTCCCCGCATCGGCTGCACTCCATTTTTTATCAGTCCCTAGCAGTGTACTGTATATACACCGATCAGCCACAACATTAAAACCACTGACATGTGAAGTGAATAACATTGATTATCTTGTTACAATGGCACCTGTCAAGGCATGGGATGTATGGGGGCGGCTGTGGCTCAGGAGGTAGAGCAGGTCGTCCGCTAATCGGGAAGATCGGCGGTTCGAGCCCAGGCTCCTCCAGTCCGCATGTCGAAGTGTCCTTGGGCAAGACACTGAACCCCAAGTTGCCCCCGAAGCTGCGCCTTCGGTGTATGAATGGTTAGATTCCCCTGATGTGCAGGTTGCCACCTTACATGGTAGCGCCATCAGTGTGTGAATGTGGCTGTAGTGTAAAGCGCTTTGAGTGGTCGGAAATGACTAGAAAAGCGCTATATAAGTGCAGACCATTTACCACATATTGGGAAGCAAGTGAACAGTCAGTTCTTGAAGGTGATGTGTTGGAAAAATGGGCAAGTGTAAGGATCTGAGCAACTTTGACAAGGGTCAAATTGTGATGGCTAGACGACTGGGTCAGAGCATCTCCAAAACAGCAGGTCTTGTGGGGTGTTCCTGGTATGCAGTGGTTAGTACCTACCAAAAGTGGTCCAATGAAGGACAACTGGTCAACCGGCGACAGGGTCATGGCCATGGCTCATTGGGGAGCACTTGGGGCGCGATGGTTAGCCTGTCTGGTCTGATCCCACAGAAGAGCTACTGTAGCACATATTGCTGAATATGTTAATGCAGGCTATGATAGAAAGGTGTCAGAACACACAGTGCATTGCAGCTTGCTGCATATGGGGCTGCGTAGCTGCAGACCGGTCAGAGTGCCCATGCTGACCCCTGTCCACCGCCGAAAGCTCCTACAATGGGCATGTGAGCGTCAGAACTGGACCATGGAGCAATGGAAGAAGGTGGCCTGGTCTGATGAATCACGTTTTCTTTTACATCATGTGGACGGCGGGGTATGTGTGCGTCGTTTACCTGGGGATTGTTGCAGACCAAGTACAGCCCTTCATGGCAACGGTATTCCCTGATGGCAGTGGCTTCTTTCAGCAGGATAATGCGTCCTGCCACACTGAAAGAATTGTTCAGGAATGGTTTGAGGAACAAAGAGTTCAAGATGTTAACTTGGCCTCCAAATTCCCAGATCTCAATCCGATCGAGCATCTGTGGGATATGCTGAAAAAACACCTTGCAACTTCCAGGACTTAAAGGATCTGCTGCTAACGGTCTTGGTGCCAGATACCACAGGACACCTTCAGAGGTCTTGTGGAGTCCAGGCCTCGACGGGTCAGAGCTGTTTTGGCGGCACGAGGGGGACCTACACAATATTAGGCAGGTGGTTTCAATGTTATGGCTGATTGGTGTATACCAGCCTGTCCCCCACTCTTGTTTCCCAGATTGTCTAATGTTTTACATAGCTTTCCCACATTCCATGTCTTGGTCTACAGGTTACCTGATCTCTGCTCTGCCTGACTCTGATTTGCTTGATCCATACCTGATTTGTTTGCCTCTGATTCTGGTTACCCTGACCCTGCCTTGCCTGACACTTGCCTGCTTTGGTTGCCTGTATTGCTTGCTTTACATCCGATCTGCCTCCTTGTGTCTGCATCTGGGTCCAACTTTACTTGCCCGTTACACGCACAGCATCTTTGACAGGTAAATTGACCAACAGGCTAATAGACGGATAACACAGAGAGGCAGCAGCAAACAGAGAGAGCGAGAGAGAGAGAGACAGACTGACCGACACAGTAAGGAGGACAGACACGAAGACAGATGCAGAGGTTCTCATCGGAGGCTGCTAAAAGTTTAACGAGGCAACGTGAACGAAACTCTCCTCTCTGAACAAATGAGAATTTAATGGCGGGATTTGATACTTTATCAACTGATTGTGCCATTTCTCTCTCTCTCTCTGTCTCTTTCTCTCTCAACATACATGCACTTGCTCAAACATTCACAGACACTAAGATACACATGCACAATTTACACAGATATGCAGCCCTGTTTGTGCTTTTACCCTGTTCACACACACAAACACACATTTACTTGCTCACACACATGCAAATATGAATCCTCACCTGTGCACAAACACGCAAGCACTTGTTTGCACACACTCACTCACACACACAACCTTTTGATAACACGAGTTGTCGATGAGGGCAGTGCGGATGTTTTCCAGTTTAATAACCATCGAGCTAAATTAAGCCTCAAGTCTAAAGAATTGTCATTTAAATACCTAAAGTGTTTGGCGAGGTAATAAGCGCTTGTTTACATGAACGACACCCTGCAGAGAAGCACTGTGACTCTCACATGCACACACATCAAACAAGGGTTCAGCTCCTGCAGAGATTTGTAAGGAGAGAGAGCGAGAGAGAGATTTAACAACACTTTATTTAGAAATGTTTTACATTGTGCAGATAAACCGGTTCAGATCTCGTCATTTTGCAATAACACAACCACTGATAATCAACAGCAAAGACAAACAACGGAGCAAAAACCCAAACAGGCTTGCGGCTTCATCTCAAATATCAGCACATCTTCCACAACAGAGCACAGCATGCCTTTACAACACCAGACACTGATGAACCCATCCAGATCATTCATCACCTCATAGCAATTAGAATCCACTCTCAGTCTGGGTTTTCACATTTGGATGAACAAAAAAACATAGCATCGTGCTCCATAGATTGCTTATCTTATTCCCTCTACTAAAGTATACAGCCATTTTTGCTCACCCTAAAATGAAATTAAAGAGTTGACTTTTTTTTTTACTTGCAAGTAAGAATAAACATTTGTCTTGAAAACACTTCAAACGACTCAAAAAGTTTTCCTAGGAGGAGAAACAGAAGCACTAGCCTCGAGCACTTCAGGAAACAGTGAAAGACTGCTTCTCTCTGTGCACAGTAAGGGCAGTCATGATTAACGTTTGGCTTTAAAACGGAAATAAAAAGCATTGACAGCCACTATGCCATGTAAAACCCTCCACTGCAGATCCACAGCCCAGATCTTATAGCTCAGATGAAGGCCTTGTACAGTGACATCGAGAGTGTACTAAAGATCCTTTTCATGTTCACAGAAGGATATTTAGTACACTCTCCATGTCACTGTGCAAGGCCTTCATCTTAGCTGTAAGATCTGGGCTTCCAGAGGTTGCCGCAAATATTGCTGCTCAAAAGCCTTTTCCTGGTCTATGGAAATAAGACCAGTTTCAATTCCCAATGAATCAGAGAGAGAAAATATCTCAAATCATAATAATATTGTCACTGATCAACCTGCCGGGTGCACACAATGGATCACCTGCCCCATCACCTCCCTCGGTCTGGTGGCCAGAACCTTTGAGAGGAGCTTGTAGTCGGTGCACAGCGAGGAGACAGGCCTCCAGTTCTTCATGTCCTGCGGGCCACCGTTGTTAGCCGACAGGGTGAGGACCTACAGCAAGACTGTCATTATATATACGAGCAGCAGATCCTCGCCAATCGTCAAGGAGGATTTCTAGGACTCCACAGGTAGGCCGTCTATTCCTGGAGCCTTGCCGCTTTCCAGGCTCTGCAGCATCAGCACACAACCCACCAGGAGACGCCGCCGCCTCAAGCTCCGCATTGGACTCCTGTCTTATCTGTGGTAGGCCTTCGTAGAAAGCTTGTGACACCTCTAGCTCCCCTCTATGCTCTGTAAAATCCGATCACTGTAAAATCCGACAGCACGCTCTCTGATCTCAGTAGACTCAGACAGTCTGAGCGCATGGGATGAGCCTCTTCCGCCCATTCTTACGCTCCAGGCCAAAGAAAAAGTGGGACGAGGCATCCGTTCCTGCAATATATCTATAGAGCACCCCCTACTGAAATACCCATCAGGTTAGCCAGAGCAAAATTGTTTTAGCTTTGATAGCCTCAATATGGCCTTGATTTCCTGTGGACTCTTGGAGCTCCACCACATCAATCTCCAGAGCCTTTATGGATCTGACTATGTCTCTTGTGACATTTCGAGTGCACTGCTGGCAAAATCCCGACTTGGTACGTTGGTTAAAATGCCACTAGGCGCTGTTTGGCTCTGCACGCTTGATACAAACAGAGAATGGTCAGAAAAACCAACAGGGTTAATGTTAATTCATTTAAAACATTACAATGATGTTTAAAACAATAAAAACGATAAAGTCTGGCCATAAATGAATACATATCTCTAGTGTGCACCCATGTGTATTGACTATGAGATTCAGAATGAGGCTCCTGGCGAATCCTATCTAACCTGTCATTTACAGTGCAGTGAAAATCCCAGTTCTTTATAACATCAGCTAAACCATGATCTTTCCATACCAGCAGTTGAAGCACACACAATGATGAACACCATTTTCACATTTCAAAGGCTGCTCCTACTTCCCGAAAGACGCCCCTTTACCACCTCCTCAACTTCGTAAGACCGTGGCGTGAAATTTATAGAAACCGAAAATCCCCACACCAACACTATTACCGGTGCTACGGCTCAAAACGATTTCCCCACTCCAATTCTTTCTTCCGTTCAGCTGTGTTATCATCGGTGCTGCATGTGTAAGAACACGCCATCTAAGCCCAGAAACCAACAAAAAGTAAAGAAAAGAAAAGAAAAGCATCAAGGATTTGTGCGTCTTCTGAACACGTTTCCTAAGACAAAAGGTATCGTGATCGGCAAAGAAGTTTTTCATTAACCATTCAGCCGAATCAACGAAAGGTTTCAAATCAGGGAAGAAGTTTTGAACTTTAACAGCCCTTTAACGCCTTGGTGTCCTGTAGGAACTTCCTGATCTACAGTGACGTCCTGTGAAATGTATTTTTTGTGTGCGGTATAAAGAAAGAACAAGAAATTTTATTTCAGAGAAAAGGAAGACGGAAAATTTTGCTGCCGATTGTGTTTTACTTTTTCAGTCACCCTTTTCTATATCATATCTGCGACAATTTTCACGTAAAGAATGCCCTCGCCGACAAAAGTGGAAAAAACACCGCAGCAGCAACATCTGAAACACCTTAAACTTTAAAATGCTGAGGAATCCAATTCAAGCAGCTCAGGATTTCGTTATAGAGTACCCTGCTGAGCGGTGGCCATCCGAAACCATGGCAAAACAGAAAACAGAAATGTTGAGAAAATCTCACAGTAGACAATACAAAACAGATGAGAAATCAGACTTAAATCTTCTACATCGAACACCTCACAGCAGGGGATGCCGCTCTGTGCCGTACTTTAAACCAAAGAAGGGCATTTGTAAAGGAAGATAGATCACAATCCGTGAGCCTCCTGCAAAATGTGTTAACCCAAACAGATACAAAAAGAAATCACATATACTTCAGAATATGCTTAGACATATAGAATATAGTTGCAAAAGAAAGTTTGAATTACCTGCATGAATGGCTCCTAAAAGCCGGGGCCTTGCCACGGCCATTGAAGGAGGAGTTGTCGATGCTGGAGCAGGAGGAAAGTAATTCCCACCGGTGAGGATGTGAGAACCCTGCTGAGCCAATAGAGGGAGCAGAAAAAGCAGATGGGGGCTATTAGGCTAAGAGTTTCGAAGGCTGGGGGGAGCAGTTGGCCTCCTCTACTCAACAACAACCGCTGCTCAGTCTGCAAGAGAGAGCCGCATGCACAACCTACCAATACTGTTTAAAAATAGCCTTTTTCCACTGGACATAATCAGATGGCGGGTCCACAATGATTTGATGAAAATGTTCTCTCCTTGTTTGCTGCACGATAGTCATTGCTGTACAATTACAGGGTGCAGTGCTCTAATAGCCAGTCTGCAAAAACCTCCCTGTGGAAAATCCGTGGCAAGCATCGATATTTTTATTTGAAAGCACTGGGGCTTGCTCAATCAACCCAGCTAAAACATTCCTATGCAGCGCACAGTTCCAGCGGGATTGCATTTTAATCTTGTTTCTTTTTTCTTGCCGGAGCCTTGAATTAGCCAGTGAAGTCATTTTAACACAAAATAGTACAACTCTGTGTTTCTTTCTCCCCACTTTTGGACAGAATGGTAAGCACTTTGTGTCCATGTTAGCTAGTGGCTAATGTTACCTAATAGTTGGACTCTTGCAACCCTAGGATTCTCACAGAGGATCTTACTATTCAGCCTCCAGAATGGACACTGATTCATGCATCTTTGACCACATTCTTTATGGGTATACGCTACATTCACAGTGCAGCTACAAGTGTCCCAATTCAGATTTTATTTCCCTCCTTTAATTTGACTTCTTCACTCTATATCACATCGCTTCTTGTGTTTACTGCAATTTGTTTTTTGTTTCTTTGTTATTTATGTCCTTACAATGCACTAATTTTGTGTTAACTAATGTTCTGAAATTTCTAGAGGAATTAGCCCTCTTCCAGTCATGCCAATAAAGCTGATTTGAAAAGGGAAAAAATACATGAGAGAGGGGGCAATGATGGAAAAAGAGGGATTGAAAGGAGGGTGAATCCTGATATCTGGGTATGTGCTGCCACCTCATGGCCACAAAGGGAATAACAGCATCACAAGACAAATGCATCACAGGTATTTGGACTGTATCTGACTGGAGAGCAGTACAAATGTGCCCAGAACGCACAATGGCTAGTAGTCCTACTACCTAAATCACTAAATCAGGAGGCAGTCAAGCATACAGTTGTTGCAATTGAGCAATTGTTTTTGTAGTTGGACAAACCTGCAGCCATCTTTCCTGGATAAAACTTTCCCTGAACACTAGAAGAAGGACTGTATTTACAACATTGTACACACTATACATGCAGGGGGGAAGTGCAGGGACAGTCAACTGGATATTGCATGTTTTTAGATGGGGTTCTTTCCAGGAGGAGACCCAAGTGAACACAGGGAGAACATGCAAACTGCACACAGAAAGGCCCAGGAGATAACCTGGGCACCCCAGACTCACCAGCAGGAATCAAACCTAGGACCTTCTTGCTGTGAGGCGAAATGTAATGGCAGCGGTGGGATTCGAACCTACGCCCCCGGAGAGACTGGAGCCTTAATCCAGCGCCTTAGACTGCTCGGCCACGCTACCTTCTCACTAGGCTCTATCCCTCTAGGACAACCAGCATTGGTTTAAACTTTAGTAGTGATAAACTCACTTTGAAAGCATTTGAAAAGCACTAGACCTGTACCCCCTATTGAACAAATACTCAACATTTGTAACTATTTATATAATTCATCACTATCTTGATCAGGTCACATCAGAAAAAGTAAGAATCAGGCCAACAGCAACAAAGTGTGTTGCAAAAAGTGCATGAAATGTGTGCACCTATATAGCTCACCTGTAGAAACTATATATATATATAGATATATGGATTTAATTTAACCTTTTTTGAAGCAGTCTGGCGTTTTAGTTCTGCAAACATCTCCCTGACGCCTCCTGTATGTGTTTTGATGATTTGCTCTTACCTATAAAGAGACGACCTCTTCTTTTCTGGTCCTTTGTTCAGGGGACAAGATGAAAATAAACATAGAAATATATAAATAAATAAATTCCCACACAAGCTTGCTGCCAAAGTTAACATTCAACATTTCCCCTCCATGTAAATTCAGGTGGCCCGTGAGCTGTCAAAACAAAGACGAATGAGACTGTGTGTGATTTCAAACCCTCCCCAAGGGCGACGCTCTAAACTGTGGAGTGATTGAGAGCGTTCGCAAGGGACGGGATCAAAGAGAAAACCTGCTTTTCCTATCAGGTTACATCACTTTTTGGGGGGGGGGGGGGGGGCAGGGGATAGTATATCCAGATCTCAGATTGATGTTCAGAAATAATCAAAGGAGAATGATTGGCAGGCCAGCTTTTGCCCCCCATGCACGGGTTGACAACTTGTGAGTGTGATTAATGTTGAGACAGATTTGTGATTGCAGACTTTTTAAAATCCATGAATGCAAACCCCGAACCGGTGGCTCAAAGTGTCCTCATTTAAGCTTTGCTTTGATCACTTGATCTGTTTTTTCTTTCTTTTTCTTCAACCACACACACACACACAGACAGACACACACACACACACAGACAGACACACACACACACACACACACGCCACCCACCTTTCCTCTGTCTGTTTCCCGTCTACTGCAGGGAGGAATAGGATCGAGAGCCAGAGAATGGAAGCCAACTTGTGCTCCCCCATGGTGCATGTGGACGCTAACTTGTTTAGCACAAAGTGATGTTTCTGTCTCTGTGTGTGTGTGTGTGTGTGTGTGTGTGTGTGTGTGTGTGTGTGTGTGTGTGTGTGTGTGTGTGTGTGTGTGTGTGTGTGTGTGTGTGTCTGATCCATGTGGCTCTGTTTGCCACTTGCTATGGCTAATTAGTGTCGACTTCCCACTGTGCATGTGTGTGTTTGCGTGTTGGCTGAAAAGTTCATTTTCATTTCTGTATATAGAAACACGTCATGCAGACAATATTTTGGTGAAAAAAGCTCTGATGTTGTTTTTCACCTCAAAGCACTGATACAGATTGGAGTCGTGTGTGTGTGTGTGTGTGTGTGTGTGTGTGTGTGTGTGTGTGTGTGTGTGTGTGTGTGTGTGTGTGTGTGTGTGTGTCTGTGGTTGAATGTAGGACAGCTGCGTTTGTTCTGGCTTTCCCCACAAGACATTGTGGCATTTCAAACACTCCACAGCATACAGGTGCACTCACACACACACACACACGTGCACATGCAC